>JANFOE010000474.1:0-600277 GCA_025667525.1 Glebionis coronaria | reverse complement strand
TAATAAATCATGGGGGTAAATTAATTAAGGTTTAAGGGATGTTTTTTTTTGCCGACGCAAGGAACCGAGACCCAAGGGGGTCTCGGCTTGTTTTGTTTCGCACCAACCGAGACCTCAAGGTCTTGGTGTGGTGTTGTGTGTCTCGGCTGCAGGAGAAAAAGGAACCCCGACATTGGTCAGCATATGTTTGGTGCTTGGGTGGGTCTCGGCTAAATCAAGAACCACCTCCGGCTTAAGCCGGTGGCTAAATAAGGAAAGAAGGGGGAACCCCAAGCCGCGGCAGCATGGGTAACCACCGGCTAGCCTGTGGGAACTTTTGCTAGCCGGCGGCTAGCCTTGACCAAGGGTGCGTTTGTGACCGGTTCACGGGTCCGGTACACGGGGTTCACAAATAGGGTTCATGACATGTTTAGATTAAAACACGGGTTCGGTTCATGGGTTATTTTTTGCAAGTTAATTATTTTTACAAGGTTATTTATATTTACAAGTTTATTTTTTTCAAGATTTAAATTAAATTAATTAAAACATGCACATGATTAATTTAATTTATACATGACTTAGGTTATTAATATTATTATTAATACATGAATGTTAACCTAAGTAATTATCATTTTAATTAGACTATATAATTAATTAATTATTGAAACCATGACTTATAATTAATTAATTTGCATGACTTAGGTTATATTATTAATAGATAATAATACATGTTTTAACCTAAGTATTTTTTACCTTTATTTAATTAAATCATGTTATATTTAAGTAAATACTTTAACCTATAGTTTATTTCATTTACATGAAATAATTAATAAACTATACTATTTAATTACATGACTTAGAATATTAATCAGTAAACACTTAAGCTTATATAATTAGCCTAATAATCCAGCTTATTTCTATTTTTGGAAACTTTCTATTTTTGGAAACTTTCTATTTTTGGAAACTTTCTATTTTAGAAAACTTGCTATTTTTAGAAAGTTATTTATTATTACACAACAAGTATAATAATACAAGAAGTACCAGAAATACTTAATCAGAATAGACAGAATACATGATAAACACAGTATAAAGCTTTAATCAGTAAAACATGACATGCACATATAAAACAAGCTAAGACATGATATAAAACCAGTTACGTACTCAGTAATCAGATATTTATACACGTATGTATTTATGTAGCATTAGTGATACCGAAGTAGGACTCTCTTCCGTTCGTCTTCTTCGTTCACTGGACACAAGGTACGGATTCTCCGTCCTTTCAGTATGGACATTCTTCCTTATTAGAATTTCCCGTATGCAGCCAACTGTTTACCCTAGTATATGTTTTATATGTTTTTGAATTGCTTATGTTTAATTAGATACCTAAAGCCATATACATGCATGACCAGTTTCACCTAGTTATGGAGGTACCATAACCATAACACTAGAGGCACCAGTGTTATGACTCCACCACGAAGGAGTGATAGCTCGTGGCGTCCCTTCAGCTTTTGGCCATATTATTATTATCAGGTGGGGCGTATGGGTGCATCCTAGTTTACATGTTTTCAGCAGATTATTCAGGTGAATGTGGTGTCTGCCTTGCATCCTTCACAAGGAGCTGATCCGTCCTACCCAACCCAGTATATTAAATTAGAGGCAGCCCCTCTAATTTGCATGACGAGGTCACCCCTCCAAGTATTCATGCACGCTGATAATTCATGACCTATATTGGCTAATGGTAAACATGTTAAACAGTTTTTATAAGATAAACATAAGGCTTTTCAAACTATAAAATTAGTTTTAATAAGATATACCAGGTTATCCAGGACTTAGTGTTTTTCGCTGCTCTATGCTTATATGCTTATGTTATTCATGCTTTACTTGTATATCCGTGCACTGAGCGTTATGCTCAGCCGTTTTCCTTTCATGGTCCCAAAACGGCAGGTACTCAGGGACGCTCGTAGACTTTAAGCGTACGTGCATATGGATTGGAAGCTTCCTAGCCTTCTTTACTTTATGCATTTCTTTATACTTTGATACTCATTTCCATGGACATTGTTTAGTCCTTTTCATTTACAGTACTTATGTTTGTGTGTGATGAGTTCTACTTTTGGGGTACCGATGTTTGATTCCGGTATTTTCTTTATGGTTATGTGATGTTTTATACATTTATCCTTGTATTCTTTGATGACACGCCATAATCACGCGTGACATTCCATTTACCAAAATGGGGTGTTACAATTATGGTATCAGAGCCAAGGCTTCGACCTGTAGGCTCTCAAAACACGACCTGTGATTAGTGGGTAGTCACTATGGTCTTCCTAGAACTGACAGTCGGTTTTCATGCATTCATCATTTTCATGCATACATATATATGTCATTGTCAGAGGTTTTTGACTAAGTAATGGTTGGTACAGGACTGGCCCTATTTAGTCGCATGTGTTTTATCGAAACTATTAAATTTGGGACCGACCCATTGGAGTCCCCTCGTCATGTCTTTTGTTTTGAGTGAACTGACCATAGGCGTTCACTCTCGCGCATACAAACGTTTTCATAAAACTGCATCATGCATTCATGTACTAGTTTTACCTACATAAAAATTTTCTCATGATTTATTGGTATAAATTTTTTTCATGTATATAGTTTATGTTTTAATCAGTTTAATCACGTATTTTATGTTATACTGTCAGATGGTTCTCAAACGCGAGTAGGAACAACTCAATGCAGCAATCCAAGTTGCAATGCAAGCTATGCTTCCTCAGCTGAGGAACGAAATCAGGGCTGAGGTTCAGGCTTCCAACAACCAACAGCAACACCTAGTATCTCCTCCTCCTCCTCCTCCAGCAACATTGGTCACATGGCTGGAGAGATTCAATAAGCTCCGCCCTCGAGCTTTTGAGAGAATAGATAGCCCTAGTGAAGCTGAAAGCTGGTTGGCTCACATTAAGAAGATCTTTGATGCTATGGGCTGTGACCCCGTCTTCAAGTCGCGGTTGGGTTGCTACAGATTCAAAGGTGATGTACTATTATGGTGGATGGCATTGAAGTAGTCTGAGGGAGGTGATAATTGGGTGGCTGGTTTGACTTGGGCTCAGTTCAGGGATTTGGTGATGGATAGTTCTTTCCCAAGGCTGAGCAAGAAAAGCTGAAAAGAGAGTACCATGGAATCCGACAGAGAGCTGGGGAGAATAACAACGAGTTCATGCAACGCTTTCTTCGCTTGGTTGGTTTCCTTGGTGCAGCAGCAGGTACTCCTGAAGAGCAAGCACACCACTTCATGTGGGCTCTTCGTACATCGGTCGAAAACAACTTGGTATGTGCTACGTTCACCACGGTAGCACAAGTGGCCGATGCAGCACGTAAGCTGGAGATGCTACAGGAAAGAGATGAGTACGGGGAAGCAGAGAGACCCGATAAGAGGTAAACATTCGTATTTAAACGGTGACCAATCCGCATTCTTTCATTATATGTCAATATTTCATCTCTTTAAAAACTGTATCTTCCAGGCAGAAGACTGGGGACCGGTCTCAGCCGGCTACTCAATAACAGCCTTCTCAGCCCAAGGGAAACGGTTAAACTCACGACCGTTCTGCTACGGATAGGTGTGGCGGTAATGATAATTACCGTAACAAAGCTGTACACTCCAACAGCAGCAGGTCCTTATACTTACTCATTTGCTTATGATTACATGTTATGATTCTTAATTCTGACACATTAGAAAATCTTCTACCAGGAATCATGGTAACGGGAGGGACCAGAACCAGAGAGGTTCACAGCCTAACTGTCCATCTATCACTGGTATTCCATCTTACGACTTATCCGCATTGTCCTTTGTACCTTTTTACCATGTCTCATGTATATTGTTCTTATCAGGCTCACAGCCAGTCAGGACACCTGCTGGAGGATATACTCATCCTCTTTCCTCAACTTGCCATCGTAGGCACCCAAGGCCATATCGCCGCGACAACGACGCATGCTACAAGTGTGGTCTTCCTGGCCATCGCATGAAGGATTTCCGCAAGGGCGAGATGGAGGGTACATCGGGACATGCTGATACCAAGCCCCCTCCTACTAGTGGACGCGTTTACACGACATCTCTCAATCAGACCAACAAGTCTACAGGTACCATCACTAGAATCTTGTATATGTATGGCCAAGCTGCATGTGTTCTGTTTGATACGGGTGCTACTCACTCGGTTATTTCTACTGCTTATGCCAAGAATGTTAGGATACTCCCCATGCCACTAGAGAATATATTGAGTATTTCCACGCCTTTGAGAGACTCTCTTCGCATAAACCATGTGTACAAGAGCCTTACCCTAGAGTTTGACGACAAGATTCGTCCTGGTGACGCACTTCCGCTGGACATGAATGATTTTGACATGATTTTGGGCATGGATTGGCTATCCAAGCATCATGCTACCATAGATTGCCATTCATATCGAGTCATCTTTGGTGATGTTAATGCACCAGAGTACATTCACAACGGGTTCGTACCCGGAAGGTCTGTACAAATCATATCAACCCTACAAGCAGGTGCATTACTTTCCCATGATTGCGAGGGTTATCTAGCTACTGTTCATGACATGGATGCTGAATCTCCATCAATTCAGAATCAACCGATATTGTCAGAATTTCCAGATGTATTTCCAGAAGAACTTTCGGGCATACCACATGCACGTGAAGTAGAATTTAATATCGAGCTCATCCCAGGAGCTGAGCCGATTTCCACGGCTCCTTATCGCATGGCTCCCATAGAGTTGAAGGAGCTAAAGGATCAATTGCAAGAACTTCTAGAACGAGGCTTTATTCGACCGAGCGCATCTCTATGGGGCGCACCGGTCTTATTCGTTAAGAAGAAGGACGACAGTATGCGTCTTTGCATAGACTATCGCGAGCTCAAAAGATTACCATCAGGAATAGGTAACCACTACCACGTATAGACGATCTGTTTGACCAACTCCAAGGGGCCAAACATTTCTCCAAGATTGATCTAAGGTCGGGCTATCATCAACTACGGTTTAAGGAGCAAGACATCGCCAAGACTGCTTTCCGTACACGCTATGGCCACTACGAATTTGTAGTCATGCCATTTGGCCTTACCAATTTTCCAGCAGTGTTCATGGATTGGATGAACAAAATTTTCCATGAATTTCTGGACAAGTTCGTCATTGTCTTCATTGACGACATCCTGATTTTCTCTAAGTCCAAGGAGGAACACGAAGACCATCTTCGTACAGTACTACAGATTTTTCGCCAGAAGTAGTTGTATGCTAAATTCTCCAAGTGTGAGTTCTGGTTAGACAAGGTGGCATTCTTAGGTCACATTATATCAGCAGAAGGAATCACGATGGATCCAGCGAAGGTTGAGGCTATTACCAAGTGGCCAAGGCCGACATCAGCGACTGAAGTCCGCAGTTTCCTAGGCTTAGCTGGTTATTAACATAGGTTCGTGGAGAACTTTTCCCTCTTAGCACTACCATTGACCAAACTGATGCGGAAAGGGGAGAAATTCTTCTGGACTGAGGAACGAGAGAAGAGCTTTGAAGACCTAAAGCAGAAGTTAGTATCTGCACCTATTCTTACTCTCCCATCTGGTACAGGTGGATTTCAGATCTACAGTGATGCATCGGGGAAGGGACTTGGCTGTGTTCTCATGCAACATGGGAAAGTGATCGCGTACGCTTCACGTCATCTTAAGCCTTATAAGGAAAATTACCCTACGCATGACTTGGAACTTGCAGCAGTCGTGTTTGCATTGAAGATATGGAGGCACTACTTATATGGAGAATCATGTGACATTTTCACGGACCACAAGAGCTTGAAGTATATCTTCACTCAGCGTGAATTGAACATGAGACAGAGGAGATGGTTAGAGTTGTTGAAGGATTATGACATTAATCTGCAATATCATACCGGCAAGGCGAATGTAGTGGCAGATGCACTTAGCATAAAGTCCGGAATGATAAACGACATTAAAATTGAGGAGGAAATTATAAGAGACTTGGAGCGACTAGACATAAAAATCATGGTACGTGGACAACACGGTTATTGGGCTAATCTTAGAGTAGAACCCGAGTTACGCTATAAGATCAAGGAAGCACAGAAAGATGATGGAGAAATCTGGGCGATAATTCAGAATTTGAAGAAGCAGACAGAATTTTGAGTAGACGCAGACGGTATCTTATGGCAGGGCAGGAGACTTTGTGTTCCTGATGATCAAGAAATCCAGGAAGCATTGTTAGCTGAGGCTCATAGCTCCCCATTCTCTATCCATCCTGGATCGACCAAGATGTACCATGACACCAAGCAGTACTTTTGGTGGAGTGGTATGAAACAGGATGTTGCTACTTACTTCTCCAAATGTCTTACCTGCCAGCAGGTTAAGATCGAGCATCAGCGGTCTGGCGATCTTCTTCAACCGTTAGGTATTCCAGAGTGGAAGTGGGACAAAATCACCATGGATTTTGTCACTGGTCTTCCGCTGACAAAGAAGAAGCACGATGCAATTTGGGTTATCGTTGATCGACTTACCAAATCAACTCATTTCTTACCGATCCACAAGGAATATTCGGTCAGTAAACTCGCCGATACTTATAGGAGGGAGATCATGAGGCTTCACGATGCTCAATCCAACATCGTCTCAGACAGAGATCCTCGGTTCACATCGCGAATTTGGCAAAGTCTGCAGAAAGCTTGGGGGACAAAACTTAAGCTTAGCACGGCTTTTCATCCTCAAACAGACGGGCAGTGGGAGCGAACAATTCATACATTGGAAGACATGTTGAGGTCATGTGCGTTGGAATGGACGGGTGATTGGGACGATTATATATTTTCTGTGAAATTTGCATACAACAACAGTTGGAACGCAAGTATCAAGTGTGCTCCTTTCGAGATGTTGTATGGCAGGAAGTGTCGCGCCCAATCTGCTGGGATCAGGTTGGTGAGCGAACACTTGAAGGACCGGAAATGATACAGCTGACTAATGAGAAGGTCGCAGTAGCTAAGCAGAAACTGAAAGAAGCATGGTCACGCCAGAAGAGTTACGCAGACAAGCATCGTAGGGACTTACATTTTAACGTAGGAGATCACTTTTTCCTTAAGGTTTCGCCGGCACGTAGTGTTAGACGTTTTGGAATCAAAGGAAAGCTCAGTCCTTGATTCATCAGACCGTTTGATATCATTGAACGAGTCGGTGAAGTATCTTACCCTTTAGCGTTACCTCCGCAGCTTTCTCATGTTCACGATGTTTTCCATGTGTCCTTACTCAGAGGGTACAAATATCATCCCCTTCACATGGTTCAGTATCCACTGGAACATATTCGTGAAGATCTCACTTTCATAGAAGAAACCGAACGAGTTCTTGATAGACAAGAACGAGTCATGAGAAGGAAGACGATTCCATTCGTCAAAATCCTTTGGAGGGATCATACCGAGCGGGAAGCCACTTGGGAAACAGAGGAGTCTATCCGGGCTTCTTACCCTTATTTCATATTTTGAATTCGGGTATGTTCTTCTTTTCTAGTTTACTTTATCTATAATTCGAGGACAAATTATTCTTTTTAGGGGGAAGAGTTGTAAAACCCACATGCTTTTACCAAAAATAGTACCCTTATGATCGTATGTACATGATTAGAACTTTCCTTTTATAGCATGTTTACGTTTCACGAACAAGATTTACAAGTATTACGTACGTCTGATAACACGATAAGTATTTAATACGTATTAAGACACGATAATTATTTCAATAATAATTATAATCACGAACATACGAATATGAAATAATGAACGTAAATAATCACGAGCTTAATATTATGTATTTACGTATATTTATTACGATCATGAATAAATATAATAGGACACGAACGATAACTACTTAAATCACGTAAAACACGAACACGAGAACAAGTATAATATTTGACACGGAAAATATTTGGGTTACCACATGTGGGCCCCCTTACCCGCGGCTAGAAACAAGACAAGGGTCAAGCCCATTTAAATTTTACTAAACAAGGAAAAAGGGAAAAACTTATTTTCATAATTACAAGAATTAGAAAATAATCAAAACCCTAAATCTCTTTTGCTCTCTCTCTTGGCCGTCGGGTATAGAACACCAAAGGGGGTGTGTTTGTGATTTTCGGTGATCGGTTTCTTGCAAGGTTGTTATTGTTATCATTCTCCTTTGTTCACGTAAATCGGTAAATCCTTAAACCTCTTTTCTTTATCATTTACTTAATCAAGAACACATGAAAACATGAATGATTATTAAAACAAGTAAAATACATGTTAATAAATCATGGGGGTAAATTAATTAAGGTTTAAGGGGTGTTTGTTTTTTGCCGACGCAAGGAACCGAGACCCAAGGGGGTCTCGGCTTGTTTTGTTTCGCACCAAACGAGACCTCAAGGTCTCAGTGTGGTGTTGTGTGTCTCGGCTGTAGGAGAAAAAGGAACCCCGAACTTGGTCGGGGTATGTTTGGTGCTCGGGTGGGTCTCGGCTAAAATAAGAACCACCACCAGCTTAAGCCGGTGGCTAAATAAGGAAAGCAGGGGGAACTCCAAGCCGCGGCAGCCAGGGGTAACCACCGGTTAGCCGGTGGGAACTTTTGCTAGCTGGCGGCTAGCCTTGACCAAGGGTGTGTTTGTGACCGGTTCACGGGGTTCACAAATACGGTTCACGACATGTTTAGATTAAAACACGAGTTCGATTCATGGGTTATTTTTTGCAAGTTAATTATTTTTACAAGGTTAATTATATTTACAAGTTTATGTTTTTCAAGATTTAAATTAAATTAATTAAAACATGCACATGATTAAATTAATTTATACATGACTTAGGTTATTAATATTATTATTAATACAAGAATTTTAACCTAAGTAATTATCATTTTAATTAGACTATATAATTAATTAATTATTGAAATCATGACTTATAATTAATTAATTTGCATGACTTAGGTTATATTATTAATAGATAATAATGCATGTTTTAACCTAAGTATTTTTTTACCTTTATTTAATTAAATCATGTTATATTTAATTAAATACTTTAACCTATAGTTTATTTAATTTACATGAAATAATTAATAAATTATACTATTTAATTACATGACTTAGAATATTAATCAGTAAACACTTAAGCTTATATAATTAGCTTAATAATCCAACTTATTTCTATTTTTGGAAACTTTCTATTTTTGGAAACTTTCTATTTTTGGAAACTTTCTATTTTTGGAAACTTTCTATTTTAGGAAACCTGCTACTTTTAGAAAGTTATTTATGATTACACCACAAGTATAATAATACAAGAAGTACAAGAAATACTTAGTCAGAATAGACAGAATACATGATAAACACAATATAAAGCTTTAATCAGTAAAACATGACATGAAAATATTAAACAAGCTAAGACATGATATAAAACCAGTTACGTACTCAGTAATCAGATACTTATACACGTATGTATTTATGTAGCATTAGTGATACCGAAGTAGGACTCTCTTCCGTTCGTCTTCTTCGTTCACTGGACACAAGGTACGGATTCTCCGTCCTTTCAGTATGGACATTCTTCCTTATTAGGATTTCCCGTATGCAGCCAACTGTTTTCCCTAGTATATGTTTTATTTGTTTTTGAATTACTTATGTTTAATTAGATACCTATAGCCATATACATGCATGACCAATTTCACCTAGTTATGGAGGTACCATAACCATAACACTGGAGGCACCAGTGTTATGACTCCACCATGACGGAGTGATAGCTCGTGGCGTCCCTTCAACTTTTGGCCATATTATTATTATCAGGTGGGGCGTATGGGTGCATCCTAGTTTACATGTTTTCAGCAGATTATTCAGGTGAATGTGGTGTGTGCCTTGCATCCTTCACAAGGAGCTGATCCCTCCTACCCAAGCCAGTATATTTAATTAGAGGCAGCCCCGCTAATTTGCATGACGAGTTCACCCCTCCAAGTATTCATACACGTTGATAATTCATGTCCTATATTGGCTAATGGTAAACATTTGAAACAGTTTTTATAAGATAAACATAAGGCTTTTCAAACTATAAAACTATTTTTAATAAGATATACCAGGTTATCCAGGACTTAGTCTTTTCCGCTGCTCTATGCTTATATGCTTATGTTATTCATGCTTTACTTGTATATCCGTGCACTAAGCGTTATGCTCAGCCGTTTTCCTTTCATGTTCCCAAAACAGCAGGTACTCAGGGACGCTCGTAGACTTTAAGCGTACGTGCATATGGATTGGAAGCTTCCTAGTCTTCTTTACTTTATGCATTTCTTTATACTTTGATACTCATTTCCATGGACATTGTTTAGTCCTTTTCATTTACACTTATGTTTGTGTGTGATGAGTTCTACTTTTCGGGTACCGATGTTTGATTCCGGTATTTCCTTTATGGTCATGTGATGTGATGAGATGGCATTTATACATGATCTCATCGTTCTTTTCGGGCTTTAAATGCATAAAAATGTCATAAAATACCATATATATGCTTGTGTTTGTTTACTTGTGTATTTTAGGTATGGATATCGTGAAAAAGACAAAGATCACAAGATACAAGGAAAAACGGACACGAGAAACGAAGCCGTATAAAGAACCGGGCCCTAATCATGAAGAATTCAACAAATACCCTTGAAGACTTGAAGACAAACAAGATTGATCCTCATTTATTGAAGAAATGACACTTAAAACCCTTACATATTAATAATTACAAGTTTGGTCCCTTAAGTTTGTCAAAATTACACAAATGGTCCTTCAACTTTGAAGAAATGGCAAGATTAGTCCCTCAACAATTTCAAATTGTCAAATATGGTCCCTCATCAAGCCAAAGATACATTGAAGACCTTTGAAGATCAAAAATGTCCAAGATCAGTCCTTCAAATATGCAAAAGTTCCAAAAATAACCCTTGATACACCTTTTGGAAAGTTTTGTGCAAAAAATGTCAAGTTGTGAAAGTTGATACAAAGGAATTGGGCGCTGATAGACTTTTAAACACAAATGACAAAAGAAAGGAAGAAAAAGGGCCAAAACTGCCAAGTTTAAACATTCAAACCTGAATATTGCGCCAAACACTTTCCACTCCCCCAATTTCGGATCAAAATCTTTACTATTCACCCCAAGAACCCAGTTACCATCTCACTTTAACCAAAGGGTAAATCTAAATTACCCACACCCACGTGTGATTCACACATGCAGAATCCCATCCCACACACAAAACCCTCACTCCCACTACTCCCTGGACCCCACACTCAACCTCCTTAACCAATGAAAAAACAACTTGGCCTTCAAGTAAAATGACGTGGCCAAATCAACAGCCTAGACTCTTTGCTACATATCAAAGCTGAAATGAACGTCCAATATGCATTTGAACAGCTCACACCAAGGATTCGTCTAGAAGGACTTAGGACATTTAGGGAATTTCACTTCTAGGGTTTGTGAATAGTGCTAGCCTTGGCATTTGCCTATATAAAGACTCCTCAACCTGTGAGAGAGCTTTGTTCCAGTTTTAGGCTATCAATCTTTGTAATTCCTTTTTAAGTTTAATAAAATTTGAATTTCTGAAAATATTGAATTCTCTTTTTGATTTGATTAAAAGTTGGTGTTTGAGTAGCCTAATTCTGAGTTCCATTTGATTGTTAAGACCTACCTTAATCTTGTGGTTAAGGCACGTCTTGGTTCATAAGGTTTTTAAGGTTCAAATACCTTGAAATCCTAGGTTCTGTTTTGGCTTATTTTGTGTACTAACCCTTGGCTATTTGCTATAAGCTCTTACAAGCTTGTTGACACCAAGCTTGTGAAGGGATTAGAGCCCTTGGTTGAGTTGTTTGCTACTTGTGTTGAAGACATCAAGTCCTTGAGGTTCTACTTTGAACCATCAACCAAGGCAGTTTGCATCATCTTCATTGAAGTACCTTGGTCTTGTTCTAGTTGTTGAACAAGGTCCAAGGAGCATAGCTGACCTTCCTAGGATGTTGTGGAAGGCGGGTATAATCTCTTGGTTAAGATTCCCCTAAATATTTCATGTTTATGCCTGTTTTGAATTTGGTGCTTTGATTTTGAGTATTTGTGTTTGTGCTGGTGATTTTTGAGTCTGATTGTGTTAGTTGCTATCTAGGAAGTGATTTTGATCATTAAAATCAGTAGGTTATTAGTTAAAATCACAAGTTTCTTTGTTAAATGGTAGATTAAGGAGTGTTTGGATCTACTGCATTATTTGGATTTGTGGTCTGCTAAGTGGTTGTTTTGTGTAAGCAAGTGTTGGTATCTGCTTGTTAGGTGCTATTGTTCATATGTTTGCAGGTTTGAAGGGTTTGAACACATAGATTCATAATTTGGCTATAAAATCTTAAAAACTTGGTAAAATTGTATAGGATTTTGAGGACACCTAGATCTAAGCTTAGGCTAGGGCTAACAAGTGCTAAACCTTAGTTAATCACACCAGGGAAGAAGGATTTGAGGCTTGAAATTGGATCAAGTGCCAAATAGATCAGCAAAACTTGTCTGCATATTGTTCATTGTTCATCTGAAACATTTTGTGCTTTGATCTTGTTATTTACTTTGATTCAGTGTTTGATTCTTGTTGCTTTGTGTTTGTTCTTAGTTTATATAGCTTGTGTATGCATCCTGTTAAGTTTGGTTGGCTTATTTAGTCTAAATCTGCTTATTAAGTGCTTAACTGCTTATTTCCATATCTGGTGCATATCTGGTGACTGTTTGGCTTATTGTGGCTTATTGTGTGAACCAATTTGTGGTTTTCTTATTGCTATTGACTCCTTGTGATTCACTGATCACAAGGGTGCCTTTGTTTCCAATTGAATCAAACCAGAACTCTCAAATAAGCTTGGTCAAATAGTCAAAGCAGTGGGAACTCCTTTCCCCTGTTGGTTACCACTGATAGTGTAAAATTGGGTTCAGCTTATCAATAAGCTATAATAGCTTATTCCATCCTGCAACAACTTTGTTTTTGTAATAGGTGCTCATATTTTGACCCATTTGTTCATACTGGAGCATTTGGGTGGTTGACTTTAGGGTTTGACTAGAAAACCAACTCCATTGACTTTTTCATAAGTTCATTTGTGCTTATTCTGGCTTATTGGTTGTGCTTATTGGATTTTTGTTGATTGATTGTGCTTATTGAGTCCATTTGAAATCTTTTGCAAGTTGAATCAAGTCCTGAGGTGCCCTAAATCTCTAAAACGACTATTTTGTCTTTTAGTGAATTTTTACTTTGCTTATTTCTGGCTTATTGAGTGAGCTTTTTCAAAATTTCTTTTTATAGATCTCATAAGCATCCCAAAAGAAGGTTGTGTGTCAAATTAGAGCTTATGGCATTAGCTTATGGCTTAATGGGCTGAAAAGCCCATTAAGAATAAGCTGAGTGTTCAATAAGCTGTGATAAGCTCATTTTCAGCTTTTGGGCCTTTAGAGTTTTGTTCTTAGAATTGAATTTTAAGTCAGATAGGGCTTTTCTAAGTCAATTGGGCCAAGTTTGACTTTTTGGGCCCAAAAGCCTAATTTGGTTGAATGTTTTTGGTTTTGGCCCATTTGAGGGCCCAATAGGGGTATTCTGGTAATTTCACTTTGATTTTCTGATTATTTAGGTTAAAATAAACTAGTTTGCAAGTTTTTAGAATTTTTTATAATTTTTGGATTTTTAATATTTTTTATTATTATTTTATTATTATTTTTAAAATTTCACATTTTCCAACTTTTTACATTTTTCTTAGCTTTAATACATTAAAATAAGATTTTAGCAACTTTTAGAATAATTTTATCTCTTTTAGATTAATTTTTATAATTATTTTAAGTTTAAATAGTTTTTAAATCATTTTAAATAGTTTTTATTAATTTTAAAACTTCTAAAAATAGTTTTTAATCTTTTTAGGTCATTTTAGAGGTTTACCAATTGAAAAATCTTTATTTGGGCTTTTTGATAATTTATTTGATTTTTAGGGCTTTAATTAGCATTTAAAAATTGAATATTTAATTATTTAAAAGGTTTGAAAAAGTTTTGATCATTGGTAAACTCTTAGTTTATTTATTTTGATTTTTGGTAAATTTTTTGTAATTTTTAGAATTAATTTTTATTTTTGTGGTTTTTAAGGTTCTACGTTTTAACTTTCTAGTAGTGTTTATTTTTATTTTTATGTCTTCGTCATCTTCTTTTCTCATCCCCTTCTAAACCAATCATTAATCACAAACATTTAACAAATTTCTCACACACATATACCTCCTTGGGAAACGAACTTTCATACCTTAAGGGTCATTAGTGTTGATTTTCCTAAATCATCACTCGATACTTACCGCTCATTTACGCTCTTTTGTTTTCCTAAACAAGAGGTGTAATTTACCACAATCATTTTGGCGCCGCTGCCGGGGAGGTGTGTCGTGATTAATTTGCATTGTTTTTTTTAATATTAACCAAAATAGTATTTGTATTAGTAGAACTCTACTAATACGTATTATCGGTTTTCTTGGTTTTTCTTGTAAAAATATTATTACTATATTGTATTAAGTATCACAATAAATTCACAATATCTCCAAAAGTGTGAAAACACAACCTTAATTGGGATTTCATCACTTAATTATTGTATTCGAATCTCAAACAAAAAGAAAAAGGCAAAAATAGATAAATACTTTCGTGAAGCTCGATTTTGAAAAATACAAACTATAAGGTGGGTATAAGGCGGGTATTATAAAAATACCCTAAGGAAAAAGGCTCTTAAGTGCTTCGCGACGCCTCGTTTCCCTGCTTGCTTGTGAGTATTTTGAGATTGAAGGATAATCGAGGGTTTTGCCGCCCAAAGTATTATTACGTATACTATATTTGCTTGGTTTCTTTGTGATTAAACCCTCTTGAACAATTTGGTTTTCACCAAAGTTCTAAAGTCATTTGAAGGCGTTCACTCCACGTGATTGTTTTCATTCCTTTGAGGCTTCTTTAATCAAGAGTTTGATTCGAGGAGAGATTTTGTAGATTGTTGTCTACGAAGATACACCAAAATCCAAAAAAATTAAATATCATCAAAAACACAAAAAATTGAAAATTCACAAAACACCCAAAAAGAATCTTCTTTGCTCACCTCCCATTCTTCGTGAAGTTTATGATCACTCGTAATCAAGCAAAACGAGCTCGTAAACGTCTTCAAAAGCAAGCCAATCAAGAGACGTTGATTGTTGAAGAAGAACCTCCAATTGTTGAACCTATTGTAGAACAAGAAGTCATCATGTCTAACCGTACTATGATGGAGTTGCTACAAGCACCCACCGAGGGTTTTGGAGAGGCTATTGTGATTCCCGTCATCCTTGCGGAGAATTTCGAGATTACGACGGGTTTAATGTCGATGTTGCAAGCAAATAAGTTTAGAGGTCACGAGAAAGACAACCCGCATTACCACATTAGGAATTTTAACCGTCTCACCGCCACTAGCAAATTTAAGGATGTTCCACATGACGCCATTAAGATGATGTTGTTTCCATACTCGTTGGATGGTCCCGCAAAAATTTGGCTTGAGAAAGAACCGCCAAATTCAATTTTGACATGGGCCGATCTCATTTCTAAGTTTGTGAACAAGTTTTTTCCACCATCTAAAACAACACATTTGAAAAATGAGATTTCACGATTTTTGCAAAGAAACAATGAAAGTTTTTCAATGGCATGGGAACGATTTAAAGAAATGTTACATGAATGTCCACACCATGATTTTACGGAATTGCATCAAGTTGATACTTTTTATAATGGGCTTAATGATCATGAACGAGATTATTTGAATGCAGCCGCGGGTGGTAATTTTTTGTGCAAGACGACAAATGAGGCTTTACAAATCATCGAGAATAGATCTAAGGTTTATAGCCCTCGTAGCACACCGAGTGTTGCCAATTTGGGTTCGTCATCATCGTCACAATCGTCTCGTAGCATTAATGCCTTACATGATGAAGCTAATGAGGAAAATCGGTTTTTTGATAGATTTGCTAATCTAATGTCCCATTGGAAGGCTCAAGAAGCTTCCAATTCCGCTTCGGTTAAAGCGGTTGCTAAGAGTTGTTTGTCTTATGGGGGAGCTCATGATCTTTCCGAGTGCATTACCGCGGATGGTAACACTTCGAGTGCTTATGTAGCAACGGGAACTTACAACCAAAATGGTCAAGGTTCCCGCCAAAATCAAGCTCCACCAAATCAAAATGTTAATAATTATCGAAACAACAACCAAGGTAATTACCAAGGCAATTCACGCAATTACAACAAAGGGAATTATCAAAATGGGAATGGACAAATTTCTAATCAAAACCAAAACCGTGATTTTCAAAATGCTCACACTAAAAATTTGCAAGGAGAATTTTTGGATTATGCAAAAGCAAATGATGCTAAATTTGATAACATGCAACGTGAGATGATTAGCTTAAGATCCGAGTTGAAAAACGAGCTAAAAAATGAATTGCTAATGAACTTAAAACTCATGCAAACAAAATGGAAGGAAATGTCCAACGTCTTCAACAAAATCAACAAAAGATGGAATTAGGACAACATGAGATTAAGCAAGAGTTATTAAAAGCGGATGCTAGGCAATCAAAATTTGAGGACCGAATGGCTAAGATGTTTGAAGCAATCATGTGTAAACCCTCTTCCTCGGGTGGTCTTCCTAGTGATACCATTGCAAACCCGAAGGGAGAAATGAAGGTTATTACTACACGAAGTGGTAAAACTTCAAGGAACCAATCTCTCGTCCAAGTACTTCTACGGAGAAGGAAATTGAGAAAGAACCTGAGGTGATGGTCGAAAAGGAGCACATTACAATCCCACGAAGTACCGCTCATACCACACCTACGGTTGAACCAATACTAATTGTGGAACCCGAGTTTCCAAGGCCGTTGCCTAATGACCAACCCACACCACCTTTACCCTACCCTTTGAGACGAAACAAAGAGAAGTTGCAAGAACATAACAAACAACAAATCGAGCTTTTTATAAAAATGTTTCAACAAGTGCATTTTGATGTGAGTTTAGCCGACGCGTTGTTGTATATGCCTCGTTTCGCTTCCACTTTTAAAAGTATGATGAGCGATAAGGAAAAGCTTTCAAATCTTGCTAATTGTTTTTCGGTTTATCTTAACCGCATACCGGAAAAAGTTGGTGATCCCGGAAAGTTTCTCATTCCTTGTGACATACAAGATATGAAAGAATGCCTCGCCTTGGCCGATCTTGGTGCGAGCATTAATTTGATGCCATTTTCCATTTGGAAATCGCTTTCGCTTCCGGCTCTCATTCCTTCGAACATGTCCATCGAGATGGCCGATCATTCTACGATTATGGCATGTGGAGTAGCCGAAGATGTTTTCGTGAAAGTGGGGAAGTTCTACTATCCCGTTGATTTTATAGTAGTTGACATCCCCGCGGATCCTCAAGTTCCTCTAATTTTAGGTCGTTCATTTTTAGACACTTCGAGATCGCTTATCGATGTTCTTGCGAGAACTATCAATTTGAGATTCAACGAAGAGGAACTTGTTATAAACGCTACTCAAAACTCGAAACCTTCTCATGTTTATGAAATCGCTACCATCAATCACATTGACATCGTTGATGTGGTTTGCGATGAGTTTTCACAAGAAGTGTTAGGTTTTTCCGATAGCTCGTCAAGTGGCAATCCCACTATTTTGGATCCGATTCTTGCTAATTCCACACCAAATCTCACTCCATTCCAAGGAGGCGATCTCACTTCAAAGAAATCGACAATAAAGATGAGGTGTTGATTTGTGATGATACTTCTATTCCACCATTTCTTTCGCCGATGGAAGTTATGAGTGTTGAACCAAAATCTTCAATCGAGGAACCACCTATCCTTGAATTGAAAGATCTTCCTTCTCACCTTGAATACGCATTCTTGGAAGGTGATGACAAGTTGTCGGTTATTATTGCAAAAGGTCTTGCTAATAATGAAAAAACCGAGCTCTTGAAAGTTCTTAAGGCTCATAAAGGGGCAATTGCGTGGAAAATATCCGACATTAAGGGTATTGACCCAAAATTTTGTACTCACAAGATTTTAATGGAGGAGGACTACAAACCCGCAATTCAAAGTCAAAGAAGGGTGAATCCCAAAATTCACGATGTCATTAAAAAGGAGGTCCTTAAACTCCTTGACACGGGAATGATTTATCCTATATCCGATAGCCCATGGGTGAGCCCAATCCATTGTGTCCCTAAAAAGGGAGGAATGACCGTTGTGCCCAATGAAAACAAGGAGTTAATTCCCACTCGTGTTGTGACCGGTTGGAGGGTGTGTATTGACTACCGAAAGTTAAATGACGCCACTCGTAAAGACCACTTTCCTTTGCCCTTCATGGATCAAATGTTGAAGCGACTCGCGGGAAATGAATTCTATTGCTTTTTAGATGGTTTTTCCGGTTACTTTCAAATCCCTATCGACCCTCGTGATCAAGAGAATACTACTTTTACGTGTCCTTATGGAACGTTCGCTTATCGTAGGATGCCTTTCGGACTTTGTAATGCACCCGGTACGTTTCAACGGTGTATGATGGCGATTTTTCACGATATGATCGAGAAGTCGATGGAAGTGTTTATGGATGACTTCTCGGTGTTTGGGAATTCGTTCACGTCATGTTTATCTAATCTCGAGCAAATGTTAAAACGTTGTGAAGAAACCAATCTTGTGCTTAATTGGGAAAAATGTCATTTTATGTGTAAACAAGGAATCGTCTTAGGACATAAGGTGTCGAAGGCGGGGATTGAGGTCGATAAAGCTAAGGTAGACGTCATCGCCAAGTTACCTCATCCCAAAACCGTTAAGGGAGTTAGGAGTTTCCTAGGCCACGCGGGATTTTATCATCGTTTCATCAAGGACTTTTCGAAAATCTCTCGACCTATGACACACCTTCTCGAGAAGGATGCTCCTTTTAACTTCAATGAGGATTGTGTTAAGGCCTTCGAAACTCTCAAAAGGAAACTTACCGAAGCTCCCATTCTTGTTGCTCCTAATTGGGAATTACCCTTTGAAATCATGTGCGATGCAAGTGATTATGTTATAGGGGCCGTCTTAGGGCAACGTTATGACAAGCATTTTCGTCCTATCCATTATGCTAGTAAGACGATGACCGAGGCTCAATTAAATTACACCACAACGGAAAAGGAATTCCTTGCCGTGGTCTATGCTTTTGAGAAATTCCGACCTTATCTCGTCTTGACTAAAAGCATCGTGTATACCGACCATTCGGCTATCAAGTATCTCTTAGCTAAGCAAGATGCTAAGCTGAGATTGCTTCGTTGGATGCTCCTCCTCCAAGAATTTGATGTCACCGTGCTTGACAAAAAAGGAGCCGAGAATCTAGCGGCCGATCATCTCTCTCGTCTAGAAGATCCTCACAAAGATGTTTTCGAGAACAAGGAAATTACCGAAACATTTCCTCTCGAGACTCTCGGTGTAGTGAATTCTAAAGACACCACCCCATTGTTTGCCGACATTACAAATTACCATGCGGGCAATTTCATAATCAAGGGTATGACGACACAACAAAAAGGAAAATTCTTTCGGGACGTCAAGTTCTATTTTTGGGACGACCCTTATCTCTTTCGGATTTGTGCGGATCAACTCGTTCGACGTTGTGTGTTTGGTACCGAAGCTTCTAATATCCTTAGAGCTTGTCACGAGGGACCCACGGGTGGTCACCACGGTGCTAATCTCACGGCTAAGAAAGTGTTCGATGCCGGCTTCTTTTGGCCTTCTATCTATCGTGATGCACACGCACTTATGAAGTCGTGTGATTCGTGCCAACGTCAAGGAAAATCGTCTCAACGTGATGAAATGCCGCAAAACATAATTCAAGTGTGTGAGATTTTCGACATATGGGGAATAGACTTTATGGGGCCGTTCCCATCGTCTCATGGCAACAAATATATCCTCGTCGTGGTGGACTACCTTTCTAAGTGGGTGGAAGCTAAGGCTTTGCCTACTAATGATGCTCGTGTGGTAGTGAAGTTTTTGAAGCAACTATTCTCTCGGTTCGGAACCCTCGTGCTATTATAAGCGATCGTGGAACCCATTTTTGTAACGACCAATCCGAAAAGGTTCTAAAGAAATATGGAGTTACTCATCGTCTTTCTACGGCTTATCACCCGCAAACGAGTGGGCAAGTCGAGGTTTCGAACCGAGCTTTGAAGAGGATTTTAGAGAGGTCAATTGGAGAAAACCGTGCTTCATGGTCCGAAAAACTTGATGACGCTTTATGGGCCTTTAGGACCGCTTATAAGACACCTATTGGTTGCACTCCTTATAAGTTAGTCTATGGGAAGAATTGTCATTTGCCCATTGAGTTGGAGCACAAGGCATATTGGGCCCTTAAGCATGCAAACTTTGACTTGAAGACCGCGGGAGATCACCGGAAAATACAATTGAATGAATTGGATGAATTAAGAGATAATGCTTATGAAAATTCATTAATTTTTAAAGAAAAGACTAAAAAGTTTCATGATTCAAAGATTAAAAAACCGGGTTTTTAACATTGGTGATCAAGTGTTGATTTTTAACTCTCGTCTTAAGATATTTTCCGGGAAATTGAAATCTCGTTGGTCGGGTCCGTTCACCATTACACAAGTGTTTCCATATGGGACCATTGAGCTAGCTCAAGATGATGGTCCTAATTTCAAGGTGAATGGACATAGGCTTAAGCACTACTTTGGTGGGGAAATTCCTTCAATGGTTGCCCTCGACCAAGTCACCTTCCCCAATGATAATTAGCATTGAGGGGATCGAGTCGAGCTCATGACTCGGTAATCAAAAACGAGGTGCCTCGTGGGGGAGATCCCATGCTTATCCTTTATGCTTACTATTCACTAATAAGGGGACTTGTACCCTTTCAACTCGTTGTCTCGTGGTTGTTTGTGATTGTGTTATCTAGATCATCATCATCATCCACGATTGAAGACTCTCGTGTTCGTTTACGTGAGCCTCCATCGTTCGTTTGAAGAAGTTTTTCACGAATCCATGACATATCCTTTATTGTTCTAACAATTATCTTTTAGCATACTTAATAAACGGCTTTAGATATATTGTTGATCACCCTTTCCATGCTAGATCCTAAGCATTCGATTATTCGTCTCTAGTATGGGGGTGCTCCACCTTTAGACTCGAAACATTGAGGACAATGTTTAGTTTTAGTATGGGGGGGGTGAATAGATACTTGATTTGCTACGCCCTCACGCTTTCCAACTTTCAATGTTTTTGTTGCTAATAAGGATAAAAATGGCCAAATTTTAAAAAATTTCTTAGTTTTCATAAGTGTTTTTAAGACACGAATGTATATTTTCCGATGGGTAGAATAAGAGTTAATTTTTGACTTGATGGGCATTTGGAGCAATTTACATTCCTTAACCCGCTCAATTCAAGTTTTGCTAGACTTTTATATAGGGAGCTTTAAAACACGAAAGTCTTAATTTATACGGGTTAAGAACAAGAACTTTTCGCAAGTTCCTATAATTGATCCTAGAAAGTCATTTATAAAGGGAACTTTAAAACGTATTCTCTAAACTTGAAAAAGTCCAAGAAAGTGCAAGATCCTATAGGTGGCTTGAAAACCCAAAACTTTGATTTGATATAGTCTTAATGAAAGCTAATCCAAATTTGGCTTAATTTTGACTTGCATGGCTAAGTATTCACGAGTCTCTTTAATTAGAGGTCTTTATATAGTGAAGAACGAGAGATGATAGAGTTAGACAAGTGATCATGCTAAACGTAGAACATGAAAATGTTCTTTCAAAAACTCATATGTTTTTAATTGTGGCTTTTTCTTCCCATAAGTTCAATGCATTAGGAATAAATCATAATTGCAATAAGTAAGGTCGTACGATTTGAAAGGTTACTTAGCCTCTAGCGCAAGACCGTTTAAAAGTTGCTCGGGGTTGAATAGAGTTCATAGCCAAGGCATAACTTATTGAAGCGGGACGCGAAGATTGGCGATTATCCAAAAAGGCCCTAACAAGGCATGAGGAGCTCTATTTTGCTAAAGATCCCAAGATGATGTGAAGTATCATTATTCCTAAATCAATATGAAGGATCAAGACACACGACGAAAAGCAATTACTCCCCAAAAGATCATGGAGAAAGTCTATCCAAAAAGACCCTAACAAGGTATGAGGATAAATATATCCAAGTCCGAAAAGGAGGCGGATCGTTGAATATCAAAATCCAAAGTAAAGATTGAAGAAAAATGATGAAGTCGTGGTCCAATATGAAGAATCTCTCAAAAACGTCAAGTGAAGAAATTCCAAATATATGAAGAGAAGACCATAATTTCGAGAACGTCTACCCAAGATTTGAAGTATGAAGTACATGCCAAATATCGGTCCGAGAAAGGTCTCAAATCGTGAAACGAGTTATGCCAAGATATGAACTTAAGGAGATACACGAGAAGCCGTTTTAAAAGATTTTGTCCTTCGGCTAACTATTGATCAAATCGTGCTACTTTGCTTTCGGACTAATAACTACTCAAATAAGTCAATATGAATCACTTGTGATCCATGACAAATAGATAAAAAATGCTAGTAACCCATTTCCTTTTATAATAACTATGATTGCGGGGAGAAAAAGTATTACACAATTTGGACGTATGAGTAGTGTTAGCATTGTGACTTGTACCAACAATGATCTCGTTTTTGCACTTAGCATGGAATGTATGACAATCAAGGATGACGAAGTTTACTCTAAGGGACATTTGCTTGTTTCTATTCTTTGACCCTAAAAGTCACTTCTTGTGATGAAAATCATACATTATGTCTTTACACATCTTCATAGTATGTTGCAAGTCTTTTACTCTTCAATAAAGGTTAATAAAATTGAACTTTGGTGATGCTTAGATACTCTATTCTAGCATTGCGTGAGGGCACGACAATGGCTTAGTATGGGGGAGTGATGAGATGGCATTTATACATGATCTCGTCGTTCTTTTCGGGATTTAAATGCATAAAAATGTCATAAAATACCATATATATGCTTGTGTTTGTTTACTTGTGTATTTTAGGTATGGATATCGTGAAAAAGACAAAAGATCACAAGATAAAAGGAAAAACGGACACGAGAAACGAAGCCGTACAAAGAACCGGGCCCTAATCATGAAGAATTCAACAAATACCCTTGAAGACTTGAAGACAAACAAGATTGATCCTCATTTATTGAAGAAATGACACTTAAAATCCTTGTATATTAATAATTACAAGTTTGGTCCCTTAAGTTTGTCAAAATTACACAAATGGTCTTCAACTTTGAAGAAATGGCAAGATTAGTCCCTCAACAATTTCAAATTGTCAAATATGGTCCCTCATCAAGCCAAAGATACATTGAAGACCTTTGAAGATCAAAAATGTCCAAGATCAGTCCTTCAAATATGCAAAAGTTCCAAAAATAACCCTTGATACACCTTTTGGAAAGTTTTGTGCAAAAAATATCAAGTTGTGAAAGTTGATACAAAGGAATTGGGCGCTGATAGACTTTTAAACACAAATGACAAAAGAAAGGAAGAAAAAGGGCTAAAACTGCCAAGTTTAAACATTCAAACCTGAATATTGCGCCAAATACTTTCCACTCCCCCAATTTCGGATCAAAATCTTTACTATTCACCCCAAGAACCCAGTTACCATCTCACTCAAACCAAAGGGTAAATCCAAATTACCCACACCCACGTGTGATTCACACATGCAGAATCCCATCCCACACATAAAACCCTCACTCCCACTACTCCCTGGACCCCACACTCAACCTCCTTAACCAATGAAAACACAACTTGGCCTTCAAGTAAAATGACGTGGCCAAATCAACAGCCTAGACTCTTTGCTTCATATCAAAGCTGAAATGAACGTCCAAGATGCATTTGAACAGCTCACACCAAGGATTCGTCTAGAAGGACTTAGGGCATTTAGGGAATTTCACTTCTAGGGTTTGTGAATAGTGCTAGCCTTGGCATTTGCCTATATAAAGACTCCTCAACCTGTGAGAGAGGTTTGTTCCAGTTTTAGGCTATCAATCTTTGTAATTCCTTTTTAAGTTTAATAAAATTTGATTTTTCTTAAAATATTGAATTCTCTTTTTGATTTGATTAAAAGTTGGTGTTTGAGTAGCCTAATTCTGAGTTCCATTTGATTGTTAATACCTACCTTAATCTTGTGGTTAAGGCACGTCTTGGTTCATAAGGTTTTTAAGGTTCAAATACCTTGAAATCCTAGGTTCTGTTTTGGCTTATTTTGTGTACTAACCCTTGGCCATTTGCTATAAGCTCTTACAAGCTTGTTGACACCAAGCTTGTGAAGGGATTAGAGCCCTTGGTTGAGTTGTTTGCTGCTTGTGTTGAAGACATTAAGTCCTTGAGGTTCTACTTTGAACCATCAACCAAGGCAGTTTGCATCATCTTCATTGAAGTACCTTGGTCTTGTTCTAGTTGTTGAACAAGGTCCAAGGAGCATAGTTGGCCTTCCTAGGATGTTGTGGAAGGAAGGTATAATCTCTTGGTTAAGATTCCCCTAAATATTACATGTTTATGACTGTTTTGAATTTGGTGCTTTGATTTTGAGTATTTGTGTTTGTGCTGGTGATTTTTGAGTTTGATTGTGTTAGTTGCTATCTAGGAAGTGATTTTGATCATTAAAATCAGTAGGTTATTAGTTAAAATCACAAGTTTCTTTGTTAAATGGTAGATTAAGGAGTGTTTGGATCTATTGTATTATTTAGATTTGTGTTCTGCTAAGTGGTTGTTTTGTGTAAGCAAGTGTTGGTATCTGCTTGTTAGGTGCTATTGTTCATATGTTTGCAGGTTTGAAGGGTTTGAACACATAGATTCATAATTTGGCTATAAAATCTTAAAAACTTGGTAAAATTGGCTAGGATTTTGAGGACACCTAGATCTAAGCTTAGGCTAGGGCTAACAAGTGCTAAACCTTAGTTAATCACACCAGGGAAGAAGGATTTGAGGCTTGAAATTGGATCAAGTGCCAAATAGATCCGCAAAACTTGTCTGCATATTGTTCATTGTTCATCAGAAACATTTTGTGCTTTGATCTTGTTATTTACTTTGATTCAGTGTTTGATTCTTGTTGCTTTGTTTGTTCTTAGTTTATATAGCTTTTGTATGCATCCTGTTAAGTTTGGTTGGCTTATTCAGTCTAAATCTGCTTATTAAGTGCTTAACTGCTTATTTCCATATCTGGTGCATATCTGGTGACTGTTTGGCTTATTGTGGCTTATTGTGTGAACCAATTTGTGATTTTCTTGTTGCTATTGACTCCTTGTGATTCACTGATCACAAGGGTGCCTTTGTTTCCAATTGAATCAAACCCGAACTCTCAAATAAGCTTGGTCAAATAGTCAAAGCAGTGGGAACTCCTTTCCCCTGCTGGTTACCACTGATAGTGTAAAATTGGGTTCAACTTATCAATAAGCTATAATAGCTTATTCCAACCTGCAACAACTTTGTTTTTGTAATAGGTGCTCATATTTTGACCCATTTGTTCATACTGGAGCATTTGGGTGGTTGACTTTAGGGTTTGACTAGAAAACCAACTCCATTGACTTTTTCATAAGTTCATTTCTGCTTATTCTGGCTTATTGGTTGTGCTTATTGGATTTTTGTTGATTGATTGTGCTTATTGAGTCCATTTGAAATCTTTTGCAAGTTGAATCAAGTCCTGAGGTGCCCTAAATCTCTAAAACGACTATTTTGTCTTTTAGTGAATTTTTACTTTGCTTATTTCTGGCTTATTGAGTGAGCTTTTTCTAAATTTCTTTTACAGATCTCATAAGCATCCCAAAAGAAGGTTGTGTGTCAAATTAGAGCTTATGGCATTAGCTTATGGCTTAATGGGCTGAAAAGCCCAATAAGAATAAGTTGAGTGTTCAATAAGCTGTGATAAGCTCATTTTTAGCTTTTGGGCCTTTAGAGTTTTGTTCTTAGAATTGAATTTTAAGTCAGATAGGGCTTTTCCAAGTCAATTGGGCCAAGTTTGACTTTTTGGGCCCAAAAGCCCAATTTGGTTGACTGTTTTTGGTTTTGGCCCATTTGAGGGCCCAATAGGGGTATTCTGGTAATTTCACTTTGATTTTCTGATTATTTAGGTTAAAATAAACTAGTTTGCAAGTTTTTAGAATTTTTTATAATTTTTGGATTTTTAATATTATTTTATTATTATTTTATTATTACTTTATTATTATTTTTAAAATTTCACATTTTCCAACTTTTTACATTTTTCTTAGCTTTAATACATTAAAATAGGATTTTAGCAACTTTTAGAATAATTTTATCTCTTTTAGATTAATTTTTATAATTATTTTAAGTTTAAATAGTTTTTAAATCATTTTAAATAGTTTTTATTAGTTTTAAAACTTCTAAAAATAGTTTTTAATCTTTTTAGGTCATTTTAGAGGTTTACCAATTGAAAAATCTTTATTTGGGCTTTTTGATAATTTATTTGATTTTAGGGCTTTAATTAGCATTTAAAAATTGAATATTTAATTATTTAAAAGGTTTGAAAAAGTTTTGATCATTGCTAAACTCTTAGTTTATTTATTTTGATTTTTGGTAAATTTTTGGTAATTTTTAGAATTAATTTTTATTTTTGTGGTTTTTAAGGTTCTACGTTTTAACTTTCTAGTAGTGTTTATTTTTATTTTTACGTCTTCGTCATCTTCTTTTCTCATCCCCTTCTAAACCAATCATTAATCACAAACATTTAACAAATTTCTCACACACATATACCTCCTTGGGAAACGAACTTTCATACCTTAAGGGTCATTAGTGTTGATTTTCCTAATCATCACTCGATACTTACCGCTCATTTACGCTCTTTTGTTTTCCTAAACAAGAGGTGTAATTTACCACAATCATGATGTTTTATACATTTATCCTTGTATGCTTTAATGACACGCCATAATCACGCGTGACATTCCATTTACCAAAATGGGGTGTTACAATACACAACAACCTCACCTCTCACCTCTCGGGTTCGCCTATATAAACCCCATCATTTTTACTGTAAAAGTATCCCTTCTTAGCTTATTGTTATAATGTCAAATAGTTGTAGGAATTTTTCTTTTTAAATCTTGTAATGTTTTTGTAATGAGTTTCAGTTTTAATAAATAAAGTTGAATTTAATTTTTGCTTCGATCCTGTGTTATTTCTTTTTATGCTCTCGAATCACTTTTAACTTTCCTATTCTACTGATTCTCGTTATAATACGATGTTGGATTTATAAGTTCATTAATAGCTTATTAAATTTAAGATACGCTGAGTTTGGAATTCAGTTTATCATATTGATAAATCGAGAAAAATAAAAAGGTGATTACGTTTCTGAAAATGGTGAATATCAATGGTGGTTCGTGATTCGTGACGGGTTTAATGGCGGTCGAATAAATTTGAGTAGTTTTAGACAAGTCGGCTCAGCGCCCGACATCGACATCAACGGATTTCTTCAATAGTCTAGGTTAAGCTCAGTTTACTTTTTATAATATAATATGCTATTGTTTTTGTTAGTTGTTTGGATGTTTTTATTTGATGTAATCTTTAATTGATTAATGTTATTTTTTTACATGCAATTTTATTGTCTAGTTGATTGGATTTGTGATTAAATCTGCTTGGTGACTGCTGCGTTTGAAGTTTTTTAAATGATATTTTCTCATTTATTGAATCTGTTTATAGGTTTATGTTTGTATCTGCTTAGTCTTATAGTTGTATAAGTCTCTTAGCTGCTGTTCTTGTATTGGATTAGTTTCGAGATAGTTGAGAGGTTTAGATAGTTGTTATTGATTCTGCTAATGGTAAGGTAGGATGTTATTCTAGTTGATAGCTTTTATTTTGAATTTAACTGCTTCATATCAGAATGTGTGATGACATTATGGTGGATTGAAATTGCTGCTATTGTTGATCTCATGCTACAAGAGTTCTTTTAGATTGATGTTTGTAACTTTCTGAGTTATTATTCTTAGATTGTTATGAGAGGATGATCAATATGGTTTTAATCTGCTAAATTTGGCTTAAAATTAGATGAGACTTGTATCATTTCGAGTATAAGAGATCAGGGATTTGGATTTGACAGTCTGTCTGATTTTTTGTGGCATTTAGATAGATATTTGTTTCCACTGTATTTGTTGTTTGCATTATTCAGATGTTTTCTCTAAGCTGATTTGTTGACTGAAATTGCTTTAAATAATTGCTGCTTAGTTTTATTTAGTCTGCTGATATTATGTACCTGCTGGATATTGGTTCGTTTGGGACTGTGTTATTACAATTAGTCTCTCCAAAAATAAATATACAAAAAATATGTCCACCATTGTACTCGAACCCGTGACCTCACGGTTCACTCACCACAATTATACCAATGGGCTAGTTATGCCTTTTGTGTATTAACTGCTATAAAGTATTTAATATTCGTTTAGTTTTTGAATTGTCATAATTGTTTTATAAACGTTTTTAATTCAACACTTTTTAGTTTGAAGAGTTTTACAAATATATAACTAATTTTAAAAATAAATTGTTTATTTAAAGTTTGTAAAATTATTAGTTCAAATAAAATAAATTAAAAAAAATAAAAAAAAATAAAACAAAAAAATAATATTTTATTACTATTAATATTAAAATTGTTTAAATAAATTAGTTTTATTTTATTAGTTTAAATATTAAATAAATAAAGTCAAATAAATAATATAGTTTAAATTTGTCTTTTAGATTAATTTAGGAACGATTCATGCACTTTAGAAAAATTTTTGTAGAATTATTTAGATAAAAACCGAAACCAATTCAAATCGATTGTCCAAATTAAAACGAAAGTCTCAAATTCATAATTTCTTCGTGTACAACGTACCGGATCACTCTCGTGTTTAATTAATCCGTATTTAGCTTATTTAGACTATTACTTTTTCCTACAGGTAATTTTCTTAAATAGCTTTATAATGTATTACATTAAAATACACCGAAACTTTTCCCACACATCAAAAATTTTGGCGCCGCTGCCGGGGAAATTGTGTACGATTCTTTCGTGGCGATTTGTTGATCGTTGATTTGAAGACCCTTTCCATCCTTGGTAAGTTTTGTTATTTTTATATTAATATAATAAATAACGTTTTTCGTGTTTCTTGTTGCTAATATATTGTATTATGTAGAACAATAAATTCACCTACTTCTAAAAGCGTGAAAACACAATCCTTAGATGGGATTTCATCACCTAGCTATTGTATTCGAATCCAAAAAAAAAACAAAAAAGGCAAAATATAAATACTTATAAAAAGTTTGAACTCGATTTATACAAACTATAAGGTGGGTATAAAGCGACGAGCTATAAAAGGCCGTCTAAGGAAAAAGGTTTTTAGGTGCTTTGTGCCACCTTGTTTCCCCGCTTGCTTGTGCGTATATTGAGAGGGACGACCGATTATTGGTTTGCCAACTCAAGTAGTAATAAACCTTATTTTTATCGTTGTTTACTTATTGAACGTCGAGACGTTTATCTTTTCACCTACGTTTCAAAGTCGAACGAGGGTAGTTTCTTTCCATAGTAATTATCCTTACTCCTTTTTTTGTCAATCTTTGATTGATATAAAAAAAATACCAAAAATAATCTTCTTTTAATCTATTTTCTTTTCTTCAACCCTCTAAATTCTCATCACTTTGGTTTATACAATTACGTTCTAATCGACTTTTGATTAATCTCGATAGACTTTAAAACATTCCTCGTAGAAATAGAAATCGTCAACAACGAGTAGTGGAACCTGAGCTTCCACCTATTGTTATTAATATGGCCAATAACCGAACAATGGAGGAATTGCTCCGTGCACCCATCGAAGGGTACGGGGAAGCAATCGTTGTGCCGGCTATTTTGGCGGATCATTATGAGATTAAGACGGGTCTTTTATCACTCATTCGTGCCGACCAATTTCGAGGCAATGAGACGGATAACCCGCATTCTCACATTCGGAATTTTCTTCGTATCACCTCGACTATCAAGTTTAGAGATGTACCGAATGACGCGATTAAGCTCATTCTTTTTCGTACTCGCTCGAGGGAAACGCTAAGCGTTGGTATGAAAAGGAACCACCGGGTTCGATTTTGACATGGGACGATTAAGTGTCTAAGTTCATGAATTATTTCTTTCCACCATCTAAAACAACTCACTTTAAGAATGAAATAACTAGGTTTGAACAAAAAGTACATGAATCGTTTGGAGATGCTTGGGAAAGGTTTAAGGATTTGTTGAGACAATGTCCATACCACGGTTTCACGAAGTTTCACCAAATAAATACTTTTTACAATGGACTTAATATGGTTGAACAAGATTCTTTAAATACCGCCGCGGGTGGTAATCTTTTAAGAAAAACTCCGAGAGACGCGTGGGGTATCATTGAAAATAAGTCTAGAGTTCAATATTCACGAAACACACCGGTTCTTTCTAATGTGAATTCATCTAATCCCGGGATTGCTAGATTGGACTCTAAGATTGATACAATTTTGAATCAGATTAGGAAGAATCCTCATGGTTCGATTAATGCGTTTGAGAATTTTTGTTTATTGTGTGGTGGAGCACATCCGAATTATGCTTGTTCAACCACGGGGTTTGATCAAGCTAGTGCTTTTCCGACGACGGGAACTTATGGCCCTAACTGTCAAGCTCCTCGTCAAAACCATGTTGCTCCACCGGGTTTTCCACCGGTTCAAAATAGATACAACAACGGAAATAATGGGAATAATTTTAGCCGTGGTAACCAAGGGAATTTTAATAAAGGAAATGGATTTCATTGCAATCAAAACAATCAAGGTTTTCAAAACAATAATCAAAATGATTTGTCAAGCTATATCAAAACAAATGAGGCAAATTTGAAAGCTTTTCAAAATAATCTTCAAGGACAAATGAACACTTTGAAACTCGATTTTCAAAATACAGTTAAGGGGAAAAATAACAAGATTGAGCTTAACCAACAATGATTAGAGCAAAGCCAAAACCGTATTGAGGGAAATCAAGCTAAATTTGAGAACAAAATTCTTTCGATGTTTGAAGCAATAATGTGCAAACCCTCCTCTTCTTTGGGTGGTTTACCTAGAAACACCATACTAAACCCGAAGGGAGAGATTAAATCCATCATCGTTCACAATGATAATATCTTGGATAGGAATTTGATTTCTCGACCTCGTAGTTATGTTTCTTATAATATGGAAAGGAACCCAGAGATTTTAATGGAAGAGAATCACATTTCCAAAAATGTTTCTCATATCCCACCTCTGGTTACTCCCATCACTTCGGTTCCTAAACCACAAGATGTGATCGAGTTTAATCCTCCACCTAAAGAGACATTTCTTGACGTTACCAACGCTACTTTGGATGTGACTTGTTCCACGGTTTTCCTTGATTTCTATCATGAGAAATATGGAGATCCAGGCCAATTTTGATACCTTGTGTTTTCCAAGATCTTGAGGAATGCAAAGCGCTAGCTGATCTAGGAGCTAGCATCAAATTAATGCCTTTATCCATGTGTAAGACTCTAGACCTATTCCAACTTACTCCCACTCGAATGATCATTGAGCTTGCTTATGGAACCACCGCTTACCCGGTTGTTATAGCGGAAGATGTCATTGTTAAAGTGGGGAAGTTTTTGTACCTTGCCGATTTTGCAATTGTTGATTATGAGAAAAACCCTTGTGTGCCTTTAATTTTGGGACGTCCATTTTTGTCCACGGCTCAAGTTCTAGTTGATATGAGGAAAGAAGAGATAAAATTATTTTATGGGGATAAAAATGTTGTTTTTAAAGCGGAAAAAGTTCCAAAATATGTTTCTAAAAATGTGGAAAGTGTAAAACGTATTGAAACTTTTGAAAGTAACACAAAAAGAATTTTCTTATTTACAAGGGTGTAAGGAAAATCATAGACCCCTCGTTTAGGGAAGGTGAAAAGTTAATTCCAGAGGGAGATGTTTGTTCCATTGAAACGTGTTTTAACATCACCTCGTCTCCACTCCCTTCGAAGGACCAAATAGATGATACTAAGGAACATTCGTCAATTGAAGAGCCTTTGATTCCTAACTTCACACCGAGTGAGGTTAGTGACTATTCGTTGGATAAGTTCGTCGATGAACTTGTTGCTCTTCTTGATCCACTTCCATCGGGAAGTGAAGACGTTTTCGATCTCGATGATGATTTTTCCGAGACCGAGTGTGATCTTCATAATTTACCTCCCATTCTCGAGAAGTTCTCCGATGAACTTACTCATTTAGAGGTGGAAGACGTGATTCTTCGAGAAAAATTATCGAAACTTTATCTTCTCATTTCTAAAATCGAAGTATTGAGTTCTAAGCCTATTAGGAAGTCTTTATCTCAATCTCCTATCCCCGTTGAGGATAGTGATCCGCTTATGGAAGAAATTGACATTTTTCTAGCCTCAAATGATTCGATACCACCGGGTATTGATGATCTCGACCCAGAGGGGGACGTTCTCTTTTTAGAGAATTTACTTGATGATAATTTTGTCCCAAGTCCTCCTCCCACCCACTTTGATCTAAATGTGCGTGTTTTTCATATGACTCATATTGTGTATCATGACCCCTTTGTTTACATTCCAAAGAGTGACAAGGTCAACAAGATTATGCATGTTGATACCACTATCGATGCGACCTTTACCCCACCATTACCATGTGCTTTATATGATTATGGATTAGCATGGAGGGAAGACATCGTGTTGTCTATTCCTTCCTCTCCCGAGGACGAGGTATTCGATCCCGGAATCATTGATTTAGGGAAATATCAGCCTTTCACCGATGCAATAATTGAAAGATTTTTCAATCATCTTGGTGCGAGTTTATCTCGGGGAGCATACTATTTCCATTTGATGATGTTTGACATTGACCACCATCACCTTTTGGAGATTTTTCTTGGTGTTTCATCCTCTCGTATGTCATCCGACAACGAGGATGTGGTCTTTGACCCCGACATCTTGATTTATGATGGATTTTATTCCAATATACCGGTTTTCACCATTTTTCCCTAAGGACCAATGAATGCGGGGATCGAGTCGAGCTCATGACTCGGTTAACAAAAACGAGGTGCCTTCTGGGGGAGTCCCAAACATTCTATCTTCTTTCTATTTTCTAACACTAATATGGCTTGATCTTTTCAAGCTCGCGCTCGTGTTTTGTTGTGATGTGAATCTTAGGTATGACCCTAATCATTGAAGACTCTCGTGTTCGGTTTTGCCCGGTCCAATCGAGCTTTCATACTTTGATTTTCAAATGGGGCATTCATTATCCTTTGATTTCTATCGACTAATGTTTTATCTTGAACATAATTAATAAATGGCTTATAGATTTACGTACTCTTACCATGTTAGGACTATTGCATTTGACTCTTCGTGTTTTGGCAAGGGTGTGTTAGTCTTGAGCTAGGAAACATTGAGGAAAAGGTTTGGTTTTAGCATGGGGGAGTCAATCGATATAATCGCTTGCAATTGCTTTTGTCGTGTTCAAACGTAATAGTTTTTCTCGTTTTTCATAAAAATTTAAATTTTTAGTCAATTTTGTGTTTAATAATAAGGAAAATAAGTGTTTTTGACACAAATGTAGGCTTTCCGTTGGTGAAAATAAGAATAGTTTTTTACTCGACCGATTTTTATCTTAGCTCATTCCTTAACATGCTTAAATCAAGTTTTGCTAGACTTTTATATAGGGAACTTTAAAATGCGGAAGTCTTAACTCATACGGGTTTAAGAACAAAAACTTTTCGCAAGTTCTTATAATTGATCCTAGAAAGTCATTTATCAAGGGAACTTTAAAACGTAAATTCTAAACTTGAAAAAGTCCAAGAAGATGCAAGATCCTATAGATGACTTGAAAACCCAAAACTTTGATTTAATAGGCTAAGTATCCATTAGTCTCACATCTTTGAGATTTTACAATACGGAGAACAAGAGATGATAGAGTTGATCATAAGTTTTGAGGCTAAGTCTTCCTTATATTAGTCTTTTGTGTTGATTCTTTCTCCTCGTATTTATTTTTCACGCTTGAATATTTAATTGTTTAATAAATGAAGTTTTTAGCGGTTTGGGTTCAATTTCTTAACTCTTAACTCCTTCTTTTTCTTCCCTTGTAATTAAAGTAGAACACATTGAGGGTGTCAGCGTCATGGACTTTTTGATCATGGGATTGCAAAATTTGGCTTACTATATATATCATTAATAAAGAAGAATAAATAAAAACATGTTCTCTATGAGCCTTCGGGTGGGATTCATGTAGCACTAGTCTTGTCATTAGAGCCTTAGGGTGTATGGCATGGTGAAGTGTTTAATAAAAATTTCTTCATCATTATGAGCCTTAGGGTGGAATGGTGAATGTCAATTCCCTTGTTTATGTCCAAGGAGCCTTAGGGTGTGGATCATAGATAAGAAGCACTTTTACATCTTAAAGAGCCTCCAGGTGTATGATGTAAATGTTGCTAACTCTATAAATAAAGTCAAATTCAACTTTGGAGAAATAATTATTGCTTTAAGTAGTCCTATTAGCCAAATTTCAGATCCGGGAATTTATTTCTAAGATCGTGTTAAGTTATCCTTGATGTGCGCTTTCTTTGGTGACAACGGTTTTTGAGGATGAGGCTAGGTTTTGAGCGTTGGGTCTACACCGTTTTTCCATCCATTTTTTGACTTATAACTATTAAATAAGTCAAATGAGCCTTTGGGTGAATGAAAAATTTAAAATCTAGAGATACAACTAGGAATAAAGGAGATTGAGTTTAACACAAATTACTTGTATGAGTGGTCTTAACATTTGGACTTATGATTGACAATGATTTTGTTTTTAAACTTGGCATGGAAAGAGAGAAAAGTCGAGGATGATGAATCTATTCGAGTTTTATGATCCTAAACGTTATTTTTCAATAATGAAAGCAATACATTATGTCTTTGTAAAATAAAATGTTAAAAGTTAAATAAAAGTGTAATTAGTTGCTTTATTTTATCATTGCGTGAGGACACGACAATTGCTTAGCAAGGGGGAGTTTGATATGAGTGTAATTACTCATATCATTTATATCTTAAAACGGACATAAAATGCATAAAACATATAAAATTATCCTATTATATGCTTGTTTTATTGTTTCGTGTGTGTAGTACCAAGATCACAAAAACCGGCAAAAATCGACACGAGTTTGAAGATTTTACCAAAAGCCAAAAGTCAAGATCGTTTTTCTTCGAGGATTCAAGTTTATGAAGAATTATTGGCCAAGTGGGTCCCACATATGCTTAATGGGCCTTAAAGCCCAAAGTCTTGAAATAACTTTTGGGTCCAATTTTCAAGTCAAGCCTAAAGGAAAATAAGGGATGGTTTAAGAGTGTTTTTAAATTCAGTTTCAAAAGCCCATGACAATGCATAAATGGAAGGATGATGTATTCATAGATTTGGATCAAAGGCCCAAGAAAGAAATTAAACAGATGGAATATGTACAAGACTTGGGTCCATCAAAGCCCATAACAAGAAGTATAATGAGACGGTGGAAAAAGTTATATATAACTTTCCTTAGTCAAAGGTTCGGTCAAAGCAACACAAATACACAAAAGAAAGAAAATAACAAAGACGTGAGATATAATATTTGGGGAAAAACACTTTCCCAGTATATGAACCCTAGAAAAGGGGGATTCTAATTAATTGGTCGATTGACCAACACGCGCTTGAAATCAGATAATTAAGGGAAGGATGATGCGTGGTCTACACTTAGATGCTTAGTACAAGGCTGTGACGTGGCGTTTCAATTCGTCACAGCCCTTCTCTCATTGGTGGATTCACTGAAAACCTGACAAAGAGCCAATAATATCCATCCACCTCAGCAACAAACTAACACAGATATTGCCAAGCTGGCAATCCGTGTGAAAGTGGGTGTTTTACAACTGTAGGATCAAGATTTGGTAAGAAAGAGAGTGCAAGATACCTAATCAAGGGCTCAAGATCGTTCTTCATCACCAACAACCTCACCTCTCGGGTTCGCCTATATAAACCCCATCATTTTTATTGTAAAAGTATCCCTTTCTTAGCTTATTGTTATAATGTCAAATTAGTTGTAGGAATTTTTCTTTTTAAATCTTGTAATGTTTTTGTAATGAGTTTCAGTTTTAATAAATAAAGTTGAACTCAATTTTTGCTTCGATCCTATTTTATTTCTTTTTATGATCTTGAATCACTTTTAACTTTCCTATTCTACTGATTCTCGTTATAATATGATGTTGGATTTATAAGTTCATTAATAGCTTATTAAATTTAACATACGCTGAGTTTGAGTTTCGGTTTATCATATTGATAAATCGAGAAAAATAAAAGGTGATTAAGTTTCTGAAAATGGTGAATATCAATGGTGGTTCGTGATTCGTGATGGGTTTAATGGTGGTCGAATAAATTTGAGTATTTTTAGACAAGTCGGCTCAGCGCCTGACTTCGACATCAACGGATTTCTTCAAAAGTCTAGGTTAAGCTCAGTTTACTTTTTATGCATTTATAATATAATCTGCTATTGTTTTTGTTAGTTGTTTGGATGTTTTTATTTGATGTAGTTATCTTTATTTGAATAATGTTATTTTTTTTACTTGCAATTTTATTGTCTCGTTGATTGGATTTGTGATTAAATCGGCTTGGTGACTGCTGTGTTTGAAGTTTTTTAAATGATATTGTCTCATTTATTGAATCTGTTTGTAGGTTTATGTTTGTATCTACTTAGTATTATAGTTGTATAAGTCTCTTAGCTGCTGTTCTTGTATTGTATTAGTTTCTAGATAGTTGAGAGGTTTAGATAGTTGTTATTGATTCTGCTAATGGTATGGTAGGATGTTATGCTAGTTGATAGCTTTTATTTTGAATTTAACTACTGCATATCAGAATGTGTGATGGCATTATGGTGGATTGAAATTGCTGCTACTGTTGATCTCATGCTACAAGAGTTCTTTTAGATTGATGGTTGTAACTTTCTGAGTTATTATTCTTAGATTGTTATGATAGGTTGATGAATATGGTTTTAATCTGCTGAATTTGGCTTAAAATTAGCTGAGACTTGCATCATTTCGAGTATAAGAGATCAGGGATTTGGATTTGACAGTATGTCTGATTTTTGGTGGCATTTAGATAGATATTTGTTTCCAATGTATTTGTTGTTTTCATTATTTTGAAGTATTCTCTAAGATGATTTATTGACTAAAATTGCTTTGAGTAATTGCTACTTAGTTTTATTTAGTCTGCTGATATTATGTACCTGCTGGGCTAGTGTTTGTTGTTTTTCTACTATTTGTTTATATTGATGTTGTGCTACCATAAGTTCTAAAATTGCTTAAACTGATTTCTGATATTGGTTCATTCATTGCTTCTTATTTTCTATGTGATTTGTGTAATTTTGGCCAGCCACCTCAAACTGGGATGTTTGGGACTGTGTTATTACAATTAGTCTCTCCAAAAAAAAATATACAAAAAATATGTCCACCTTTGGGCTCGAACCCGTGACCTCACGGTTCACTCACCACAATTCTACCACTGGGCTAGTTATGCCTTTTGTGTATTAACTGCTATAAAGTATTTAATATTCGTTTAGTTTTTGAATTGTCATAATTGTTTTATAAACGTTTTAAATCAACACTTTTTAGTTTAAAGAGTTTTACAAATATATAACTACTTTTATTAAATCAATTGTTTATTTAAAGTTTGTAAAATTATTAGTTCAAATAAAATAAGTTTAAAAAAATAAAATAAATAAATAAATAAATAATAATATTTTATTACTTTTAATATTAAAATTGTTTAAATAAATTAGTTTTTATTTTATTAGTTTAAATATTAAATAAATAAAGTAAAATAAATAATACAGTTTAAATTTGTCTTTTAGATTAATTTAGGAACGATTCATGCACTTTAGATAAAATTTTGTAGAACTATTTAGATAAAAACCGAACCCTATTCAAATCGATTGTCCAAATTAAAATCGAAGTCTCAAATTCACAATTTCTTCATGTACAACGAACTGGGATGACTCTCGTATTTGATTAATCCATCTTTAGCTTATTTAGACTATTACTTTTTCCTAAAGAAAATTTTCTTAATTAGCTCTATAACGTATTATATTAAAATACACCGACACTTTTCCCACACATTAGTAACTTATCCTTAACAAAGGGAAGTTTACAACTTCTTGGACTTGAGCTTGTTTTGTAAGATATTCAACATCTTAAGCTCAAGTAATTGGTTTTCAAAACTTTGAACACAATTTTTCAAGAATTTTTCAAAAGGTTTTTCTAAAATCTTTCAAAATTGTTTGTTCAAAATTTTTTGATAAAAAGACCATGTCTTCTGGAATCGATAATATTTACGATCCTAGAAATGTCGTTCAATAATGACACGGTGTTGTAAATAAAGTTCGGTAAGAAGTTTAAATGATTTAAAACATGCTCAAAATGTCTTGCTATTATTTCAGATAGTAACCCGCTTTTCATATTAAAGTCAAGCATTTCACCGGAAAGCTTTGACTCAACAACGGGAATTCATTTTCTCGGGCATGGTTTATTTTATAACCATGTAAGGGATTGTGTTTACGTAATAACATAATCTAACACGAATATATGTACGCATCAGTGCATTTATTTGTTAAAACAAGAGAAATTTTGTTTTTATGATGTTATCATCTCCACAATCCGCAACAATTTACAATTGATATCTACATACTCGATGATGCGACAACTCAAATGGCAACTACAACTCTTTAGATAGAACGTGGGTCAACAATTGAGGGGGAGCAATCATCCAGCATTCAAAATCTTTGATGCCAAACGTGCCAAGTTCAAAAATTGGTGTAAGGACAAATATCAATCAATCGTACACATGATGTCAAGAGGTAACTTCAGACGTGACGAGGCGACCAACATTCGTGAACAAGAACCATGTGATTCTATCATATGATGTTCTCCATCATTCAGGTCCAACCTCGTAAATTATTAATCTGGTGAATACATTATCATATATGATCTTTGCACATGATAAATACCTTAGACTTGTGTTTAAAAGGTATTTAATTTACGTTTCAAGTACACCCTCCTTAATTTGAGGGGGATCTTGTGAAAATCATGAAGATAATTAGATTTGCACTTTTCTTCCCAAATTTCTTATAATGTTATAAAATTAGTTGATACTAAAAACATCGATTAGGTTAATATTTTAATATGGGGGAGAAAATGTGATTTATTATGGGAAATGATTAATCACAAATGGTTTGACTTAACGTGATAGCTCCTCCCGACATGTGCGAAATGTTTTCGGATATCGTGGCATATGTTAAGGGGGAGAAAAATGGATTTAGATATCAAAATGGATTTCATGGTGACGTACACTACCCAAAACATCTCTATTCACGACGGTGATGATTGTGGTGACATAAGGATGGTAGGATAGGTTAAAGTCCAATGATTCTTCTAGAACTGGAGGAATCTTCCCAAGGACATTCCATAGCTAGAATTAGTAGTCCTTAGGAAAGATGGAGAAATATTGTGAATGTAGTTGAATGCCGACCAAGTACTTAAGTTAGCACTGGAACAATCAAAACATGGTGCTAGTTATGACGTATTGGTAAGCATTGAAGGGGTTGAAGAATGAAAAATAATTGTAATGATAAAGGGTGAAAAGAAAGAAGCCCTCCTTACAACCTTAGGTAGAAAACGGGTTAACTCATTAGCTTTTGAGATCATTTTAATGATGCTTGATATTGAAGATAAGACATCATGGACCCAGTGATGCAATGCACAACCCATCCCAACTAACTCAGATATCTCTCAAAAGATATTTGTTTTAATCACACGAAGACAACGCATTATCTATTGATTTATTCACTCCGAATAAATTGGTATTGAAATGGTGGCACTCCTCTCTAGCCTCCGATGACTAAAAATCCAAAATGCACGATCGAGTATAGAGCCATTTGAGTTCATCAATAATATCATTAGGACACATTTTCACAATTCCTTGCTTCTTGGATTTTTAGTGATCGGAGGCTATTAAAAGTCCTACGCAAAATCTTCATGATCTTGCCTGAACATCTGAGTAATACGAAAGTATTTACAATGAAGATGGAAATCCTTCTTGAGCGAATATCAAAAAGCTCATGGTAGGTGACTTGTGTGATTCTTTATGAATAAAACTTGTGATAACTTGAAAGCAACAGTGGTTTAATTCTTAAATGAATTTAAACACGTTCCAGGCCTCTACACAATATCTTAGTGATCTTGCCAGAACATTCAGAGTAATACTATTAAGTATTTACAGTGACAAATGGAAACCCTTCTAGTGTTAACATCAAACAGCACTTGGTAGGTAACTTGCAAGATTCAATATGAATCAAGCTAGTGACAACTGGAAAGCAACGATGGTGCGATTCTTTAATGAATCAAACTTGTTACAGGAATCATAATTGATGGCTTCAATCATGCGGATAATTTTATCCAAATGATTCACTCTTTATGTTCGTAGTCAGCTTTGGACGGTCGAATAAAGAGAACGGGTTTACCCGTGAAATCTTGTAAAGGATGTTCTTAATTGAAACTACCTGCCACAAGTACGATATTTAATATCGTCCAACGATCTTCACCGACCGGAGGTAAAATGCTACCGAATTAGAGTGAAATGTTTAAGGCCATTTCATCGGTGTATATGTTTTGTTGCTAACTATCTTATGCAGCGTAACAAGAAGGTAGCATTGTAGTGTACAATCCAGAAGAAGTCGTCAACACATGCTTATGCTGTATGCACTTAATACTTCAACAAATTCAAGAAAGCCTAAAAGTCAAGTCGTCCGCTCTATCACACTCTAAAGCTTTCAAGAACTTATAAAGGTATAAGTATGTGGAACATTAAGTCACGAGGAGGCAAATTTCACAAGTGATGAATTCATAAGGTCAAGGCAAGGAAACATGCTCAAGACTAAAGTCAAAGATCTCATCAACATATTCACAAGAACAAGATCGAAGACTCAAGTATAGTATGCTAGGTTTAAGATTTTGTAAAAAGATGTGACCTCCCTTAGGGGAGATTGTTGGAAATACGTTTTTCCAAAGAAAGTCTCGGTCACATCATTATTAGCATAGCTAGCTAAAGATCACGAGCTATAAACTATTTAGGACTTTTTAACTTGAAGTGACCTCCCTTAGGTGGAGATTGTTGGAAATACGTTTTTACGTATTTAGAAAGGATCGGTCACTCCAACGATATATACGTAGTATAGGCTCGTGATCGAGCTATGTAAAAATATAACCCATTAAGCCCACATGTAGGGTGGGCTATATATACCCCCTCCTAGCATGTTAGGAGAGGTTGTGGGTTCTCATTTCATTAATTCTATTATTCATCTTTCTCTCTATCCTCTCCTTTCTGTCTCTAACTTTCTCTATCGAGTTCTTCATCTCTCTCAGTCGCTTTAGATCATTACAACACATAAACAATCCAAGGATTTCGTGGACCTACAGATATAGTTTCGGAAAAAACAAATTCTTTGTTTTTTTCACGTTTTTTCGTTGTCGAAAATTATCTTAACTAATGTAACACTAGTATCATATATGATATAACTTATCATACATGATATAAACCAATATCATATACTAGCACTAGTATCATATATGATGTAACACTATTATCATATATGATATTTCACATAAGTTTTAAAAACAAAAAAAACGAATTTTTTTCTTCAAAAGTATATCATAATGCATATCTATAGAAAACTAATTAAATTCTCATCGTGATGATATATATTTTTTCATTTAACACTTAACGGTTTAGGAGATATAAAAATTATAAAAAGAAGTGAAACAATAAATTACTTATAACCTTATCCATTAGATAAGATAAAGATGAATGGTGAAGATGAGTCTTTTGATATCCAAAATAAATATGATATCGGAAATAATTCTTCTCTTTTTCTTTATATAACTAAGGAAAATTTGTAAGTATACTCTTTTTTTAGGATCGACCAAATCAACCAATTCCAGCCACCTATTTTTTTCATCTAGCAAAAAATATATGTTTTAAAAATTAAATATATCACAAACCGTTAATCGTTATACAAAATGAAACATACCATTGTGACGAGAATAAAATCATCTTTCTATTGAAGGGCACATGTATATACATTCGACAAACTTTTTTTCTAAGAAAATCATATATGATTATCATATATGATTTTGGAAAATCATATATGATCCGTGATATGAATCATATATGATACTCTCAGAAAAAAGTAAGTTCGTCAAAAGTATATACATATGCCTCTCAATAGAAAGATGATTTAGTTCTCGTTGTAATTGTGTATTTTTTGTCACTTGACGATTTACCATTTATGAGATGTTGGAAATACGTTTTCCCGAAGAAATTCTCGGTCACATCATTGTTAGCATAGATCACGAGCTATAGACTATTTGGGACACTGTAACTTGGAGTGACCTCCCTTAGGGGGAGATTGTTGAAAAAACGTTTTTACATATTTAGAAAGGATTGGTCCCTCCAACGATATATACGTAGATTGGGCTCGTGATCCATTATGTAAGTATAACCCATAAAGCCCACATGTAGGGTGGGCTATATATACCCTTCCTAACATGTTAGGAAGGGTAGTTGTTAATTCACATTTTAACTGAATCAATCTTTCTCTCTAATCCTCTCCTTTCTCTCTCTAACGTTCTCTCTCTAGTTCTTCATCTCCCTCCCTCTCTTTAGATCATTACAACACATCAACAATCCCAAGAAGTCGTGGACCTAAAAATGGTATCAAGAGCCATGGATGATTGGTTTGTTCTTGTGTTTGTTTTGATTGATTTTAGTGGGTTTTTATCTAATCAAGCTTAAATCTTGAAAATTTTTGCGTTTTTATGGTTTAAGTTTATAGCCAAATCGACTACACAAATGTGGTAGTGATTTGGGTTAATTGATTTGGTCAAAATCGCAAAAATTTTTGGTTATTTGGGTGATTTTAGGGGTATTTTTCGATTAACAATGGGTTCGGATCAATAAAAAATTGGATACAGTGTATTATTCCGAAGTACCCTCGAGGGTTTCTGTTTTTGCCGAAGTGGTTAAGTTTCTTTATTCCGAAGTAAATTTTTAGCAATATTCCTAAGTGATGTTTGATGAATATTCCGAAGTGGACATTTTTAAAAAAATTCTGAAGTTACTGTAGCACAGTTTCCCGAAGTTAAAAAGTGTGCACATTTTTTTGAAGTTACTGTAGCACTTTAAATATTCCGAAGTTACTATAGCACTTTAAATATTCCGAAGTTACTCTAGCAATTATTTTTGTCGTTTTCCGAAATACCAGTTTTTTGTCAGATTGCGAAGTCCATTTTTTAGTATATTATGAATTGGCCATTTTTAAAAAAAATTCTGAAGTGCAAATTTTTTGTTATTATTCCGAAGTGCAACATTGTTTTTGTCATTATTCCGAAGTAAAATTTGATTACGAAGTACCTTTACCCATTCCTACTGTTGGGAGTGTTTGTTTAAATTTTGGGATTAGCTTATTCTTGATTATGGTATACAATGTTGAAGGAACTGACTCTTAGATATTGCTTTTGAGAATGTTTTCTATATTTAAAATTAGAAACAATTGTTCAGGCTTCCATATACTTTCGGGTTATTCACGTTCGATGCCACCGGTTCTTTCGTTGCCGCTGTCCATTGCAGGCGACGATAGACCGGATGCGTATCGATGGTCATAGCCTCATCCTTATATTGCCTGTGTGGCAAAAGTTGTTGGATTAAACTAATATGGGGTATTGTTGACTGTGCATGTTCCATTATACACGTCTTAATGGTCTCACAGGCTGTGATGATAATATTTTGACGTCCCTAAGCGGGTTCGATTAAAGTTTGGATTACGTGTATCTTGGCGGGGCAAGCTTGTAAAGTTTGCAGCCATGACGTCGTATCCTCATATTCGACATGCCTGATTGGTTACTTATCTTATCCTCAAAACAATAAGATAATTTTTTTTTACATTATCGTTGATCAGAATTCTGACAATTCTAATAGAACTCATCTAAAGTTATAAACTAAGATGGGGAAATGCAGATAAAACTAAATCGGTCAACATTGCATTTCCATTATAATAGGTTTTGATCTGTTTTTAAAAAGACCATGTTTACTAAAGTTTTAGGAGGTTGTGATAAATCTCGGTATGATCGATTACAGTTGATATTGTCTGCCTCTTGGCGGGGCAAACTTCTGGATTTGCAGCCATGACGTATCCATCCTCTTTTTTCGATCATCTACCTATCTGAGCCTCATCTTTACATTTACATTCAAGCGGTGTGATAGTTTGAAAAAAACATGGAAGGTAATCCTTTAATTTGTCCTTTTTTATATTTGGAATTGGTTGTGTTGGATAATTTGCTGACCATTTTTCTTTTCTAGCTTGCAACATATCCACATCAGAAAATATGTAATAATGTGAGAAAAAATAAACAAAACTAATGTTTATTTTGGTATGAGGTAAACGGTAAAGCTTAGCTAAAATAGAAAGACAACTAAGGTTTTTGGTTACGTACAAGAAGTCTGTTGTAAGGGTGCTGGAAAGATATAGAGACACAAAAAAACAAGATTTTTTTTGTTGCCTTGCATGTTCATGCTTGATTTATACATTGCAGGCAATGCATCTTTATAACACCGACTAAAACCAACAGAGGATTAAGAGGTTTCCTACTATTTTAGCCAATCATCAAAAGGATGAAAGTGAAGATGCGGCTGTTGGCTGTGGTCGTAATTTATTGAGAAATTGTTGCCTACCAGGTATTTATTTCATCTTATACAAATTTTACAAATATAATATTTGTACTTTTACAAATGTAAGTTACTTTATCATACATAGCTAAAACGATACCAATATACCGGAAGTATTAAAGCTGTGAGTTGTTATAAATTACTATGCAAATGGTTAGGGTTTTGTTGAAGCGGCGCTGAAACTAACATATAGTATGGAACTCAAAAACTGGTGCTTTATATGCTTTATGTTTTGTTTTAGTTGAGACTTAGGGGGTGAAATAAGATAATACTATACAATCGTTTCTAAAAGCGGTTAGTGTATATTATCGGCTGCTCCATATTTTAAACTCATATATAGATTTGTTGTAATCTGGGTGTGTGTTTGGGATTTCGTTTAAGGGGGTGTTTCAGCGCTTAATGCAACAACTTATTAATTTATTTTATTATTGGTTTTTCACAAGCTTATTATGGACTCAATAATCGTAAGATCTCTAAAAATACGTTTAAATGCTTATTTTGTCTTTCATAGAGTAAATAATAACTTTTGCGTGTGTTTGGGATTGTTTAATCTAACTATTTTTGAATATACGCTAGTGGAATAAGCCACATTGAGTAAGCTGATTGGAGTTGTCTATTACAACTTGGCCATTAGGTATGCCAATATCCACTATAACAATTTGCCAGGTCGCTTGGTACCATTTCCTTTCCCGTACTTAGTTGTTGCGGAGCACTTTCATCATTGATAAACTAGGGAAATTTTTTTTTATTAAAATCAACCTGGAAATGGTTGTTTACTTGCTACTTTCACAATAACTGAATGGGTCAAAACTCAGAATAATCTATTTTTTTAACGTTAACGGGTTTTGCTAGAAAATTCAGATATGAAAAAGATCGATTTATATTACCTCTTCTAAAACATTGTTATTATAGGTACCAACGAAGGGAACGACGAATCTGCTACCGGTTTCCATGGGATCAATGGTCGCAGACAGTGTATGCATCAAGGAAACTTTTAAAAGTATTCGATTTGGAACATATTGGTACTTGATTTTAGCTAGTTGTGAATAAGATGGTATTTTCTTTGCTATTAAGGGAAGCCTAATTACTTTGCATGAGAAGAAGTCTGCTTGAAAATGTCCAAAACAGGTCACACGAGTCGTGTCAAGACCTTTAACTAGGAAATAAATTCAACTCTTATTTATTTACTATTTTTGGTTTTAGTAATTTTTTGTGTTTCTTTGCATTACAAACATGGACTTATGATTGCCACATTAGGCCTATGCATGTTGTCCGACCTTTTTTAGTTATAATGAAACTGGTGATATTAGGGGATATAGAAAAGTTCGAAGAAATTTCATGAAAAGTCCTGACGTTATGGATTTTCCAGGAACGTCAGCCATGGTAAATTCGAGATCCAGTTCTAATGTGAAAAGTGTTTTTGACACATCAGTCAACAGTTCACAACCTCTCGATCCCAAACCTGGACTAACCGCTTAGAACTTCAGAAGGTGAGTACTATTTTTTTAGCTAAATTACTTTTAAAATTCTCATTAGTTGCTATGTTTTAAGATTGTTTACCGCGCCCTTTTCTTCTGCAAATCTCAGACATGTGTGGATCTACAGAATCTGCTCCAAAGCATTACAGCCGTATTAGGATCAACAAACAGACCGCCAGGCACAACTACAAACGTACATAATTTTATATGTAGAACTGACTACAGCCAACGCAATTATGAATATAACATCGGATCATGTTGGTTTGTAGGTGTGCCTGGCGGTCAACGCAATTATGGTGTCCCGCGTTTTTCAAATACTAAAGAAATAATGGGATCTGATTGGGACAGTTTGATATTTGATGTCTCAAGAGGTGCTAGGCGGAGGTTGAATCGCTGTTGAATGAGGTACGCTATAAACATGATAACACCTTCATCCGTCTCTCTACATATTGTAACCCAATTTCACGCTTCAAGTTGATTCGTTTTCGTAAATTCAACCGTCAATCCCACCAGCTCACATAGACTGCAACGACTATTTTCTACAAAATACTATCTTAAAGGGGTGTGAACTTCTGTGCCGTTTTTATCAGTGATGTTTTCCCGCGCTTTCTTTAATCCTATTGCATTTTTCACCATGATGTTCAGAAATAGCACATTTACATGGATCTTCTTCAAGTTGCATCAATTGAAATGTTCAGTCTCAGCTCAGCTTAGGCGTCCCACACATGCACCCTGAATCCACTCGAGTGGATGTTAGGCCATGGTTTTTGACTAATTATTCAAATATGCAAAACCAGTTCACGAATCACGCTTCTGCTTAAACCAGCCAGATTCAAAACACTTGCACCGTATCCTATAACTTTGTACAACTATGAACGGTATGTCAAATGTATGACCTGTTTTGATCTTAAAATGATGTGGGATTGAGTTGGTGATGATAATGTTATTAGCTTTTGATAGTTTGGAGGTGTAAATGGCTTTTTAATGTTTTTGTGAATTGGTTCACGGTTCCTATGTCATTTACTATGGACAACTTGAAGGCTGAGGTTCTTCTCATTGATGTTTATAGACTTCTGTATACATTATGGTTGAATATGAATGATTCTGAATGTTTGTCTCGAGAAGCTGATTTGGTGTGATTGGTGTTATACAAGTATAAAATCCTGCAATAAAAAAAATGCATATGCAAAAACTAAAGTTCTTAAATCAAAACTCATTGTCATCAGTTTTCGGCCATACTTGCTTCAATTTTTTGAAGACATCATTCAAAGTCTGAGGTGTACATCGGATGCAGGATAAAAACACACTAAAACCCTTGCCAACAACGCCCGCCTTATCGCCGTAGCGAAGCGCCGGCAAAAGCCCTATTAGAAGATTAAACCAAGTATCCAATTAATAACATCCAGTTTAAATTATTTTTATAGGCACATTTGATTCTCAGGATATTTAAGAATGATTCAAAACAATAATTTAATTAGTAACATCCAGTTTAATTTTTCTTGAAGTAAGTCTTAGTAGCAATATGTAACTTAGTGATTATATGGCCGGGTAGCAGTAAGTAAATGTTAGTTTGTGGACGTATTTAAATAGTTGTGTGTTAGGATCGAACTCGAGACTATGGGATTGCACACAAACGTTTAGAGCTATTTAATTTAAATAATTATATTTTATTTATTAAAATGTAATTTATTAACGAGTGTTAAAAACCGTGACTAACGACCGTTAAGTATTTAATGGAAAATGACTAACGGACGTTAACTATAAAATGGAAAAAATATTTTTCGGTTCCCTCTATTTTAAGGGGATGTTTGGCCGGCCCCTATGGGGTGTGTCTTTGTGTTTTTTAGTTTTGGTTTTAAAGCAAACAATATATTCTCTATATATAGTTTGTCTCCAAACCCTAGCTTATGACACACTATAAATACAAAGGTTTTCAATTTTTTTCTTTGCTCATTCATAGTGAAAGAAAATAATCTCTGAAACCTTGCCAAACACCACATCCGGCCGACTATAGCCTAGAGCATACTCTGTTCGGTTTTTTCCACCACAACGACACGGTTCTGCTCGTGTGATCTAGCTTGTCGAATAACTTGTTTGAGGCGTGTGTACAAGAGCATAGATTTAACCTCCTTTGGTTAATCTTGGATTGGTCTGAAGTGTTCTTTTGCTAGGAAGCTTTGCAAGGTAAAATACCCTTTTAATTTTAATGTTCAATTAGTTATATGCATGTTACGTTAATTGATCCTAATCGCTTCCACATGTGCTATGATATTTATATGTTTTGTTTATCAAATAAATGTTATGTTAGATCTAACAAATCAACAGTGGCATCACGAGTCATTTTAACATTGCAATAATTATTGAACACCTAATAATCATAATAATTGTATTGATAAAAACATAAGATTTAAGGTTTACTATTTTTATTGTCATGAAATTTTCGGACCTAGTTATTTAGATCACACGAGTTTTTTTGTGTTTTGCTAGATTAAGAAAAAAAATTCTTGTAAACCCTATTTACATGTTAGATCTTTAGGTTTAATTACTTGATTAAATTGTTAGTTCATGTAATTAAAATAATTGGGTAACGATCCTATAAAAACAATATAATCTTTACTATATTTAAGTGACTATATGTATTAGACATAATCTTTACATTTTTTTAGTTGATTATGTGGATCCATGATTTACATGCATGTTGTCATGGATAAAAACTTTCCATGTGGTAAATATTACGAATATTTTGCATATCTTTTATTTTTTGAATGAGATCATAAAATCTTTAATTAGGGAAGACTAATATTCTATTTTAAATCCTAGTTGTAAAAGATTTTATTCTATAAATAAATGCATGTGACCATGTGATTTATTTTTAGAGCATATATTTATGATATTTATGCTTAGAGTTATTCTTGTCTAATATATTTTGTAATATGCCATTTGTTTAACTTATTTTTTCGAAATGTTGTAAACAATGGGGATTTTTCCAAAAATATAAATTGACTAAATAACTATATAAAACTAATAGATTTGTTAAGAAGTTTAAATGAGACCTATTACTGAATGTATCTAGTGCTTTAATTATAAGTTAGTATCCTTATTCGTAGAGTGTTCCATCTTGATATTTCATCTTGGATGAGTGTGCTGGGTTTACAAATTAAAGTGCCCTAGCTCCCCAAATGATTATAGAATGACGTTGACGAATAATGGTTACTGAATAAATAATCTAGCACTCTATAATTCTTTAATGTGGTCATTTAATCTTCAAGAAAATGTCTATATAAAGTTTTATAAAACTTATGCTATGGTGTTGTATGCATGCTTCTCCATACATAAACTTTTGATTTGACACATCAAAATAATACCCACAATTTAAGTTGAATGCCATGTAATTGAGAACACTTGAAGTTGCAATTTGTTAGCCTCAAAATATTGAGTCAAACAAGAATGTTCGGTCATAGGTTTCTATTGTAATATTTATTAGAACGTTGTAATAGGTAGTTATTTAGTCGTGGTTCATGGGCTTGGATTTAAACTAATTAAAGTCCAAAAGACAAGCCCGGCCCAATATATAGTCCATTAAAGCCCGCATGTGGGTGGAATATATATACTACCCTCCTAGCATGTTAGGAGGGTGGATGGTCATTTGTAACAAATCTTTTCTTAATCTAATCTCACCAAGTTAATCACCTCCTCTCTACTTTCTCTCACTACTTTCTCTCTCTAGGAATTCATCTCTTCTTCATCTATTTTCTTTCTTTATTCATTGCATAATCATCACAAATTATGGGACAACATTTTGTCTAACAACATTTTTCTTAATGGATGAACGTCAAAAAACATACCTTGCCAATACCAAAGTTAATGAACTTGAACAAAAGCTCTCTATGACCACTACCGATTCTGCTAAAATTCTCGAGGATAAGAAACAAGAGGTAGATGCGTTAAAACAAGACTTCAAAAGTAGATATGATAAAGAAACCGAAAAAGTTACGAAACTAGAAGCACAAGTCGAATTTTTGAAGAACGTTGTTTATAAAACGCATGATTCTATTCAATCCGTAAGAATGCTAGCACCTCCATCGATGTTTAAGGGTCAAGCTAGCTTTGCAAGTCCTGAGTACCTTGCCAAAGCTCAAGCTGCGAACCCGTGTCTCTATCTTGATGAGACTGAAAGGACCGATCTTGATTGCATGCTGGTAAGTGCCGATAGTGAAGAGACTGCCCTTTGGGACGATGATAGTCAACCACTTGTTAATAAGGAGTTTGTGAAACCATATAATTATGCTTATGAGAATAGTCTTTATGGTCTTTTCAACAAACAAACTCAGAAAACTCGTGAGGAAGTGTTTCTAGAATGCAAACAAAAGAGAATTCAATGGAAGAAAGCATTTGCCCCTAAGAAATCTAATGTTTACAAATACATAAACTACCTCCCTTTAGATGAATCTAAAAGCAAGAGTAGGAAAACATTAGGTATTCTTAAACACCACATAGATAATGTTAAATCTATTGTTGAAAGAGACTGGGCCAAACGTGAAAATGCTGAGTGGACACGTCCGATTCCTCAAGATATTACCTTGCTTGGGAAAGAACTATTGATTCCTAACACGACATTGATTAAAGAAACTGTTCTTCAACTTGAGGAGTTCATTCAGACTGAAATGTATGATGATTTAAAATATGTTGAATCTCTTGAGAAACACATTGATGATCTTCAAATGGAGAAGTCTGATTTTTCAGATGAATATGATTTACTCTTGCAAGAATGCGTTTCTAAAGATGTTATGTGTGCTTATTTTACATCTTGTGTTGATATTGATGAATATTCTGAAGTTGCATGCCAATATCTTGATAAGATCAAAGAATGTGAACGTCTTGAAATTGAGCTTTCGAAACGTAAAGAAAATGTTGACAAAAAGGCTTTTGAGTTACATCAACACAAAACTGATTTCCTTCAAAAACATTGTCATTCACTTGAACTTGCTCTGCAAAAAGAAGTTGGTAGTTTTCCACATGATAATAAATTGCAAGAAAAACTTTCCCAAACATTTCGAGAAATGAATGAACAGAATTTGGAAATTAAAGGGTTGAAAGATCAATTACAAGACAGGGACAGAGCTATAGCAGAGTTGCAGAAACTCGTTGCTAAAATGGGTGGGAAAATCGTGGAACCTAGCACTAAGAAACCTGTTGTTCGACAACCTAATGCCTACAAGGATCCAAAGCTGTCTATCTTAGGAAAACCGACTCCGTTCTCCAATTCTTCTCATATGAAATCTAGGTTACCCCCTAAGACTGATGTGCAACCAAGTGTTCCAAAACCATCCATATCACCCTATGTTCCTCCATTTAGAAAGCACACTGCTGCTAAACCCAACCATGTGAATGCACCTAGCACTTCTAGGACTCCTCCAAAACGTGTGACATTCACGTCCACAAAGGAATCTATAGGTTCAAATGACCTCGTTCATACCCACAACCTAGAGGATACGAAACAAAAAGGGAAGCTTCAGAAAGACAAACCCGTATATGAAAAACCTAGTTCACCAAATCCCGCTAGAGTTCCACACACTCCTAATGGTAGTCAACCAAAACCTAGGATCCCTCTTCAGCAATCTAGGAATTGGAGACCATCCATGAATAGTCGTGTTTCAAACACTACGCCTGACCGATTTAGCAAACAAAGGAATACAAGTACTTTCGTGAATCCCAAATTCCCTATTTGTCCCACTTGCAAAAAGGGCATTCACAATGTAAATCATGACCATTGCATTTTGCAATACCTCTATGAGGTCAAATCTCGTTCCTTTGAACGTAGATCGAATACAGAATCCCATAAGACAACAAGGAGATACAAACCCATCGCAAAGAAAAGCAACCACACCAAATCTGAAACGTGGATTCAAAAAGGACATAGTTTCTCTCCAAAGAAGTCTTCCGCTGTGCAAGAGAAAGCTACTCCTAAATCTAGTCTTCAATGGAAACCAACAGGTCGGATCTTCACAGAAGTTGGTCTTAAGTGGATTCCAATAGAGAAGAGTGATGACACCTGCACCAGCACTAATGCTACTGTTCTACACGCTGAAAAGGAATTTGTTACTCCTAATTCTAGTATTTGTGCAAACTCTTCTTCTGTGATTGCAGGTACAACAGCGGATTCTGAACCCGCTTCTCCTTCTTCAAAGGGTTCCAATTCTGTACATTCGATATCACCTTCTTATGTTGTACAAAAGTCTATTTTGGATTATTTTCGAAAAACTTGAGAAAAAAATATATATATATATAATAAAACGTAAATATCCATAGAAAAACAAATTAAAAAATGTAAAAACTTTCAAAATACCAAAAATATTCCTCTCGACATGTCTTTCAGTATCGATAATATGGACGTACCTAGAAATGTCGCTCAATAACGACACGGGTGTGTACATAAAGCTCGAATGAAAGTTGTAAATATTTTTTCAAAACATGTCATTTCAATGATTTACAATTACCTCAGATTGTGACTCGTACTTCCAAGAAAGGAAAGTTGATCACGAATGATAACTTATCCTTAACAACGGGAAAATAAATTTTCTCGGTCATGAGCTCTCATTAAAAACATTCAAAGTTTTTAAGCTCATGTAAACGACTTACAGTTAAATGTCAGACTGTAACTCGGACCTTAAATAAAGGAAAGTGTATCTTTAAAGATACCATATCCTAACAAACGGGTAGAGCAATCTATCACGGGTTGAGTTTGTCACAAAACATTCAACGTTTTGAGCTCAACACAATGGCTTGTAATCACTTTCAGATTGCAACCCGGATCGATATTCACGGGGGAGTGTACGATTTAGTACCCTTACCCTCAGCAAAAGAAGAGAAATCTTCTTACACTTGAGTGGATTCTTCAAGACATTCAAAGTCTATGAACTCAAGTTTATGCTTTAGAAAAACCTTTTCGTCAAAAAGAATTGATTTTTCAAAAAGCGTTGAACACAATTTTTTCAAGAATTTCTCATTGATATTCAAAATCTTTCAAAAATTGTGTGTTCAACAACTCCTATCCTCAAAAGTTTAATGTGGATCAAATCCTCGTAATGACAATTCCATTGGATCAATTTTTCAGGGGGAGCATTTTAACTTCATGCAAAAGATTAACACATCTTTCTCCCAGAGATTTCAAGACTATTTTTTTCAAAATATATTTTAATCAAATTTGGTATCTCTAATATCAAACAATTTTATATATTAGAGATAGGGGAGAAAATGTGATTAAAATGTGATCTTTAGACTCAAGCACGTTAACTCTTACCCACATGTGCAAAATGTTTACTTAAATTCTTTCGCATTTAAATGCACATGTGAAAGGGGAGCATTTCTGAAACGACAAAACTAGCAAGGTGTTAAATGTTTTTCAAACACTTTGTTAGAATTTAAAGTGGTTTTCATGGTTACGATCAAATACCCCAACATCTTTAATTCACGACGTTATTGGTGTCAAAAGGGTGGTTAGGTTTAAGTCCTATGATCCAACCAGAACCGGAGGGATCTTCCCAGGGACAATCCAATAGATTATTAGAAGTCCTTAGGAAAGATGGAGTAGAATGTGAACGTAGCTGAATGCCGACTAAGTACTGATGATAGCACTGGAACAATCACAACAAGGTGCTATTAATGATGTCTTGGTAAGCATTGAAGGGGTTGAAGAATGAAAAAGAAATGTAAGGATAAAGCGTCTAAAGAAAGAAGCCCTCCATACAACTTAGACAGAAACCGGGTCAACTCATCATGAAGACAAACTCATCATGGACCCAGTGATGTGAAGCACAACCCTTTCCTAGCTACTCAGACTTCTCTCAAAAGAAGTTTGTTTTATTGTCACGGAGATCAACACGACTTCTATTGACTTTCTCACTCCGAGATAGTTGATATTGAATAGGTGGCATCTGCTCCAGCCTCCGACCACTAAAAGTGCACAAATCGAGTCTAGAGCCAAGAGATCAATTAAATCTCGTTAGTACACACGGATGAAGATCAAGAGAGTCCTACGCTATATCCTTGCGATATTGATAGAACACTCAGAGTGATACTAATTAGTATTCACAATGATGAGTGGAAATCCTTCCAGTGTTAACATCAAACAGCACTGCGGTAGGTCATATGCAAGATTCTTTATGAATTGAACATATGTAAAACTGAAAAGCAACAGTGGTTTGATTCTGAATTGATTCAAACTCGTTTCAGGTTTCTACGCAATATCTTTATGGTCTTGCCAGAACATTCAGAGTGATATTTATTAATATTCACAGTGACGAATGGAAATCCTTCTAGCGTCAACATCAAACAGCGCTACGGTAGGTGACTTGTGAGATTCTTATGAATCAAACTTGTGTCAACTGGAAAGCAACAATGGTAAGATTCTTAATGAATCAAACTTGTTCCAGGAATTTGAATTGAAGACTTTAATCAAGCAGATATTTATCCAATTGATTCACTCTTTATGTTCGCAGTCTTGCTTTGAGCCGGTCGAGTAAAGAGAACGGCTAGTACTGCCGCGAAACTCTGTCAAGGAGATTCTTAATTGAATCTACCTGATCACAGGTATGATATTTTATGTCGTATAACGGTCTTCACCGACCGGAGGTAAAACTCTACCGATTTAGGACGAATGTCAAAGCCATTCAGTCCGTGTCTATGTTTTGTCTCGAGAAGGTGGCGTCACGGTGTACTCAGCAAAGTCAAAGATTCACAACCACATATTCATGCCCAAAGACTTATCCAACAATTGATAGTGTGAGCATGTGGATAAAGACACAAGATCACAAGATGGCAAAGACAAGTCAAGAATAATCTTGAAGATCTCAAGACTTAAAGACAAAGTCGAAATACAACGACAAAGGCTCAAAGATCACAACATGAAGGAACAAAACTACTGTTACACGTTCAAGACTCATTTATGACGAAATTCATAAATCTCCATTGGAATCCAAATATCAAAGAGGAATGACCTCACATTGGGGGAGATTGTTAGCCTCAAAATATTGAGTCAAACAAGAATGTTCGGTCATAGGTTTCTATTGTAATATTTATTAGAACGTTGTAATAGGTAGTTATTTAGTCGTGGTTCACGGGCTTGGATTTAAACTAATTAAAGTCCAAAAGACAAGCCCGACCCAATATATAGTCCATTAAAGCCCGCATGTGGGTGGACTATATATACTACCCTCCTAGCATGTTAGGAGGGTGGATGGTCATTTGTAACAAATCTTTTCTTAATCTAATCTCACCAAGTTAATCACCTCCTCTCTACTTTCTCTCACTACTTTCTCTCTCTAGGAATTCATCTCTTCTTCATCTATTTTCTTTCTTTATTCATTGCTTAATCATCACAAATTATGGGACAACATTTATTTGAAGATCAATGGAAATGTTGTCCCATAATTTGTGATGATTAAGCAATGAATAAAGAAAGAAAATAGATGAAGAAGAGATGAATTCCTAGAGAGAGAAGGTAGTGAGAGAAAGTAGAGAGGAGGTGATTAACTTGGTGAGATTAGATTAAGAAAAGATTTGTTACAAATGACCATCCACCTTCCTAACATGCTAGGAGGGTAGTATATATAGTCCACCCACATGCGGGCTTTAATGGACTATATATTGGGCCGGGCTTGTCTTTTGGACTTTAATTAGTTTAAATCCAAGCCCGTGAACCACGACTAAATAACTACCTATTACAACGTTCTAATAAATATTACAATAGAAACCTATGACCGAACATTCTTGTTTGACTTAATATTTTGAGGCTAACACAATTTTAGTCAAGTGAGAGCCTTGTATTAAGATTGTGATGGAAAGAAAACTATTCATATGAGTGAGATGTCGATTGAAAGTTTTACGTTCAATAGATTAGAAGACTTAATTGAGTTAGTTGAGATCTAGAAACTCAAGGCATTAGAAAGGGACTAAACATGTTTACAATGCAAAGTTATTAAACTTGCAATGTAAGTCCTTTAAAATACTAGAATTGCAAAATGAGTTTGTCAATTAAATTCTTTGACAAATTGCCATGCTGAATACATTTATTACTAGCAGATCAACTGATATAGTAAATTTATGTCACCATGGGTACTAGTAATTCAAGGAAAATACTATGTTAAATTTATTAACTTGGGTAATTTTATTTTCTTGAAAGTATTGATTATCGAAAATACTAATACATGAACTTTTTCTGTAAAAATGGCTCATCCCCAAAACAACTCTCAGCATGTGTCTTCTACCCTCAAAACTTTCTTTGAAGGCGAGAAGCTGACTGGCCCGAACTTCAATGATTGGTATCGCTCCCTAAGGATTGTCTTGAGGGTGACTGATACTATTGATTTGTTGTACCAGCCTTGTCCTCACCCCCTGCTGAAGATGCTTCTGAAGAGGACCAAGCTCTTTTCAAAGTTGATTACAAAAGGTACTCTAATGTAGCCTACATCATGCTTAGCGGAATGAATGTTCTCTCAAGCAACAATTCGAGTACTATACTCTAATGGACATGCTTGTTGAACTCTGCAATATGTTTAAAAAGACACCAGCTGTTGAGCTCTATGATCTTTTAGACGAACTGCACAGTTGCAAACATCAAGCAGGACAACCTGTTAGTGCACACTACTTGAAAATGAAAGCGATGCTGGATAAGGTTTATGTGCTAGGGAAACCCTATGACGATGCAATGTCGATCAACTTGATCAATAGGTCCCTTAACAAGGACTTTAATGAGTTTGTCAGAAATTCAACATGCATTGCGAGGGGACGACATTGAGTAATTTGCACGCAATGCTCATTGACTATGAAAAGGGTTTGAAGGACAAAGAACCTGCACATGCACCTACGTCTCAAGTACTTGCAATACAAAAGGGTAGGGTTGCTAAGCCAAAAGCACAATCAGATAAGCAGAATAATGGCAAAGGAAAACCTGATAAGGGCAAGCAAGTTGTGACTTATCAGAACAAACCTAAGAAGCATCTTCCAAAGAAGAAGGATGATTCTCAAAAGGATAAAGATTGCCACTACTGTCATGCTGATGTACATTGGAAGAGGAACTGCCCTCTTTACCTCGAGGATTTGTGTACAAGTAAGAAGAAGTTTGAGCCTGGTGCGTCAATTTCAGGTAACTTACTTGTGACTGAATTATTTAATCTATCATACAAATCTAATTCCTGGGTATATGATACGAGATGTGGTATTAACATTTGTAATACCATGCAGGGATTTAAGATTGAAAGGATTGAAAGGAAGTTATCTTATGCTGATCAATTTCTGCAAGTGGGCAATGGCGCACAAGTAGCGGTTGAAGCCATAGGAACATTTAAGCTAGTTTTACCTTCGGGTTTATTACTGAGTTTGAATACATGTCATTATGCACCTTCTATTGTTAGAGGTGTAATTTTTGTTTCTTGTTTGATAGACCTTGGTTTTCACCATACTGTTTCTAATAATGGAATTTGTGTTTCTTTGAATGACATTTTCTATTTTACTACTATTGTTGTGAATGGTGTGTTTGAAATTGATATGAATGATCATGTCACCAATGATAATAATAATTCGAATTTTAGCATCAATAAGAAGAGAAAGTTAGACTTGGATTCTTCTTATCTTTGGCATTGTAGACTTGCCCATATTGGGAAGACTCGCATGCAAAAGCTTTCGAAAGAAGGACTTTTGGATAGTTTCGATGATGAATCATTGGATAAATGCGAATCTTGTATTTCTAGGAAATGACAAGGAAACCTTTTAATGCTAACATTGAAAGGGATACGGATCTACTTCGTCTTATACATACAGATGTGTGTGGACCACTTAGACATGTGTCAAAGAGAGGTGCTAGCTACTTCTTAACATTCACGGATGATTTCAGTCGATATGGTTTTGTTTATTTACTTAAGCATAAATCTGAGGTGTTTGAAACATTCAAAGTGTTTAAAGCTGAAGTAGAGTTGCAAACTAGAAAGAAGATTAAAGCTCTTCGATGCGATCGAGGTGGAGAATACTTAAGTCATGAGTTTAAAGATTATCTTTCTAAGAGTGGAATTGTCCAGAATCTTACTTCTCCTTATACTCCACAACAAAATGGTGTATCTGAAAGGAGAAATCGTACATTATTGGATATGGTGTGATGCATGTTTAATCTTACTACTCTACCATTATCCTTTTGGGACTATGCCTTAGAATCTGCGATTCGTATTCTTAACATGGTTCCCACAAAGAATGTAAGTAAGACACCATATGAAATATGGCATGGCAAGAAGCCTAATATTTCTTATCTTAAGGTCTGGGGTTGTGAGGCGTACGTGAAACGTGACTCAGCTGATAAACTCCATCAGAGATCTGTGAAGTGTATCTTCGTAGGATACCCTAAGGAAACTATGGGTTACTACTTTTACTTCCCACCTGAAAACAAAGTTATTGTTGCAAGATATGGAAATTTTCTTGAAAGAGAACTTGTATCTCAAGAATTCAGTGGGAGGAACTATGATCTGGAGGATGAACACCACCTTCTGAAATTACTAGTGAAATTCCCGTAGAGCCAGAAAGTCTGGGTCCTCTACCGGAATTAGTTCCTATCCGAAGGTATGAAAGGACTATTCGAGCACCCAACCGTCTAAGTCTAAACATAGAGGTTGAAGATAATGAACCAGGTGACTTTGGTGAACCTGCTAATTATAAATCTGCTATGCTTGATCCTAAGAGCAAAATGTGGAAAGGTGTTATGGATGAGGAAATGCACTCCATGGATGTCAATGAAGTTTGGACGAAAGTGGATCCACCTCCTGGTACTAAAGTAGTGAAAAGTAAGTTGATTTATAAGTTGAAAACTGACATGGATGGAAAGATACAATCTGATAATTGTAAAATCACACTCGTTTAGGAAAACCACAGGTAAATGACCCAATGAGTGGGTTCAATCTCAAGGAGGCTAGTGTGTTATGTAAAGAGATGATTAATGTTTGTGATTATGATTATGAGAAAAGAAAAGAGAAAGGATGACGGTTACAATAAAATTACACTAAGACGAAAAGTCGTGCACGTAAAACCGTAAAATATGACGAAATTTAAAAGTTATCCTAAAAATTCCTAGAAAATTGCAATAAATCCTAAAAAATAAAATTAGAGTTTACAACAAATCAAAAATCACTTAAACGTTTTATTTAATTAAATATTAATTTTTTAATGCTAATTAAAGCCTAAAAAATTAATTTAATTAACAAAAAGCCCACAATGAGATTTTTCACTTTGGAAACCTCTAAAATAACTTAACTAAATTAAACACTATTTTTGAAAAATTTAAAATAGATTAAAACTATTTAAAAATGATTAAAAGCTATAAAAACCTTAAAATAATTCTAAAAATTATTTAAATGACAAGAAAATTAACCTAAAACTATTAAAAATCCTAACTTAATATATTTAAGCTATGAAAATGAAAAACTTGCAAAAACATTAAAAAACTAATTTTAATAATAAAATAATAAAAAATAATATTAAAAATCCAGAATTTATAAAAAATTCTAAAAAGTTGCAAACTAGTTTATTTTAACCTAAATAAAATAGAAATGAACTTGAAATACCAAAATTACCCCTATTGGGCCTCCAAATGGGCCAAATAGTGAAACAGACCCTTAATGGGCTGAAAATAGGCCCAATAAGAAAAAGTCCACAAAAATGGCCCAAAAACTCCAACTAAGCTTAAAATTCAATTTTAAACACAAAATTTCAAAGGCCCAAAAGCTGAATGTCAGCTTATCACAACTTATTTCAAAACAGCTTATTCTTAATGGGCTTTTTGGCCCATTAAGCTATAAACTGATGCCATAAGCTGAAATTTGACAAACAGACTTCTCTTGACCTAATTAAGATGTTTGTAAAAAGAATTTTTGAATAAGCCTAAGAGATAAGCCTGAAATAAGCAAAAGCTCTCTATAGAAAATGACAAAATAGTCATTTTTTAGTTCTAGGCCACCTCAAAAGCTGATTCAACTTGCAAAAGGTTTTATATGACAAAACTAAGCTTAATCAACAAAAAGTTTTCCAATAATCACACTCAATAAGCTGAAATAAGTAATAATCTGTTTTTGAAAAAGATAAAATAGTCGTTTTCTAGTCAAACCCTAAAAAGCTCCAGATTAGTCAAATGGGTCAAATAAGGAAGATTGATTACAAAAACAAAGTTGTTGCAAGTCTGGATAAGCTATTATAGCTTATTAATAAGCTGATTAAGAATTACCACTAGCAGGGGCTAGTTCTGGGTGTCCAACAGTGGGAAAAGTTTCCACTGCTTGACTTTCTTGACTCTTTGTCTTTTGTGGATTTTTGTTGGATTCAAAGCACACAAAGGCACCCTTATAACCAGTGGGTTCTAAGGAGTCAATCACAATCAAATAAACACAAATCCTAACAGCCAATTGATACATTTATTTCAATTAAGCACCAGACATGATACATACACGAACATAAGCAGTTATGAACAAGATAAGCAGATTTAGCAAGATTAAGCCAACCAAAATTCACCAAAGGCATACACAAGCTATAAATAATTCAAATGAACACAAATAAACTTGTTTCATACAATGGATTAAATATTAGACCAAGATTCAAGCAAATCAAAGTTACTGATGAACAATGAACAAACAGAAAAGTGAGGTTGCTGATATAATTGACCACAGATCCAATTTCAAACACTCAAATATCTTAAACAGGTTATACAAACTTTGTTTAAACACTTTTTAATCCTAAACATGCATACACTCTGTAGAATCTTGATAACCTATGAATCTATGAAGTGGGTTGATGTTTTCTAGAGAGAGAAACTAGAGAGAGAAAGTGAGAGAAACTATGTGTCTTTTTATTAGAATGAAAACAAGAAATGAACAACAACCAACCCTTTTCCATGGTAGAAAGGGGTTTATATATCCAAGGCCTTATTTGTGTTGATCCCAAACTTAGATCGATTAAGCTTTGTGTATACGAGATTAGATCAAGTAATACACGTAGAGAAACCTTTGTTATATGCTTTGTGAATCTAAGTATTATGCGGAATTTAATACTTAAACAAGAACACAAGATGTAAACAAAACGAACACAAGATGTAAACAAAACTTTCACTTTGATTATCAATGTCGAACTTGCTTACAATGAAAGATGTTTACGAATGAAAACTTAATGAAAACTTGATATTAAACATTAACCTAAAGGTCTTCTTTTATAGACTAAGAAGCCTTGTACAATAAGCTACGTATCAACTATTCTAGGTAAAGATAAACATAGAAAATACATTGTCGTTTCTATCCTTACTAGAAGTATTCTAGAACATAATAAACGTGTAGCTCACATCTTCCATCAGTGCTTGTCTTCAATCTGTCAACGCTTGACTTTAACTTGTCAACGCTTAAGCTGTCAGCGCTCACTTTGCTCTTGTCAACGCTTGAGTTGTTCTTGTCAGCGTTCAAGTGATCTGGCCTTAATTTATTCCCAACAATCCTCCCCTAAACTTGATATCCACTCTTATGATCAAGTTTCTGAATAAACATTAAGAACTTGGAGGAGTCTGACAAACGTTATCATATTGGTAATAAATAAATCTGATCAAATTCTTTGCCACGTCACTTGTGTAATCTATCTCCAACTGGGTGTCCTTCATCTTTTCCAAAACAGCCTTGGATATGAAATACTGAGCATCTACAAGTAAATACTCAGCAAACTTTGTAGAACTCAAATGGTATACACCAGCAGCTGAATATAACCTCCATTGAAGACCACTGAGATCATCTTCAAGATCCTTCCATATTTCAGGATCTTTCTCATTTGTCCCACACATTCTTTTGAATGTGGTCCAAAGTTTTATTCCATTAGCTGAAGTTGGTGCTTCAGCCTCATACTTGGTCTCTAGCAACCTCCAAAGGTCCACCAAGTCTTCTCTATCACAACTTGCAAATAAAGATATGAGAGTGGTAAAAGTGTGTACCTCCTTGCCATATCTTCCAATCTTCCAGAATCCACATTCATCTTCATCATAACTCACAATTGGATTCCTGGAATCTAGTGGTAACACATGCACCATATCTGAAGCTTCTAATGGGGAGAGCTTGAGGTTCTTTCTAATAACTGCTTCACTTGGATATAGTTGATTCATATCTTTTGGAAACTCAAGTGTAAATCCCTTCTTCACTGGTCTGGGAACTATCATAGCTTTCTTGATTGCCATCTCTTCTGCAAGTTGCTCCTTTCTTTCATCTGAAAGAAGTCTGAAAGTGTTTTCTTCCTGCACTTTCACCCAAATGGGATAAGCCCTATGTTCCAACTCATCAAATGTCAAAGCCTTCAACTTCTGATGTGTCCATCCAACTCCATGACATTTGATCAACATAAAGTAAAGCTTCATTCTATCCCTTTTCAACTCAGAGAGAATGTTGCTTGCCTTGTGCTTCAAAATCACCTTACAATCCTTCTGAACTCTAAGAAGAATCTCCAAACCCCATATCTGATCTGAAATGGTCAAGTCTGGATTATCCATACAGCTTTCTTCCCAAGAATTGTACATCTGAACCACCTCTGGCATATCAAAATCAATCTGCAACTTTAATTCTCTCAGCTTTTCCCTAGCAAGCTCATCACCATACTCAAGTCTTTCTGGTTCAATGATCATCACACTTGAATCTGAGCTAGCCCCATCACTTTCTTCTTCAGAAGTCACAACAAATGGTGACTTTTCCTTTTCACCTTATTCCATCATTTGCTCAGCCAATCTTCTATCAAATTCAACCTGAGTTGCATTCTTTGGAACAATTTCTTCTAGCAACTTACCCTTACCCTTATCTGATGGTGCAATTGTTGGTAAGGTAGATGGTAATACCTGAGTAGGAACATCCTTGATGATAGATGATGACTGGAATACATCACCTCCATATACAGATCTGTCAACGCCCAAATTTCCTCTATCAGCGCCCAAAATACTTCTATCAGCGTCCAAACTTGTCTTGTCAACGCTCAAATATTTTCCCTCAGCGCCTTGTGTAACCTCTCTCAACATATCTGTAAATGATAAATTTAAATTGGTTGGAGAGATCAAGGACGTATCAAAACCTGTTTGTTCCTTCAAAGTAGTAAGAGCTTCAACAACATCCAATGATTGACCATCTTGACTGCTCTTATCACTCAGATTTCTTTGATCTTCCTCCCCTTTGGAAGACTCCTCCATACCTCCCTTTGCATGAGAACTCTCCAAAACAACAATCCTCTCCCTCAATTCCTTGAGTTCAAGGCCTTGGTTGCTGACAATTTGTACTAAGTCTGCATTCTGCTTTTGCAAGCTAATGCAGACAGCCGTCAATTCCAAAAGAGTCATTGGTTCCAGTCTGCCCTTTTCTAAAATGGGGATTTGACCTCCCAAGTCAGATTCATTGGGCATGGATGAGGACTTAATTATGGTGGGAATGCCTTGGCCAGCTTCTAAGCCAGAACCAATAGTCCCAGCCTCATCCAGGTCACCAACCACACTTGTGGTGGTGGTTCTCTCTGCTTCATGGCTAGGACCACCAGAGGAGAACTCTCCAGCAGTCCTTTGGCGTTTGATCAACCTATATTCAGGTGGTGTGGAAGATGGTGTGGAAGAATGGGTAGATGTGGGTTGGTTAAGGGGTGTTTGGGATTGTGATGGTTGGGTGTCAGCGTTGGAAATAGGCACATCAACGCCCACATTAGAAGTGTCAGCGTCAAAGGGTTCTTGGTCAAGTTGCATTTGTTCAGGTGAGGGTAAAGGTTCAGGGATAGGTTCAAGTTGTGGGTGAGGGTCAATATGAGGTTGGGGGTCTGGTTGGGGTTGTGCTGCTGCAATAACAGCAAGCATGGCTGGGGTTAAAGGTAAATCCCTATGAGGTGGTGAATTCATCTTGGTAAAAATAACTTTCTTTTGTTCAGGGATTTTATAAAAATCATTGTGATCCCTTGAACAATATCTTTGATCATCAAAAATCATTTTCAGAAAACGGGGATAAGCTAAAGTCATTTTTGTCCCCTTGTTTTTACACATTCCTTCAAAAATCATTTTAGACCAGTTATATTTTTGCCCTGTTGCAATACACACAATAGCAGTGGCAATGGATCTATTGATCTCATTGTGTGCAGTACATTTGGGACTCAAACATTGAAGGAGAATGTGAATGAGGTACTTCCAGGCTGGGGGAAATTCCTGCTTATGGTACTTATTAAGAGTACCTTCATCAGGAATAGGGTATCCCAAAGCCCTAAGCCCTTGTTCTATTTCAGTTATGGGAAGAATGGTTATACCATCAGCATCATCAAGATGCAAGGCCTGGCGTACCAAGGCCTCAGTAACCACCCAAGATCTCCCATGAACAATAGAAGTTAATGTGGTCACTCCATTAACTGTTGAGGAACTGACAGTGTTCCAAAACTGTTTAATGTGTGTGACTGGAATGAGTGGTGCATGAGAAAGAGCATACCTTAATGGGAATGCGTTCAAATACGCCACCATTTGTGTGTATTGAGGGAACAAAGTATTATCAGCAACAAGATAAGCAATCATGTTGTGTTGAGACTTGAACCCCAAATCCAATTCTGCTGAGTTAAATCTTGGTGCCATTGATGAAAGCTGTTAATTTGAAGTATAGAAGATGAAGGTTGATAAGAGAAAAGTGTTAGACAAGAATTATAGATACCCTGTTTAAAAATAGGAGCCAAATTTATAGGAGTGGATGAATGCATGTGATTGGCCCAAAAATAGGCAAAGATTTTCAAAAACTAATCATGAAAATATTGAAAAAGTTATAAGTTATCTCATGCATTTAATGAAAGTAACAACTCCTAAAATTACGGCTTGAAAATATGTCAAAAAGTAACAACTGGGTAGGTCCCATTGATTGTCAACGGTCAAATATAACCCATCAACGCCCAACGGCTATAATCTTGTCAACGTTCGCCTAAAGCCATGTCAGCGTCCAATTTGGTCACAACAACGCTTGGAAAAATCTTGTCAGCGTCCAAAAATAAAATTGTTTTAAAAAGTGAAAAATGACCTTAACAAGTAATTTATCCTATAGAAAATAACCAAAAGCTGATAATTATTATAGGGCGGCAAGCACTGTCCAGTTATGCACACTTGCATCTAGTGTCCCTTGCTAACCAAAATTCTTAACAACCAAGTTACCTTATAAAATCCTTGTTACTCCCAGGTAAATCCCATATCAAAATGATTCCCAAGTCTCCCAACAGACCACAACCAATTCTAGGCCAAAAATGTCTTGGCAGCATGCAAAGTTGATATACTCTGCATGCTACAGTGCCTCATGGTTTAGTAAAACTAACCCATACTCACCTGTGGACACAATCTAGAATTGTGATAAGAGTATCATATGGATACCCAAAAATCCTAAAGGTTCCTAAAACCTCCCCTTAAACAAAGATACAAAGAGTTTGCTAAAAATATGGATGAACATAAAAAATTTATGTCAAGATAGGAATGAAACATTCCAACCATCATCCATAAACAAAAACATGTCCAAATGCTTCTCCTTTGATCCATAAGCAACTCTGTATCCATTGGTATACTGCTAACACCCTCTGCACATTTAGATTGAAAACCACAAAACTAACATTGTTACTGACAACGCCCCGATAACACATAACAGCGTTGAAGGAAGCTTTGTCAGCGTTAGACAACTATATTGCTGACAACGTTGCAAAAACACTTATCAGTGTTCAAACAACCTTTGTCAGTGTTAGAAAAATATAGTGGAAAATCTAAATTATCAATAAGACCAATAATAATAATGCATCATCCTGTACATACTTTTACAAAAAGAATCCAAAACACATACTTAAGTGAGATTAACCATTCCAATACTTGTTACCAAGTACTGAAATCTTCCAGTATCAAAAGGTTTAGTTAATAAATCTGACACATTTTCCTCAGTGTCAACCCTATCTGGTTGTATTAAACCTTTCTCAAAGCAATCTCTTATAAAATGGTGTCTAATTTCTATGTGTTTAGTTTTAGAATGATGCACAGGATTCTTAATGATGCATAAAGTACTATTATTGTCAACAAATATCTTAGTATGCATGAAGTTATACCCATAATCCAACAGCTGGTTCTGAATCCACAACACTTGACCACAACATGCTGCTGCAGCCACATATTCTGCTTCAGTTGTAGAGTTAGCCACCACTGTTTGTTTCTTGCATTGCCAAGATATTAATCTGCTCCCAAGAAATTGACATCCACCAGTTGTGGATTTCCTATCAAACTTGTCACCACCATAATCACTATCTGAATATGCAATCAACTCCAATGGTGAATCCTTTGGGTACCATAAACCAAGAGTAGGGAAACATCTTAGGTACCTAAAGATCCTCTTTACAGCATAAAGGTGACATTCTTTGGGAGTCACTTGATGGCGTGCACATGCACACACAGCAAACATGATATCAGGTCTGGAAGCAGTAAGATACATCAAGGATCTAATCATGGATCTATAATGCCTGACATCAACATCTTTCTCATCTCCAATCTTTCCCCAAGGGTGTTCTCTATCCATAGGAGTAGAAGCCCTCTTTTCATGTGGAGAAAAGCCAAACTTCTTCAAGATTTCAGCAACATATTTGTCTTGGGAGATGAAGATACCATCTTCTTTCTGCTGAACTTGTAAACCAAGAAAGAAGTTCATCTCCCCCATAGCACTCATCTTGAATTTGTCTGTCATGAGCTTGGAGAAATCCTCACTCATCTTTGGATCAGTAGACCCAAAAATGATATCATCAACATAGACCTGCACAAGCAACACATCTTTGCCTTTCTTCTTTGTAAATAGTGTCTGATCTATGGTGCCCCTCTTGAATCCATTGTCCACCAAATAGGTAGACAAAGTACCATACCATGCTCTAGGGGCTTGATGAAGGCCATACATAGCCTTTTTGACTCTATACACTTTGTCTGGATGTTCAGGATCCTCAAAACCAGGAGGTTGCATGACATAAACTTCTTCAACAATGGTGCCATACAAGAATGCACTCTTTACATCCATTTGATAGACTGTAAAGCCCATGCAAGATGCATAGGCTAGAAAAATCCTAATAGCTTCAATCCTTGCAACTGGTGCAAAGACTTCTTCATAGTCTATCCCCTCCTCTTGTGTATAACCTTGAGCCACTAACCTTGCCTTGTTTCTGACCACAATTCCTCTTTCATCTCTTTTGTTCCTGAGAACCCATCTTGTCCCAATTGGTCTGACATATCTAGGACAATCAACCAGCTCCCAAACATCCTGAATAGCAAATTGGTGAAGCTCATCCTGCATTGCTTCCACCCAACTTGGTTCTTTGAGAGCATCAAATATCTTCTTGGGTTCTTCTTGTGACAGAAAACATGCAAACAAACATGCTTGTACAAGAGGGGTATCAACCTTCTTGTGTATATTGGCAATAAATCCACCAAGACTTTGATGGGATCTTCTTGTCTGAACTGGAGTCATAACATCACCAATGATCTGAGATGGGGGTGATTCTTCATTGTGGAAGTGAGAACTCCTCCTTCAAAAAGTCTGGTGTCCTCAACTTCACGCTCCATGTTGCCAATATCTTCTTCATCAGACTCTCTTTGAGCAACAGGAATCTCTTCATGGACATTGGAAGGTCCACCTTGTTCAAAACTGGAAGAGAAAAGATGCCCATAAGTGTTGTCAACGTTTGAATCTTGGTTGTCAGCGTCAGAGCTGACAGCGCCTGAAATGTTGTTGTCAACGTCTGAATTGGTCTTGTCAGCGCTGGATTTTCCTTTGTCAGCGCCTGAAGAACCATGCATGTTTGTATTTGGTGGTATTTGGAGACCACCATTATCCTGTCCAGCAGCAGCAGCAGCAGCAAAAGCATCAGTCCAAATGGGAATAGTAACATATTCAAATGTAGGAGATGCCTTTTCTGCTTGTGATCCAACCCTTTCATCAACCCGTGTACCTGAAACATGAACAACTAGTTCCTCCATAGCATTTGAAGTTACCTTCATAATGTCTGGATTAGTGACAGGCATATAATTTAAAGTTCTAGATAAGGGTTCCAAATCAAACAACCAATTAGGACCACTTTCAGGATCACTAGGTTTATTCTCTAAGAACCTAACATGTACTCTTTCAACAATACGTTTGTCCTCCTTAAGATAAACTCTATAACCCTTGCTCTACACTGAATACCCCATGAAGTAACCTTCATCACCTTTTGCACTAAATTTCCCTAAGGCATCACTAGTGTCTAAGACTACTACATGACATCCAAAAGGTCTGAGAAAACCAATATTAGGTTTTCTTCCCCAAAGTAACTCATAAGGTGTCTTGTTCTGAATTTTGTTAACCAATGCTCTATTTTGCACATAGCATGCTGTATTAACAGCCTCAGCCCAAAAGGCTATGGGAAAGTGAGCATCAGCCAACATTGTTCTGGCTGCTTCAATTAGGGTTCTATTCTTCCTTTCAGCAACCCCATTTTGTTGTGGGGTTCTAGCAATACTAAACTGCCTAGTAATTCCCTTCCTGGCACAAAAATCATCTAGCTTCGTGTTCCTAAATTCTCCACCATTATCACTCCTAAGCATCTTAACCTCATTGCCAGACCTTTTCTCAATTTGAGTGATAAATTCAATAAGAACATCAGCTGTGTCACTCTTCATAGCTAGAAAGAATGTCCAAGTAAACCTAGAAAAGTCATCAGTGACAACAAAACAATATGACTTGCCATTCAAACTTTCTATATTAGTTGGACCAAAGAGGTCCATGTGAAGCATATGAAGAGGTCTGGAACTAGTATGCACCTGCTTGGACTTGAATGAGACCTTGTGCTGCTTGCCTTTAAGACATGCAACACAAGAGTGGTCATTGTGGAAGGCCTTCTCAGGCAAACCATCAACTAAACCAAGCCTCACAAGTCTATTTATATTTTTAAAGTTTATGTGCCCTAGTCTCCTGTGCCACAAATTACTTTCATCTACTGAGGCCTTAGCATAAAAACAAGACATATTTGCATTCACTTTAATCCCATTTAAATTCACATTGTATATGTCCTTATGCCTAGGTGTTCTATACTAAATATACTTCTCATCAGGGATCTTAAAATCCTTGCTTAACACCAAACACTCAGTATCAGTGAAAAGAACCTTATTTTTGTTATCACACACTTGTGATACACTAAACAAATTATAATCCAGTTCTTTTACTAGGAAGACATTCTCAAAACGTAGATTATTGGTGATAAGGGTTCCTTTTCCTGTGATGGTGCCGTAGCCCCCTCCAAAGTATACCTTATCACCATCTTGAATAGGAGTGAAGTTCGTCAGATAGTATTCCTTTCCTGTCATGTGCCTTGAGCATCCACTATCCCAATATCCATAATCATTGATCTTCTTTTGAATGCCCTGCACATAAAGAAAACAAATTAGTTTTCTTTGGGAACCCAAGTCTCAAAAGACTTGGATTCATCTGGTTGTTCAATAAGAACAGACTTAGTTCTCACAACAACCCCATTCTCATCCCTTTTAGGATGAAATACCCAGTTAACCCCAATTGGTTTTGTAATGACTTTTGAAATATAATTAAACCTGTTGCAAGTCATTGAAATTCCATTATTATTAGGGTTTTGATCTTTCTTGGGTCTCCATGTGAAGCTTGAAGAAGCTTTAGACCCCTTACCTTGTGACTGCAAATACTTAGGTTTGGTCACGTTTCTGTCAGCGTTGGATTTTGTCCTGTCAACGCTGAAATTACCCTTGTCAGCGTTGAACCTAGGGTTTGCTACAGGAACCCATTGCCTATTTGACCAGGTATCTGTCTTTTGAAAAGGTCTTTGTCCATGAGTGTTAGACCTTCTAGTAAAGAATGGGGCTGGTCTAATCACTTGTGGACTTTGCTGCACACAAGGTCTGGGTCTGACAACGTTTGACTTCCTAACAACGTTGACTTTCTTCCTATCAGCGCTGAAATTGTTCCTATCAGCGCTGGCTTTGGGAGCGTTGACACACTTGTATGCCAAATGTGAAAAGCTACCACAAGTATAACAGGCTTTCTTAGACACATTCTTAGGTCTAGAAGCAAAGAAACCTGTTCCATGATTGTTAACATGGCTCTTAGGTGACCTATTATTCCTATACATCTCTGCATATTTAATGGTAGGTCTTCTAACAGTGTTGGAGCCTAGGTCAACAACTTCACCAGTAACTGGGTGAGTAACCTTAATAGGTGGGGATTCATTGGGACTTTCACATAGCAAACCTCCCTTAACAAATAAAGTAGGGTTAGCTTTCTTCCACTCATTTAGGTCAGTCAATTTTTGTTGATACTCTTCTACTGGGGTGACAACTCTTGGTGGAGGAATAAATTCCTCTTTTTGGCATTCTGGAATACCAGTCCAAGATAAATCCTTTCTAAGGACACCATAGAAGTCACCAGCTGGTGGTGGAACCAGAGAGTTATCATTCTCATTCATCCCAAGCCCAGTCATATCCTTAGGATCTCTTTGTTTAGCTACACAGTCTCCTAGGGCTTGGGTGGCTCTATCAAATCTTTGAATCTTGAGGTCAACATTATCTTTATTCTTAATGGCATCATCTAACTTAGCCTGTAGGTCTTTATTGACCTTTGACATGATATTTCTAATATCCATACTACCCTCTAGCTCATGTTTTAAGATATTTATCTTATCTTTTAAATCAAATTCCATCTTCTTGTATTCAGAAATGGTTTTCTCAGTTTCAGTAAGAGCTAGTTGGTAATTGGATAATTTACACCTTTCAGTGCTCATATCCTCTTTTAGTTTTAACACTTCTTTGTTAAGTCTGTCAGTGTTTATCCTACAACCTTTGCTACAAAAAGCATCATCATATACCTCATTATCAGATGAAGAGGAGGAGTGTGCCATGAGAGCATATTCAACATGCTCTTCTTCTTCAATATCTGCAATCAAAGCTTTGTCCTCTTCAACATCCTTAGCCAGATAGCTCCAATCCCATCCAGTACCATCAATTCCTTGAACTGCAACCATGGCTTTGGAGTCTTGAGCTTTAACAACCTGACTTGAGGGTTTACCAGCATCAGATCTTCTAGGAGATCTGCATTCCCTCATGAAGTGCCCCATGCGATGACAGTTGTAGCACTCAACTTTGGATTTATCAAATCCAGCAGTGTCTTTAGCATTGAAGGTCATCTTCTTCTTGAACCTTCTATTCCACCTATTTGCTCTTATACTAGCAAGAGCCATGTTCCACTTGATGTCCATCTCTTCCAAGTGTTCATCACTTATCTGCTCAAGGTCCTCATATGTAATCACTGAACCATTGGGCAAAGAAGCAATGTAAGCACAAACAGTATCCAAATCCAAACCAGCAGGTTTAACTCTTGGTGAGTCATTCATGTATGTGCCAGCGTCTGGAAAGGAGACGTTGACAGGACTTGTTCCAGCGCTGACAAATGATGATCCAGTAACTGGATGCATAAAAGAGTCCTGCTGATTGAATTGACCTTCACTATGAGAGAAGAAGGCCATGTTGCTGGTGCTAGCTTTGCTTGAAAGAGTTTCATCTTCCAACAGTCTTAGTTTGTTGTAGATGTCATCAAACGAAGAGCTCTTGTGAGTATTATTGGCAAGAATAGATCTTGCCTCAATCTTCCATGTCTCACCAAGACTTTTCAGAAAAGTAGCATTGGTGTCAATATCACCAACTTGTGTCCCCATGAAGGACAATTTGCTTGTGATGTCAAGCAATCTGCTTCTCACACTGCTCAGTTTCTCATTGGGCTGAGCTTTGAAGACAGCATAATCATGCAGAAGTTGCTTTTTCTTTTCTTCCTTAGTTTCTGCATTACCACCATATGCAACTTCAATTGCTTCCCAAAGATCCTTAGCAGATTCATAGCTTCTATATTTGTGCTGATTTTCTTGTCCTAAAGACACTTTCAGAATATTTAGGGCTTTCATGTCAGCCCTTTTCTTTGCAATATCTTCAACACTTACAGCTCTACCATCTCCAGGTTTTTCTTTCTTATCTTCATCAGGACATCCTTCAACAGCTGTTCTTGTCGCAATGGCATTCAGAATCTTTTGAGCTTTATTGAATGAGTTTCCATATTCAATAATGTCCCAGAGTGTGTAGTCAAAGATCCCCAGATATTGTTCAAAGTTGAACCTCCATAAGTCAAAGTTGGTTGCATCAAGCATGGGAATCTTGATGTTTGGTAAGGATGAGGAGGAGGAGGTTATTTCTTCAGACATGATGTTTTTAGGGTTTTGAAAAAAAATTAGGGTTTTGGTGTTCGTATATCGTTCTGGTGTTCTTCAAAGATCAAAAGTTCCTCAACAAGCTCTGATACCACTTGTTGATCCCAAACTTAGATCGATTAAGCTTAGTGTATACGAGATTAGATCAAGTAATACACGTAGAGAAACCTTTGTTATATGCTTTGTGAATCTAAGTATTATGCGGAATTTAATACTTAAACAAGAACACAAGATGTAAACAAAACGAACACAAGATGTAAACAAAACTTTCACTTTGATTATCAATGTCGAACTTGCTTACAATGAAAGATGTTTACGAATGAAAACTTAATGAAAACTTGATATTAAACATTAACCTAAAGGTCTTCTTTTATAGACTAAGAAGCCTTGTACAATAAGCTACGTATCAACTATTCTAGGTAAAGATAAACATAGAAAATACATTGTCGTTTCTATCCTTACTAGAAGTATTCTAGAACATAATAAACGTGTAGCTCACATCTTCCATCAGTGCTTGTCTTCAATCTGTCAACGCTTGACTTTAACTTGTCAACGCTTAAGCTGTCAGCGCTCACTTTGCTCTTGTCAACGCTTGAGTTGTTCTTGTCAGCGTTCAAGTGATCTGGCCTTAATTTATTCCCAACAATTTGGACTTGGGCCGGCCCATGACAAGCCCATGGGCCGGTTTCTTACTTAACTAAATAAGTAACACTAACTACGAGCTATTACAACATATATAATATTGTGGAGTGACCGATACTTCTAATATACGTAAAAACGTATTTCTAACAATCTCCCCCTAAGGGAGGTCACTCCACGTTACAAAGTTCTAAACCTAGCATACTATACTAAGTCTTCGTTCTTTAGCTCGTAGTCTTTTCTTCTTTATTTTTGTTGTGAATATTTTGATTTGATCTTTTAGGCTTTGGCTTGAGAGTATTGTTCTTTTGGCCTTTCAGGTGCGATCTTTGCCTTCTTGTGAAACTTGCCTCCTCGTGACTTCATGTTCCACACACTTATGTCTTTTTGTTGAATTCTCGAAAGCTTCAGAGTTTAGTACAGCGGAAGACTTCATTTTGCACTTTCTTGAATTTTGCTGAACTTTGATGCAGAAAAACATAAGCATGTGGGAACGACTTCTACAGGTACACCGCAACACCACCGTCTTCTACTGGTACACAGCAATGCCACCGTCTTCAACAGGTACACAGCAACGCCACCATCTTTAACAGGTACACAGCAACGACACGAATAAAATGGCTTTGACATTTTATTCTATTTCGGTAGCATTTTACCTCCGGTCGGTGAAGACCGTTGGACGATTTTAGATATCGTACCCGTGACGGATAGTTTCAATTAAGTAACTTCCTGACAGGATTTCGCGGGTAAGCCCGTTCTCTTTATTCGACCGTCCAAAGCTGACTGCGAACATAAAGAGTGAATCACTTGGATAATTTATCCTTGTGATTTGAAGCCGTCAATTCATGAAACCTGGAACAAGTGAATTTCAATTAAGATTTTCACCATCGTAGCTTTCCAGTTATCACGAGCTCAATTCATAAAAAATCTTGCACGTTACCTACCAAGTGCTGTTTGATGTTAACACTAGAAGGATTTCCACTCGTCACTGTTGATCAATAAAGAGTCACTCTGAGTGTTCTGGCAAGATCATATGATAATGCGTAGAGGCCTGGAACGAGTTTAAGTTCAATTAAGAATTAAACCACTGTTTCTTTCCAGTTTTTCACAAGATTGGTTCTAAAAGAACCGCACGTGTAACCTACCATGAGCTTGTTTGATGTTGGCTCAAGCAAGATTTCCATCTTCATTGTAATACTTGCGTATTACTCGGATGGTCTGGCAATATTACAAGAATACTGCGTAGGACTCATGAAAATCTCTTACTTTTCACAGTGTGTGAGAAAGCAAGGAATAAATGGAAAGTGTCCTAATGAGACTTTTGATGATCTCTTGGCTCTAGACTCGATCGTGCGTTTTGATTTAGTGAGCGATGGCTGGAGAGGAGTGCCACCTTTTCAATACTAGTCTATTCGGAGTGAATAAACCAATAGATAACGTGTTGATCTCCGTGTGATTAAAACAAATACCTTTTGAGAGATATTTGAGTTAGCGGGGAAGGGTTGTGCATTGCATCACTGGGTCCATGATGTCTTTCTTCAATATCGAGAATCATTAACAAAAATGATCTCAATAGCATATGTATTGACCCGGTTTTTGCCTTAAGTTGTAAGGAGGGCTTCTTTCTTTACACCCTTTATCTTTACAATTCTTTTTCATTCTTCAACCCCTTCAATGCTTACCAATACGTCATAACTAGCACCTTGTTGTAATTGTTCCAGTGCTAGCTTAAGTACTTGGTCGGCATTCAGCTACGTTCACAGTCTTTCTCCAACTTTCCTAGGACTTCTAATTCTATCTAGGGAATTGTCCTTGGGAAGATTCCATCGGCTTTGATGAATCGTTGGACTAAACCTATTCCTACCACCCTTTTGTCACCACATTCGTCGTGAATTAAGCGTGTTTTGGGAAAGTATAGCCACCATGAAAAATCATTGAAAATCACCGAAGGTACTTGTGTTATTGAAATCAAAAGTTTTGTACCTTAGGTGTTTTGTTCATCAAAAACGCTCCCCCTTAACACGTGCTTTACACATATTAAGTTGGATAATCGTTAAGTCTTTTTCATTTTTTTAGCCAAGTATCATTTAAGTCTCCTTAATCCCATTTTTCTCCCCTTATCCAAAATGTTAACCATTAATATTTGGGATATTAAATGGATTAACCGGTCTTTGGGTAAAAATGAAATAGATTTTTGGCCATAGAACATGTTAATGCTCCCCCTTAATTTAATAAGGGATAGTTGTAGTGCTTTAGTATGATATATTTTGAAAGATTTAGAATCTCGTGAGAAATTCTTGAAAAATTATCATACCTTAACACTACATCAAGCCATTAAAGCACAATATTCACAAATGTACATATTCACAATTGAAAACCAATATAAAGTGGACCTGAAATGTACGACCCATTAGATGGATCGTTGCAGTAGCTTGTGGTGCACTAAATATGGTCTACCACCAACGAATCTTTCTAAACTCCTCATCAATCTACGTTCACGGAGCTTTTGATCGATCTTCTTGATCACATACTTCGCCATCTGCCGATAACCCTGATGCCATTCCTCAGTCATCTCTGGTAAAGTCCCACCCGAATTAAGATGCTCCAACTTTCCTCTGACGTATAGGAGAGTCCCATCACTGTACTTATAAAGCTCACCCACCCTCATAAACTTCATTAACCCTCGACTGTTCAAGTAGAAAATGCCGCAATTCGGGACAGAAATGCTGGTATAGGGACATCTATCTACATGTTGAGGTAACACTTGATTCACTGGACGGGTTAGGTTAAGCTTCCTTTGGTAGCTTTCGACTCCCAACTGAAGATTTTCAACTCGTTTCTTGATAAAAACGCTTCGTGTGAACATACGAAGTGTTGTATTCAAGGCAATGATGTCTTCACGAGGAATATGTGTGAGTTGATCACGGGTCATCATAAGCAACATATCTTCGATATCATCAAGGCGAATGATAGAAAAATCTCCCTGCTGAATTTTGTATTCTCTGTCATCCTCCCTTTTCAGACGAATCTCCGTCACATGATAATAGTCATTCTTGGCTTCAGTTTTCAGCCCTAAAATACTGGAGATGCGGATTTCAGATCTAACGTTGCTTCCTGAATTGGCTAAGCAGCAACCCCTGTACGCCCTTCGGACTCGTTCGTCCCAATGAGATGCACCTATAACAGCATACATATCATAATTACGAGTTACCCTTGGGACCCAGAGTCGGTTTACCTTTTCCTCGATCAGGGTATTGTCCCCTAGTTGGCAGCTTTCAGCAAGGTCAAGGAGGTTGCGTACTTTGATGAACCCTTCAGAAGATACTCAAGATCATAGGTGACGAAGAAGTCGAGAGCAATCTGATTATCTTGAGAAGGATCAAGCGGAGGTGGAGCTCTTTCTGATTCATGAAGACCTGGCCGTTGAACGGTATTCAGAGCTTTCAGGATCTCATCAGCATAATACTCGAACTCCATTCGGGTTAACCGGGTTTTGGCGCGAATTCTCTTATCCTTTAGTGCTCTCTTCACCAAAGACGGAGTAACCGAAGTCTTATACTCATGAGCCAGAAATGCACATAAGTCAATCGGACTGCGGATACGGAGATATAAAACATCTCTGTCAGCGTCTGTGATCGGATCATATTACGCCGCTGCCGTGATCCAAGATTGTGGCGATGCAGTCTCGTCAATCTCTAACGTGTCTGCCCAGTCCCGTGTGCTTGATTCAGGAACAGTAGATTGTGGTTCTTGTTGTAGAGGAGTAGAAACGTGAACATCTGCTGGTTCTGATTCAGGCATCTCGACGGTGTCATGAACGGGCGAGTGTTGTGCAGCTTCAGGTTCAGTTACCGACTCTGCAATCACAGGAGCAACAACAACAGAACTAACAGGGTTAGTGGTAACAGGTATAGATACAGCGATAGATGTACCGGGAATCGATGACGCCGTAGTAGCATTCACATCATGGCGCCACTTGGATCGTCTTGATTCCGTGGAAGTAGATTTTTCCTTTGCTGCTGCATCTTTCTTAGACTTGGTTCTAGACTTAGAAGGTTTCTTTGAGCTGACGACCTTATCCCCCTTTTCAGGTTGTTTACCCCCATCATCATCCTCATCGCTATCCTCGTTGCTCCCCTTAGCACTCTCCTCATTACCATCACCACCATCATCACCATCATCATCATCATCATCATCATCATCACCATCATCGTCATCGTCATCATCCTTTTCTTCTTCTTCTTCTTCTTCACCTTCTTCTTCACCAGTACCCTCTTCTTCTTCACTTTCTTCCCTTTCTTCCTTAGGGAGAATGTGGTATGGTACCACACTTCCAAACGTTTTAAATAACCTATCATCCTCCATGATAGCGTCATTCAGGGATTTGTAGAGAGCCCGTTGAATCCTAGATTTATCAAAAGATCCAAGTTCCCTCATACGAGCTTTGAGGATCTTCTTCAATTCAAAATCCGTCAAGTCATAGGCAATTTTGTAGGCGGATTCAGAGGGATTGGATGACTTGAACATCAAGGTATCAGCAGCGAGTGTCTTCAACTCATCACGCAGTTTAGGAATAATGGACTCAACGGATTCTTTCACTCTCTCTTCAACAGAAGCTTCAAGTGCTTCTTTTTGCTCCTTGTATTTATCCCTCATCGCTTGAAGTCTCGTGATACGTGCAACATGCTTATCAGCTTCAGCCTGCTTAACCTGAGCTAGTTCTTCTACATGAGCTTTTCGTGTTAACTCCATCTCTGCAGCGAACTTAGCAAGCATCTCTTCTTGGGCTTTCTTAGATGCTTCTTCACTTTGAGCTCTTCTATGTAGCTCTTTGCGAAGTTCATCCATCTCTCTTTTATGATTGTCCGTATGTTTATCCAACATTTCTGCCATCACAAATGCAGCCATTGTAGACGATGCAGAGCTGCTCTAGGTTGGTTGAAGAGGCTTGGTTGTTACCACAGTACTGAGAATGGGAGTTATTGGAGGTGGAAGAAATGGTGTTGAAACCGGTCCGGTTGGTAAGGGTTGTATTGGTGGAGGTTGAGTTACTAAAGGTTGAGTAGGTACCATAATTTTAGGAGCACCGGACTCCTTTTCAACACTTGCTGAAACGGGGATGGATGTCTCCTTCGAAGTAGAATACCGTTCAGGTGATCCAAACTCATAAACATCCTCTGGCTCCTCGTACTCTTCTTCAATATTCATCTGTGCACCCGAACCACTACCGCCCGTATCTTTCCTACTCCTTTCAATAGCTATCTTCATTGCTTTTCTCTCAGCCTTGTTAAGAGTAGGATCATCAACATCCTCTTCGTCGTGTAGAACTAACTCATCAGCCTTGCCCTTTCCCTTCTTAGCCTCAGTCTTCTTCTTCTTGGTTTCGGGTTCAGGTAAAGCAGCTGGTTGCTTGCGTTTACCTTTACTCTTGACCGTAGTAGACGAGTCTTCTCCAGTCTGAAGGTTTGCTTTTAGCTTCTTGATTTCTAGCAGCAGTAGCTTGTAATCAGCAGAACCTTTAATTTTATCCGTCAGAAGATAATCGGGAATAGGACTAGGAATCACACCACCAGATGGTCCTTCATGCCTTAGATCTACAGTATGATCAGCTTCTTCGGTGTGATGACGACTTGCTGCACGCCTATCAATAGTAACATCATTCTTCATACAATAATTAATGATAAGCTTGATAAACCGAGGGTAAGGAAAGAAGTTATTCTTCAGCTTCTTGTTTTGGAAGAGTTGAAAGGTGAATTCTTCCCACAACAATAATGCATAATCTGCATTTGCGCCTTTATACATTCCATGGAAGATGTTCATAATAGGACTGCGCAAAGCATCATGCCCACTTGTTTTCGGTGTAAGACATCTACTGAGAATACCCAACATTTCTCTCCAAGGTTGTCCTACTTTAGCAGTGGTAAACTCAGACGCAACTCGTATGTCAGGACATCCAAGAGCATCGAACATCTCCATGAGTTCGTCTTTAGTAGGATCCCTCGAAAATGCCATACCTTTGGGTGTATCCCGAATGCCAAATATCTTACGGAAGTCTGAAACATTAAGTGTCTGCTGCTTGTTGTCGAGAGTGAAGGTGATCTTGTTTGAAGTGCTTTCCTTGGTAGCCCAGAACTCATACATGTAATCATAAGGCACCGAGGCAGTACTTCTTAAAGCATTCTTGAAATGAGATTGATCAAGAATTGCTATGGCGACTTTAAATCCATGGTGAGTGGATTTTGAGACTGGCTTCAGCCGGTAGTTGTTTGGTATGAACTTGAGTGTTCGTGCTTCGGCAATTGCGGCTGCTCGAGGGTCTTGGATTGCTTGTACTGTTGGATTAGTCATTGTATCTGCTTAAGATAAGACATAAAAGGTTGATGCACAAAAATATATAGATATGTATCATTATTACTTCTAAGCATAACACATTTCATAACATACTTCAACAAGTACTTATAACAGGCAAACAATATTAATCAAACAACTCTTCATCCGGAACTTTGCTTCATTCGGAACTCTTCATTCGGAAGTCCTTCATTCGGAACTTCTTCATTCGGAAGTTCTTCATTCGGAACTTCTTCATTCGGAAGTTCTTCATTCGGAACTTCTTCATTCGGAAGTTCTTCATTCGGAACTTCTTCATTCGGAAGTTCTTCATTCGGAACTTCTTCATTCGGAACTTCTTCATTCGGAACTTCTTCATTCGGAAGTTCTTCATTCGGAACTTCTTCATTCGGAACTTCTTCATTCAGAACTTCTTCATTCGGAAATTCTTTCATTCGGAAGTTCTTCATTCGGAACTTCCTTCATTCGGAAGTCCTTCATTCGGAAGTTCGTCCGGAACTTCCTTCATTCGGAAGTTCGTCCGGAACTTCCTTCATTCGGAAGTTCGTCCGGAACTTCCTTCATTCGGAAGTTTTCAAGCTTTGTTCATCCGGAAGTTTGTTCAGCCATGTTCATTTGGAACTTCTAAACGCACCCTATAAATGATTAATCAAAGTGCTATAGTGAGTTCTAAGGCAATCTAAGGCAACACAACATCTTCTAATGCTATTCCGCATAAAACCCACCAAAAATCCCTAGTTAATTAACGCTAAATTAATCACAAACCCTAATTTGATTTAATCTGATTAATCGAGTAATTTAACTGAATTAAGGAATGAATAAGGTGAATTAGAAATTAAAGATAGATGTTTGTACCTTGTTTAATCGAATGAAACGGATTGAATTGATTGAAACGAGTGTTTTTAGAGCTTGTATGTGTGTTTTAATGGCGGAAATATTAAACAGTGAAGAAGATAAAGTAAATGGACGGGGGGATTGGATTTGACTTAGGTCAAATTTTACAATTTTCACAAGTTGTCACTTAACTCCCTACAGTTTTCACTCCTTTTCCCTTTTTATTCCTTATCATTCATTTTTTTCTAACATTGTTAAATTTCGCCAACACAACTTAAGCATCGCAACCTATTAGCCAATCTCCAACATCTAAAGCCAGTCCAATCACAAGTCGTATTCTAAAGCAAAACCACTCATAAATCATTTAGCCAATTAATTTTCCACAACCACTGTTGAAAATCGTTTTGATGATAAAGATGATTTAATATTTTCTCCCCCTTAAACGATGACCCGTTTTCTATTTAAAGAGCTGTATTAATTGTTTAAAGAGTCAAATATTGATGAAAGCATTTCCAATTAGTATCTTGAAAACGATTGATTCGTGGTGTCAATAAGATTTCTCTTATTTTAACAAATTAATGCACTGAGACGTACACTAATTCGTGTTAGACCAAGTTGTAAAGTAAACTTGATCCCTTTGCATTATTTGGCTTGTAAATCATGCCCGAGAAAATTAATTCCCGTTGTGAGCCAACGTTTTCCAAAGAAATACGTGACTTTAATATGAAAACCGGGTTGCAGTCTGAAATAACTACAAGCCATAATGGGCATGTTTTAAAAATGTACAACTTTTATACGGACTCTATTTATGGCACCGTGTCAATATTGATCGACATTTCTAAGGCCGTAAATATTACCGTACTAAAAGACATGCCCGTTTTAAAAACGAAAAATATTTTTGGTTTTTCTGGATTTTATAATTTTTATGGTTTTTCTAGGTTTTATATTTTTTATGGTTTTTGTTGGTTTTATATTTTTTATAGTTTTTGTTGGTTTTATATTTTTGTATTTTTCTTTTTGTGGTTTATATATTTACGATAATATACATGATCACGAACAAAGGATACTCTGAATAGTTTACCACCACTATTCAGCTGATTCTTCTGCCAATTCTTTGAGAGTCACTGGAGTGAATGATTTCATGCCAAGCTTGTCGATCAAAAACTCGATTCGTCCTCGATCTAAGGCTTTGGTGAACATATCTGCCAGCTGGTACTCAGTAGTGACAAAATACAGCTCGATCACTCCGTTCTCCACCTGCTCTTTAATGAAATGGTAGAGAATGTCTATGTGCTTGGCCCGGGAGTGTTGAACATAGTTGCAGCAAAGGGCAATGGCGCTCTTGTTGTCACAATTCATCGAGATTTTGTTGAATCCCAAACCGTAGTCAGTTAATTGTGATCTCATCCAAAGGACTTGAGCACAACAACCGGACATGGCGATGTATTCAGCCTCCGTGCTAGAAATTGCAGCGCTTTTCTGCCTTTTTGAAGACCAACTGATCAATATGTCTCCAAGGAGTTGCACAGATCCAGAAGTGCTACGCCTCGTGTCTTGACATACAGCATGATCGGCATCTGTGTATGATATTAAAGCAATAGAGGAATCTTTCGGATACCATAGACCACGATGAAGTATTCCTTTTAGATACCGAAAGATCCTTTTAACAACATGTAGGTGCTTTTCGGTAGGCCGAGCCTGATACCGGGCACACATGCATACAGCAAATTGCAAATCAGGCATGCTAGCAGTCAGATATAGAAGGGTGCCGATCATCCCACGGTAAAGTTTTGGATCGACAATAATCCCATTCCTATCTTCATCTAACTTGGATTTCTCCACCATTGGAGTGTCCACGGGGTCACAATTTTCAAAGTTATATTTCTTTAAAGATTCTAGAGCATATTTGGATTGATTAATAAAGATGCCTCTGGGATTCTGAGAAATCTGTAATCCTAAGAAAAATGAAATTTTTCCCATCATCGACATCTGAAAGCGTGTGGACATTATCTTCTCAAAGCGATTTGACAATTCTATGTTAGTGGCAGCAAATATTATATCATCAACATAAATTTGTACCAGAATCATGTCGTTGTCCTCCTTGAGAGTGAATAGAGTGGGGTCCACCTTGCCTTTGGAGAAGCCTTCCGAAATGAGGTATGTTGAAAGGAGATCGTACCACGCGCGTGGAGCTTGTTTCAACCCATAGAGAGCCTTCTTAAGCTTGTACACATGATTAGGAAACTCCGTGCTAACGAACCCATCCGGCTGACTAACATAGACTTCTTCCCTTAGTTCACCGTTCAAAAATGCCGTTTTCACATCCATTTGATATCAAAAGATCCTCATTTTGAATTTGTTGTTTTAATTCTAAAGATATACAATGTTGTTCGAGTTGATTAAAGCGTTTTGAAAGTAAATTGTAAGAATCTTGTAGCTTTAAAAATTCAGCGTTAGATTCGTGACAAGAATGATTATCTACCTCATTTACAGTATCAGCAACATTTACAGAGAGATCATACATATCATCACAAATATTCACATCATCACATTTAATCATAGCGGATGTAAGCTCATTCGAATAATTAACATTTACAGTAGTAAGCACATCACACGAGATTACTTCGGACAAGAATCGGTCATATTCTGATAAAATCTTTTCCTTTTCAATTAGTTGTAGTTCGTAAGCGGTGTCCATTTCATAAAACACTTTTTGAACTTCTCCAATTTCAAATTCATGATTTTCCTTAAGAGATGCAAAACTTCCTTTTAGACTTTCGACAAATGGATTGATCTCATTTTTAAACACCTCGTTCATGTGTTCGAAAGCCCATTTTCCGGCGTTTAGGCCATTTGAAGTCGTACATTCCAAAATGACCTTGTCAAAATTAGTAAAGTATTGATTAATCTCTTGCAAGTTTAACCATACAGTGCTAACAGGTGGAAGATCCTTTGGAATTTCCTTAGGACCTTCCATGTTGACAAGTGTAGGAAATGTACTAGGGTTTTCTTCATTCAACATGTAGGTTGGTGCTGTAATGAGATCTTTGTCCATATGGAAGCGAATTCTAAAATCCGTTTTAGCAAGCTCCTGATTCATTTTAAAATAATCACAATCGGGATATTTTGCAAAGTTGTATGACCGATCCTCATCAACTAGATCCTTACTTGTGCGATCATCGAAAATAACAACCGGGTCTAAGACCAATCCTAATTGGGATGCATTATAAAGTCTAGGATTATGGATCAAAGCTTGTTTTGCATACCGTGGGTTAGGGGGAAGGCCTTTTTGACGTGATAAGTTAAATTCTCTAAACGAAGCATCAAATAAGTGCACTAGTTGAGAAGCAGCGTATTGTCTTAAAAGCAAATAATCTGGACTTCTAATCTTATTAGCTGCATTAATTTCCATTTCATTCTTCTTAGACTCGAGTAATTCAAAATTCGTTTGAAGTTTTTGAAAATTAGTGACCACTAACTCTTTTTCTTTAAGTTCATTAGAAAGATTTGCTCTTAAGTTTTCAATTTCTTGCAAATGACCCATTTGTTTGTTTCGAAAATAATCATATTCGGGATTAGTTAGAACACTAGACGAAGGCACTAATTCCAAAGTGTGAACTTTCTCGTTGCTTAAGGCAAGCTCTTCAGACAAATTCTTATTCTTAGCTAGGGTTTCTAAGAGTGCAGCATTCATTTGGCTAAGTAATGTAGCAGGAACCATGACCAAATCTTGTTGAGCAGGAGTATGCGTATGCGAAATGGCTCCCGGTTGTGATTCACTCAAAGTCTGGGGACTCACATTGATATTACTATCATTGATTGTCTCCTCATTTGAAATACTCACCACCGAAGATTCATTCGAATCAGCACGCTCTTGCACAACTTGATGTGGTTGAATACTAGCATCAGTGGTATTAATAAGTACCTCAGATCTCTTTTCTAGCCCTAAGCTGGAGATAGTTGCCAAAAGAGCAGCCTTTGCAGATTGAAATTCACCAAAGTCTGAGTCATACGCATCAAGATCATCGGCTTGGTAAGCTGCATTCTATGTAGTGACAGCGTCTTGTTCAGCAATCCCTGGATCAGCAAGAAATGCAAGCTCCTCTTCATCAAGTTCCCTTCCTTGTGCCTGAGCATTCACCAGATAAATCTTCTCTGCAAACCATTGACCATCCCTTCTCCTCTTGGGTTTCTTTCAATCCCTGGACATGTGACCTTCTTCCTTGCAGTTGTAGCATGTAATCATTCTCAACTTGCCTGTGGAATTAGCCCGTGGAGGAGTGTTGACCATTGGAGCAGGATTGACCGTGCGAGCATTGGTAGTTGATGTAGTAGGTCTCCCCTGATATGGTTGAATAGGTTGAACCATTACCCTGCCATTCTCAATAGTAGCTTGTTGGCGAGAATTAGATGAATTCCTTAACTGATTGTTAGTCGGAGCTGATCCCCTAAATCCTCGTTTGCTTAAAGTCCTTGTGAGATAAGCAGACATAGTGGTTAACACTTCAACTGGGTCAGTTCCTTGTTTTAACACAGGAATGGGGACTTCATCATCATCACAATACATTTCTTGGTCTTGTTGAGCTGCATAATCACTAGAAGGAATACTCATGTGGTCAGGGTAGCTTGTTGGATATGCTGCATTCTCTTGATAAGAAGAATATGAAGACTGAGAATAAGGTGCAATGCTTGCTGGGTGATGTTGTGAAGCATAGTGTGGTGAAGGTGCATTAAACCGATATTGTTGCTGATGTGAGGTGGGTGGTTGCGGTAGAATCGAGTATTGGGGAAAGGTTGGTGTCATGTAAGGTGATGGATGATAGGCTTGATGTCCCAAGATATAAGGAGTGTTGTTGTGTGACAAGCTTGGTTGATTCGCCATCAAAGCTAAGGAATCAGGGTACATACCTCGAGGAGAACGGTGCATGATCACATGTTTCTCATGCTGCTGAAGAAAAGCATATAGTTGATCCAAATTGCACTTATGCAAATCCCTGGTTAACTTAACATCGGTAATATACTCACCCCATTCAGCTTGAGGTAAAGTATTCAAAAATTTGGTGTTAACCTGGAATGGAGCAATCACGAGATTGTATACATTCAGATCATTCATGAGAGTAGTGAATCTGAAGTAATAGTCGTGAAGCGTTTCCCCTGGGTTGTACGTGAATCTATCAAACAGATCATACAACTGACATTCCCTTTCCTGTTTGGTAAGAGACGTACCTTGTAGCAACACCTTTAGACGTTCCCATAAATCCTTTGCCACCGTATACTGACTTACCATCCGATAGATGTCATGTGGGAGAGCTTGGAGAATGGTTTGAAGAGCCTTTTCGTCGGCATCGGCAACAAGTTGTTGAGCTGGTGTAAGTTCTTCAAATTCTCTTGGTCGAGTCACATTGTTAACCACGATGGTACCATAGTCAAGTGGACCATTTAGAATTGACTTAACCATAAGCCTCCCGTATACTGGTTTTCCCTTAAGGTAAGACATCATCCGGCCTTGTCATGCTTCAAAGACTTCTTTGATGAGCATTGGAGGGCGATTATCCGTTCCCGTAATGACCGAAATATCCGTAAGTGATGTCATCTGAGGCATTACTGAATTCGGATTCATTTTGTTCGCTTCAAAGAGATAAAGATTATCGGTTGATCGAGCAGTGAAGTAAAGCTTGTGAATTGTGTTGAGTTTTTGTTGTAAGAAACCAAGATTAAATCCTCTAAATAATCGTCGAAAAAACAAGTAAAATAACCCTTGATTCGGAACTTTTATTGATTCGGAAGTGTTGATTCGGAAGATTTTGGCTTGGAATACCTTGATTTGGAACTTTTGCCTTGATCCGGAACTTTCCTTGATCCGGAACTTTCCCTTGATCCGGAAGTTTACCTTGATCCGGAACTTTCCGGGATCCGGAACTTTTGGTTCGGAACTTTCCTTGATCCGGAACTTTCCTTGATCCGGAACTTTTGGTTCGGAACTTCCTTGATCCGGAACTTTCCTTGATCTGGAACTTTTGGTTCGGAACTTCCTTGATCCGGAACTTTCCTTGATCCGGAACTTTTGGTTCGGAACTTCCTTGATCCGGAACTTTCCTTGATCTGGAACATTTGGTTCGGAACTTTTTGATCCGGAACTTTCCTTGATCCGGAACTTTTGGTTCGGAACTTTTTGATCCGGAACTTTGGTTGATCCGGAACTTTTTGATCCGGAACTTTTTGGTTCGGAACTTTGTCTAAGTAATCAGAAACTTGTATTCGAGTGAACAGTCGATCAAAAAATGATGATTAAACCCAGATTTTTACCAAATAACCCAAAAAGTTTTGTGATTTCTACAATAATAAGTAAAAACTAATACTTATCTACTAATCCCAATCACAAAAACACCAAAAACTCCAAGAATCAAGATGGATCTTCTTAAAGAACACTACTACAATCAAAAACTAAAAAACAACACAAATCATTACCTTAAATCACCCCATAGCTCTTGATACCAAATGTAGAATCTTGATAACCTATGAATCTATGAATTGCGTTGATGTTTTCTAGAGAGAGAAACTAGAGAGATAAAGTGAGAGAAACTATGTGTCTTTTTATTAGAATGAAAACAAGAAATGAACAACAACCAACCCCTTTCCATAGTGGAAAGGGGTTTATATATCCAAGGCCTTATTTGGACTTGGGCCGGCCCATGACAAGCCCATGGGCCGGTTTCTTACTTAACTAAATAAGTAACACTAACTACGAGCTATTACAACATATATAATATTGTGGAGTGACCGATACTTCTAATATACGTAAAAACGTATTTCTAACACACTCTAGGTGTTTCCAAGATTTTAGGTCAAAATATACAAAATCAAGCAAGATATGGCACACAATCAGATTTGATGTTTCAAAGAGCAAACTTGGCAAATATCAGAACTCAATCACTTGTATAACAGATACCAACACTTACAAACACTTAGCACCTACTCAAACAAGCATTCAAGCATAAACATGTAAACCCAAACACCCCTTAAACTTTTTAAATCAAAATTTAACAAAGGAAATGCGTATTTCAGGCCAAACCAAGCTTAGATATGCATCATAACATAATTCTCATGAATAATCAACAAGATTCAAGCACCAAGAACAACACATACAATAGCAATACAGCAAATCACTTAAAACAAGTTTTTTTAACAGATTTTTGATAAGATGGCTCAAACCTCATGAATGTACATACACACTCACGAATTTTTGAGCTTATGTGCCTAGCTTAACAAGGCACAAGATTTCAACAAGCTGCTAAGAACAACAAGGTTATAATAAGCAGATTATATAAAATGAAAAATGAAAAATAAAAGCTGATTAATGCAAACTTTGTACCCACTCCTTGATTATCCTCAAGCCACAAGCTCACAACACCTTGATAATATTCTTATCAGGGTGTATAGATCACTTGTAATCCAAAAATTACAAGGATGTACCAAAGACTTAACAAAATATCAGATTTTAGAAAATTATGCAATTTCTTGCACAATCTTTGAAAACAGGTTTTGAGACTTAACAATATCAAACATGTAACAATAACAAGAGTATAATAAGGTTGGCACTTGGATTTCGTCAAACAATTCAAACACTTTTCATTAACTTAGAACAAGGCTTTACAGTATGTTGACCAAAGAAAAACCAAGAGCAAATGTAAATGTATGACCCTATACCCTTTATATAGAGGGTGTACATGGTCTTTGTGAACTAAAAAACTGAAAACCCTAAGCAATGATCTTCCAGAAATGCCCTTGAGGTTTTGAAAATTTGAGTACATGTGAAGATGGTTTGTACGTTCGTTGAGGTGTGAAGGGGTGGAATTTGATCCAAAGGCTCCCAATGAAGATTAGAAACAAAGCTGAATGTAATTCGTTGATCCTATTGCCATGTTTTGGCATCTTCTAAACTTTTGTAGCAGGGGAATCTCGTGTGGCCCTTTTGGGTGATGTGGCATGAGGTTTAAGACTTGGGTTATGATTAAGAGACCTGTAATCATAATTCTGGAGCAGATTAGGTCTTAATTTCAAATGGTTAAGAAAAGCCTAATCTTTGTTCTTCATGGAATAGTGGTGGTTTTGATCCGGTTTAGGATTTAAAAAAGTGTTAAGCACCATAATTAAACTAACTAATTAAGTTAGTTTAAAAATCTGGTGAGTGGATGTTGATGTCGCATCATGGTGAGTTCTCATTGGTTGTAGCAAGTGAGTGGGACACGTGGTGGCCAATGGTTGGTCTAGGTATGTTCTGTGTCTTGGCAGTTTTAATCCCCTATCTTCCATTCTCCTTTCATTCTTTGTTTATTAAGCACAAAACTGAAATCCTTTGTTAATAAAGTTTCAGTTTTTATACTTTTTCCCCAAAAGGTTTTGTAAAGGTATTTCAAGGGTATTTCTTGTAAATTGATGATTCTTCAAGGGTTGTTTTTGGAATTTCTTCATTCTTCATGGTCTTGACTTGTATGATTAATAACTGATTTTTGGTTAGTTAATAAAAAGGTTTGCTTTTGCAAGATCTTTGTTTACGTTGCTCGTACTCAATTGTATATGTCGTTGTTTCGTTCTTGGTTTCTTCTCAAATCGATCACGGTTCAAAGTGGAATTGTTGTAATTGGTGACTAAAAATGGGGAGCTTTGGTCTATATCTACTAAAACGATAAATGCGAGAAGTAATAAAATTAAACTAAAAGCAATTACTGAAAATAAAACTGGAATTAAAATTAAACAGTAAAGTACCTAAACTTGGAAAAACAGTTGATGCGGAATAGTAGCTTGATCCGGAATCTTTGGAATAGTTGGCTTAGTCGGAATAAATCAACTCATGCGGAATAACCTAAAAAACTGCTTCATTCGGAATGATCTTGACTCGGAATATATGTGTTGATCCGGAATGTTTGCTTCATGCGGAATGATTGCTTCATGCGAAATAATTGCTTCATGCGGAATAACAGTTGATCCGGAATGTTTGCTTTACTCGGAATAAATATATTGAGCCGAAATAATGACTGGTCCGGAATAAATGAGTTGATCCGGAATAAAAGATATTCCGAACCAAAGGACTTGATCCGGAATAAAAAGGTTAATCCGGAATAAAATTCTATCCGGAATATAAGGATTGATCCGGAATATTTGATATTCCGAACCAAAGAGCTTGATCCGGAATATTTTCACAAAACCCTTGATCCGGAATATTATGTTGATCCGGAATTTGGGCAGGAAACAGTAACAGGAACGAAGAACAGGGGAATGTTTAACACACGAATTTAACCCAAAATCCACCAAGTTTTTAATCAAAACTTAAACCAATTTAACCACTAATCATTTACCTAAGATAAATATCAATACAAAACAACAAAAACATAAAACCCACTTACTTTTTAAGATCAAACTCAATAAAATGAAACTTAGAACTTTTAATAAACAAGAGAAGAAAGAAAGATTAAATGAGAACTTGTATTAATGAATAAGATTTAAACAAACAAAATGGAAAGATTAAACTTACAAGATTGTGGAAGAAATCAAAGAAAATGAAAACCACCAATCTCCTTAAGGGAGATGGTTCCTACGAAACAGGAAATAAAATAACAGAAATTAACTAGTTGAAAATGTGAATGGGAGGAGTATTTATAGTGCTTGGCTTGGTTTGGTGAGTAGGCTTTCTCTCTTTCTTTTTGTCTTCTCGTCTTTTCAGAAAAGTCGACGTTTTCGATTTCGATTCGGGATTTGTCGACGAATAAATTCAACTCGTCTTTTAATTTCTTCATTTAATAGACTTGAGTTTCTTCGACATATGTAAATCTTCCATCTTTGGTCCTTTTCTTCGATAAATCTTCAAATAGGCCCATTGACTTCAAATCTTTTGCATCTCTTGGACTATAGACTTTGTCTTTTCGTCTTTTTCTTTGATAAAACCCATGCAATCCCATGTTTTCTTCAATATTTATCCGGTTGGCTCTCAAAACACAACAAACACACAAACCACGCATAATTCCAAACAATGACATTAAATACGCGTTTTGGTCTCGTTTTAGCAAGAAATAAGTGGTAAAAGGATGGGTGTTTTCACACCTATCAAATCCCCTACACTTAACCATTGCCATGCCCTCATGAAATGCTATAATTTTAAAGCACGGTTCACATTTCTCATAATAAATAACCACCTTGGCCTTTATTAAATTCTAAACATTAAGGAAACCAAAAGAACAAAACAAGTAAAGTATTTATAGACTTACATTGGGGTTTTAGATTGTCATGAATGTTCATCATTCTCAAGTTTCACGTTCCCCATACCAAGCTTAAAAACGAGATCATTGTTATTGTAAGTTAGCAAACTAACACGAACTCATGTGGCCCAATTATTCACTTAGACTCCCTTATTCCTAGGTGTATGTCTTATGTTTTATTTTTGTCTTGAATGATCACGAGGATGGATTGTTTGACTTATTTTGATAGTTATTTAGGCTGAAAACAAAGTGGGACGATTTAATCAATAGTTAGCTAAAGGACAAAATCGTTTAAAACTGCTTCTCGGGACCTCATAAAGTTCATATCTTGGCATAACTCGCTTCATGATTTGAGACCTTTCTCGGACCGATATTTGGCAGCGACTTCATACTTCGAATCTTTGAGAGACGTTCTTGAAATTATGGTCTTCTCTTCATACTAGGAATTTCTTCACTTGAAGTTTTGAGAGATTCTTCATCTTTGGACGACGACTTCTTTCATTTTTCTCCAATCTTTATTTTGGACTTTGATATACAACGATCCGCCTCCTTTTAGGACTTGGATCTATTTATCCACATACCTTGCTAGGGTCTTTTCGGATAGATTTCTCCATGATCTTTTGGGGAGTTCTTGCTTTTCGTCGTGTGTCTCGATCCTTCATATTGATTTTCGATAAATGATTCTTCACATCACTTTTGGATCTTTAGCAACAAAATGTAGCCCTCATACCTTGTTAGGGCCTTTTTGGACTCGCCAATCTTCGCATCCCGCTTCAATAAGTTATGCCTTGGCTATGAACTCTAATTAATACCGAGCAACTTTTAAACGATCTTGGGCTAGAAGCTAAGTAACTTTTCAAATCGTACAACCTTATTTATTGCAGATAACTTTATTAGCAAGCGATGGGAGAATAGGCTTATAATCAACTCACATAAATTCACGAAAGAATACCAAACTTATAATTGACTCTATCATTTCTCGTTCTCCATAATTTAAAATCTCAAGGAATGAGACTCGTGGATGCTTAGCCAATTAAATCAAAGTTTCGGGTTTTCGAGTCGCCTATAGGATCTTGCATCTTCTTATACTCTTTCAAGTTTAGAATTTGCGTTTTAAAGTTCCCTTGATAAACGAATCTCTAGGATCAATTATAGGAACTTGCGAAAAGTTCTTGTTCTTAACCCGTGAGAGTTAAGACTTTCGCTTTTTAAAGCTCCTTATATAAAAGCCTAACAAAACTTGACTTAAACACTTTAAGGATACTAGCTAGAGTAAACTTAGATAAGTAAACTTGGGTTGAGTCAAAATATTCACGACTTTGAAAAATTTAAAACCACTTTATTGAAATTTTATTCTAGCAAGGAGAGAAAATAAACATAACAAATGAAAATGCAACTATACAACTAGGCCAAAATAGATTAAAAATTTTGAAAAATGTCGAAAAAATCGAATTTTCCTGTTAAATGAAGGCATTTTAATGGAAAAGTCCACTTAAAACTTCGATAGAAGTCTCCCCTACACTTAAGATAAACATTGTCCTCAATGTTTAAGCATGTGGGAAAAGTATCCCCTACACTTATGACATTGTGCACGTTGGTTAAAACAAGTTAAGGAAGAGACAACTAAAGAGATCAATTTCAAATGTGAGTATGAAGAAAATTGAATCATGATAGTTGAGAGATAGAACCTGATTTGCGGATAACATGGGAGCACGGTTCTTCAAAGATTCCAAGAGTGCACTTATCCCTGTAATCACATCACCATACAAACACAAGCAACTTATATAGCTCCCCCTACACTTAGGATGAAAAACGGGAAAAGGGGATAGATATTCGGGTTGCCTCCCGAGGAGCGCTTGTTTTTGTTAACCGAGTCACGAGCCTGACTCGGTCCCGAACTAATTCATGGGAAACGTGGTGAGGGATGGAATCATCTCATGAGAGATGTCCTCACCAAAGTAAAACTTCAGACGCTGGCCATTCACCTTAAAATTGGGCCCATTTGGCTGAGAAAGATCAATGGTGCCATAGGGAAAGACATTGGCGATGGTGAATGGACCAGACCAGCGGCTCTTCAACTTGCCCGAGAAGATCTTCAACCGAGAGTTAAAAAGTAAGACTTGATCACCAACGTGGAACTCTCGGTTCTTAATTTTAGCATCGTGGATAATCTTGGTATTCTCCTTGTAGATCAATGAGTTCTCGTAAGCTTCATTCCTCAATTCATGTAGCTCGTTGAGTTTAATCTTGCGAAGATCACCGGCTTTATTGATGTCGAAGTTAGCCCACTTCAAGGCCCAGTATGCCTTATGTTCCAGCTCGATGGGGAGGTGGCATGCTTTCCCGTACACAAGACGATAAGGTGTACAACCAATCGGTGTCTTATAGGCGGTAAGGAAAGCCCACAGAGAATCATCAAGTTTATCGACCCACGAGGCACGATGCTCTCCCACAGTACGTTCCAAAATTCGCTTCAATCCACGGTTGGATATCTCGGCTTGACCGCTGGTTTGAGGATGATAAGCGGTGGAAAGACGGTGATTGACACCATACTTAGCCATGACTCTTGCAAATTGATCATTGCAAAAATGAGTCCCGCAGTCACTGATTATAGCACGAGGAACACCGAATCGAGCAAACAGTTGTTTCAAGAAATTACAAACCACCCTCGCGTCGTTAGTGGGTAAAGCTTTGGCTTCAACCCATTTGGAAACGTAGTCAATAGCGACAAGGATGTATTTGTTTCCTTTAGAAGAAGGGAATGGCCCCATAAAGTCGATGCCCCATACATCAAAGATTTCACATTCTTGTATGAAATTTTGAGGCATCTCATCTTTATGTGTGATCTTGCCTTGTTTTTGGCAAGCATCACAATGTTTAACCATCTCGTGAGCATCACGATAAATGGTGGGCCAATAAAATCCCGAGTCAAACACTTTTTTGGCGGTGTAGTTGGGACCAAAGTGACCACCGGTGGGTCCTTTGTGGCAAGCCTCGAGAATGTCTAAAGCTGCCGGTCCGTCAACACATCGGAGAATAATCAAATCAGCGCATTGTTTGAAGAGAAAAGGGTCATCCCAAAAGTAAGTCTTAACATCATTCAAGAACTTCTTCTTTTGTTGGGATGTTAACCCTTTGATGAGAACACCACCCGCTAAATAGTTTGCAATGTCGGAAAACCACGGGGTGTCATCCAGATTGAGATTTATAGACATTAAAGTCTCAAGGAGAAAAGAGTCATTGATCTCTTTGTTCGGATGATCCCCTTGATATGGATCCTCAAGTCTACTTAGATGATCCGCGGCTAGGTTTTCGGCACCCTTCTTTTCACGAATTTCAATGTTGAATTCTTAAAGGAGTAAAACCCAGCGAAGAAGTCTTGGCTTAGAGTCGTGCTTAGTCATCAAGTACTTCAACGCGGAATGGTCTGTGTATACGATGGTGGTGGATAAAACAAGATAGGGGCGAAATTTTTCAAAAGCATAGACAACAGCTAAAAGCTCTTTTTCGGTTGTCGTATAATGCAATTGAGCCCCCGTCATTGTCTTGCTAGCATAATGGATTGGTTGGAAATGTTTGTTGATCCTTTGTCCCAAAACCGCTCCAATAGCAAAGTCGCTGGCATCGCACATCAACTCAAAAGGTATCTCCCAATTAGGGGTAACCAAGACCGGTGCATTAGTTAGCTTATCCTTAAGAAGATTGAAGGCTTCAATACACTCTTTAGAAAAGATAAAAGGAGTATCTTTTTCCAAGAGGTGGGTCATCGGGCGAGCGATTTTAGAGAAATCCTTAATGAATCAACGATAGAAGCCCGCATGACCCAGAAAACTTCTCACACCCTTCACGGTTGAAGGTGGAGGTAATTTGGCTATGACATCAACTTTAGCACGGTTGACTTCAAGACCGGCTTTAGAGATTTTGTGTTCAAGCACAATGCCTTCTTTTACCATAAAATGGCATTTTCCCAATTCAGAACAAGGCGAGTGTCTTCGCACCGCTTAAGCATACGTTCTAAATTGGCAAGGCAAGAAGAGAAGGAATCCCCAAAGACCGAGAAATCATCCATGAAGACTTCCATGGTTTGCTCAACCATGTCATGGAAGATAGCCAACATGCACCTTTGGAAAGTCCCGGGGGCATTGCATAAGCTAAAAGGCATCCTTTTGTAGGCAAATGTGCCATAGGGACAAGTGAATGTTGTCTTCTCTTGATCTTGGGGATCGATGGGTATTTGGAAATAACCCTAGAAACCATCTAGAAAGCAGTAATATTCATTACCCGCTAAACGTTCAAGGATTTGGTCCATAAAAGGAAGAAGGAAATGATCCTTTCTCGTGGCATCATTGAGTTTGCGGTAGTCTATACAAACTCTCCACCCAGTAACGAGACGTGTAGGAATCAACTCGTTGTTTTGATTGGGCACAACGGTGATTCCGCCTTTCTTAGGCACACAATGGACTGGACTAACCCAAGGTGAATCTGAGATAGGATAAATCCTGCCCGTATCAAGAAGTTTGATAACCTCTTTTTTGATAACGTCATGGATTTTAGGATTCACCCTTCGTTGGCTTTGAATTGTCGGCTTAAAGTCGTCCTCCATGAGAATTTTATGTGTGCAAAAGTGAGGATCAATTCCGCTAATATCAGAGATTTTCCAAGCGGTAGCTCTTTTATGTTTCTTAAGAACTTCAATGAGACAAGTTTTCTCATCGGCTTTTAAGTCCTTAGCAATGATAACGGGAAGTTGATCAATGCCTTCTAAGAAAACATACTCGAGATAAGGAGGTAGGTCCTTAAGCTCAAGAGTAGGAGGATCCTCAATAGATGATGTAACTAACGATGGATCATCATTAGTCACCTCTTTAGGAGAAGGAGGAGAAAACGGGTCTTCATTGAGAAGTTTCTCAATTGTACGAATGTCTTCATCCCAATCGGTGGAAGAATCATCATACTTAAGATCGAGAGGACCCAAGCTAGCTTTGAAATCATCCAAGTCACTTTCTCCAAAAGGAGTCAATGACGGAGCAATTGAGGCAACGGTCTCAACATTGGGTAGAGAAGAGAGAGTACTTTTGCAAGCATCATGAAAGTGTTCTTCACAAGCCTCATCGAGAACATCAATAGCATTAACACTCTCATATGAATAAGGTTGCTTAGAAATCTTACCCATGTTGAAGACAATTTTATCGTCACCAACTCTCATGATTATTTTGCCCGCGGCTACATCAATGAGAGTGCGACCGGTCCTCAAGAAGGGACGTCCAAAGATTAATGGAACACGAGGATCCATCTCGTAGTCAACGACAACAAAATCCGCCGGGAAGGTGAATTTGTCAACGCCAACAAAGACGTCTTCGGTTATCCCCACTAGATAAGCAACCGTACGGTTAGCTAATTCCAATGTCATTTTGGTGGGGACTAGCTCGGGGAGAGATAATTGCTTCCAGACACTTAAAGCCATTAAGTTTATACTGGCACCTAGATCGGCTAGGGCCATGTAATTCTCTATTCCCGGGAAGTTTCAAGGAATTAAGAAGCGACCCGGATCACCAAGTTTGGTGGGCAATTTCCTTAAGAGAACGGCGGAGCAATTCTCATTAAGTTGGGTCTGAGCAATGTCAAGAAGCTTCTCCTTGTCACTTAGAAGATCTTTAAACATCTTAGCGTATTTAGGCATGTGGGCAAGAGCCTCGGCAAAGGAGATGTTAAAATTCAATTGTTTAAACATTTTGAGAAAGTTTGAAACTTGAATATCATCCTTGCTCTTTTGCTGCTCTTTCCTCAACCTTGAAGGATAAGGTATATCGGATGAAGAGGAAGGCTTTAGGGGAGTAGGATCACTCACAACCACGGGTGGTGGGGGAATGAGGATAGAAGGCAAAGGAGGTGAGGAAAGTTGCTCTTTTTCCTTGTTCACAATCACGGGTGGAGGTGTAGGAAGCTCGGGTTCCGTATAACCTTTTCCACTACGAGTGGTGATTGCTTTCATCTCCCCTCTTGGATTCGCAACGGTGTTACTCGGAAGAGTACCCGAAGAAGAGGGTTGATTACCTTGGAAGATCGAACCGATTATATCACGTATGTTATCACCTTGAGTGCTGAAAGAGTCTCTCATGTCTGCACGAATATCATTGCTTTGTTTCACCATGTCATTCCTTAGATCGGATCGAATATCGCTCCCTTGTTTCACCATGTCATTCTTCAAGTTGACGAATTGACTCTGAAGATTCGTCACCATCTCTCTATTAGTCTTCATGAACGTCTCGACGTATTGATTCAATGCCATCGGTTGATTGAGAGGTGGAGCTTGGTAAGCTTGAGAATTTCCTTGAGGTGGGTATGGGTTTCTTTGGGATTGATATTGATTGTTAGCACGAGGTTAGGATTGGTTGTTTCGGTTATAGCTTTGTTGTTGGTTTTGGTTTGGAGGAGGAAAACCGGGTGGAGCAAGATAGTTGTTTGAACGATAACTTAGCAAGCTACGGTCTCCTTGAGGACGAGCTTGATAGCCTCCCGTGGGATAAGTACCATATGCCGCGTTAACATTTTCACAAAAATTGTCTTGAGTGGAAGGACAATCATTATAGGAATGAGGACCACCACATGTGTCACAAGAAATAGAAACTGCTTTAGCTTGTTGAAAGTGATTTGTGGCCATGGTCATGAAATTCTTGTTCATCTCTGCGAGTTGTCGGGTAATTTCGGTCATCTCGGGATTGGAAGTAGTTGAAGAAACATTGACTCTCGGGTTAGATCTTGAGGATGCGGATGAATCCCAATTCTTGTGGTGGGTAATCATGTTTTCAATCAACTCTCTACACTCCTCCGGTCTCCTTTTCATAAAAGTACCATCGGCGGCGGCGTTGATCGTGTCACGATCACGAAAAGTGAGACCATTGTAGAAAGTATCAATGACAGTGACGGGGAGCATGTTGTGATTTGGACAACGGTCGATCAAATCATTGTATCGTTCCCAAGCATCAAAGAGCGATTCATCATTGTCTTGCATGAATCCACTAATTTGGTTACGAAGGCTCGTGACCATGGATGGTGGGAAGTAGCGCGACAAAAAGCGTTGAATCATGTCGTCCCAAGTATGAATAGAATTCTTTGGGAGACGGTCAAACCATTTTTCGGCATGGTGAGAAAGCGAGTGGGGAAATAGTTGAAGGTGAAGGTCATCCATAGAAACACCGGGGGACTTCATGCTTTGGGTGATGGTAATGAATTTGTCGAGGTGTTTGTTGGCATCATCATCCGGAATTCCGCGAAATGGGTTAGTTTGCACTTGTTGGATCATGTGATGCTTCAACGAAAACTCCTGAGCCGTGATATGCATCGGCGCAATCGGGCCTCCACGTCCGTTCATCGTAGGTTGGCATAGCTCCTCCATGGTTCGTAGGTCGGGTAAGGGTGGATTATTCATGTTTGGGTGGGGTGGATTATTATTGTTGGGGTGGGGTGGATTATTGTTGTTGTTGTTGTGTACACCGGCCATGTCTAAATCTTCGAGAGTCTTGGGCTCTGAATAAGACGTTGATCGAGTACGCATACACTAAAAAGAAAATGCAAGAGAAAATATTTTTGGTTTTATAGGTTTTTTAATGTTTTTGTATTTTTGAAAATTTTATATTTTTATGGGTTTTTGAAAATTTTATGTGCCTGAAAATAACGTTCCCGAAAGAATGGATCCCAAAATCCAATTTTTCTCACAAGAAACCGTTGATCCTTACGAAAAGAGCCGGCAGCGGCGCCATTTTAATAACTGATTTTTGGTTTGTTAATAAAAAGGTTTGCTTTTGCAAGATCTTTTTTTCCGTTGCTCGTACTCAATTGTATATGTCGTTGTTTCGTTCTCGGTGTCTTCTCGAATCGATCACGGTTCAAAGTGGAATTATTGAAATTGGTGACTAAAAAGGGGGAGCTTTGGTCTATATCTACTAAAACGATAAATGCTAGAAGTAATAAAATTAAACTAAAAGAAATTACTGAAAATAAATCTGGAATTAAAGTTAAACAGTAAAGTACCTAAACTTGGAAAAACAGTTGATGCGGAATAGTAGCTTGATCCGAAATCTTTGGAATATTTGGCTTAGTCGGAATAAATCAACTCATGCGGAATAACCTAAAAAACTGCTTCATTCGGAATGATCTTGATTCGGAATATATGTGTTGATCCGGAATGTTTGCTTCATGCGGAATGATTGCTTCATGCGGAATAATTGCTTCATGCGGAATATGCCTTCATCCAGAATAACAGTTGATCCGGAATGTTTGCTTTACTCGGAATAAATATGTTGATCCGGAATAATGACTGATCCGGAATAAATGAGTTGATCCATCCGAACCAAAGGACTTGAACCGGAATAAAAAGGTTGATCCGGAATAAAATTCTATCCGGAATATAAGGATTGATCCGGAATATTTGATATTTCGAACCAAAGAGCTTGATCCGGAATATTTTCACAAAACCCTTGATCCGGAATATTATGTTGATCCAGAATCTGGGCAGGAAATAGTAACAGGAACGAAGAACATGGGAATGTTTAACACACGAATTTAACCCAAAATCCACCAAGTTTTTAATCAAAACTTAAACTAATTTAACCACTAATCATTTACCTAAGATAAATATCAATACAAAACAACAAAAACATAAAACCCACTTACTTTTTAAGATTAAACTCAATAAAATGAAACTTAGAACTTTTAATAAACAAGAAAAGAAAGAAAGATTAAATGAGAACTTGTATTAATGAATAAGATTCAAACAAACAGAATGGAAAGATTAAACTTAGAAGATTGTGGAAGAAATCAAAGAAAATGAAAACCACCAATCTCCTTAAGGGAGATGGTTCCTACGAAACAAGAAAGAAAATAACAGAAATTAACTAGTTGAAAATGTGAATGGGAGGAGTATTTATAGTGCTTAGCTTGGTTTGGTGAGTAGGCTTTCTCTCTTTCTTTTTGTCTTCTCGTCTTTTCAGAAAAGTCGACGTTTTCGATTTCGATTCGGGATTTGTCGACGAATAAATTCAACTCGTCTTTTAATTTCTTCATTTAATAGACTTGAGTTTCTTCGACATATGTAAATCTTCCATCTTTGGTCCTTTTCTTCGATAAATCTTCAAATAGGCCCATTGACTTCAAATCTTTTGCATCTCCTGGACTATAGACTTTGTCTTTTCGTCTTTTTCTTCGATAAAACCCGTGCAATCCCATGTTTTCTTCAATATTTATCCGGTTGGCTCTGAAAACACAACAAACACACAAACCACGCATAATTCCAAACAAATGACATTAAATACGCCTTTTGGTCTCGTTTTAGCAAGAAATAAGTGGTAAAACGATGGGTGTTTTCACACCTATCAATGATTGACTTCTTTGAGGACTAAAAATGACAAGTCTTCATAAATGAGGGACCATTCTGGCCAATTCTTCAAAGTGGAGGGTCCTTTTTTTAATTTGACAAACTTTAAGGATGAAACTTGTAATTATGAATAAACAAGGTTTTAGAGTGTCCATTCTTCAATATTAGAGGACCCTTCTTGTACAATCTTCAATTCTTCAAGGGTTATTCTTGGAAAATCAACACTAGGGCTTGGTTCATTGTGCGACTTGGTTTCCCGTGTTCGTTTTTGCTTGTTTCTTATGATATTTTGTCATTTTCTCAATATCCGTACCTAAAATACACACTGAACAAAAACAAGCATATATTTGGCATATTTCTTGATATTTTATGCATTTTAAGCCTATTTTGGACGATGAGACTATGTATAAAAGCAGTCTCATCACTCCCCCATACTAAACTATTGTCGTGCCCACACGCAATGCTAGAATAAAGTATCATAGCACCTCCAAATTTCATTTTTATGCACTTTTATTGAATGATAAACTTGCTACACTACCACTACTTGCTACTACTTGCGTTTTAGACATAATGTATGATTTTCATCGCTAAATGGGACGTTTAGGTTCATAAAACAAGAACACGTGAATGCTTCGTTAGAAATAATTTCATCGTCCTCGATTTTCACCCCAATTTCATGCCAAGCGTGCAACGAGATCATTTTCATTATAAGTTAGTAATGCTAACACTACTCATATGCCCTAATCACGTACTTAGACTCCCATTTTCCTAAGCGGTATCTCTTATATTTCATTTTTATCTTGAATGTTCTCGAGGAAACATTTTTGACTTATGCGATGATAGAGATTTAGGTCTAAAAATAGAGTCATAACGGTCTAACCAAGACCATTGAATTAATAACCCCCCCCCCCAATAGACAACGATGTCAAAAAAGTTAAGTCAACAAGAAGGATTGATAAACACGGTTTTATAACAGTTTTGAACATGAGACTTATTACCAATACTTTTATACGCCCCCTAACGGATGGGCCTTATTATCATTGGTTTACCTCCATCTTTTATTCAACTTCGCCATGAAGCTTTTATTATGACTTCGGTCTTGCCTTGCCTTTTATTTAACCTCTCCATGAGGTGTTTATTATGGCCAAAGACGTATATCCTCACGCTAAAAGCGAATTTTTGATCTTTAAAGCTTCAAAGATTAAGGCATAATTCAATTTCAATTTCACATAGATTATTCGGCCTTGTGAGCTTCAAATTGTTTCTTGATTTAGGTGAGCACTTGAAATCTTATTATTAGGTGAAGCTTTCGATTATTCGGGTTGCCAATACTTCAAAACCATGACGTTGGCGATACCTTAATGTCTTCTCAGTTTAATTACATGGAAGCTACTAGAAAAGACTAGAAACCAACAATCAAGACCAAACCGCTAAGTCAATACTTATTAAGCAAAATATATATACAAGCGAAGGGAGGATAAGCAAACAACGATAACACATGAGTTTTTGAAAGAATACGAGTACTCTACGTTTAGCATAGTAACTTATAATTAACTCTATCATTTCTCGTCCTCATTTAAGAGACTTAGCCTAATATAAAGTTAAGGAATCAAAGCTAAGTGCTCAACACACACGGTCGAGTCAAAAATTACTCTTATTCTCGCCATCGGAAAATCTACATTCGTGTCTTCAAACACTTATAAAACATGAGAAATTTTTTAAAATTTTGCCATTTTTAGCCTTATTTGCAATCAAAATGATAAACAAAAAGATAAACTTTGGAATGCGTGAAGGCTTCGCAAGGAAAGTATCTATTCCCCCCCCCCCCCCCCAATACTAAAGTTAAACATTATCCTCAATGTTTCGAGTCTAAGGGTAGGATACCCCCATACTAGAGACGTAGGCGAATGCTTAATATAGCATGGAAAGGGTGTAACCGTTAAATTAATAGCCGTTTATGAAGTGTGCTAAAAACCTAAGGTTAGAACATAAGAGGATATATCATGTATGGATATCGAGAAATTCTTCAAAGCAAATGATCGAGTGCTCCCATAAAACGAAAATGAGAGGCTCCAATCATGAAGATCATGATCATCTAAGAACCATAATGCACAATCAACCATGGAACAAAGGTTGGAAGGGCACAAATACCCTCACGTTACTACATTTGAAAGCGATAATATGTACATGGGTAAGCATGAGACTCCCCCACGAGGCACCTCGTTTTTTATTACCGAGTCATGAGCTCGACTCGATCCCTCAATACTAATCATCATTGGGGAAGGTGACTTGGTCGAGGTAGTTCAAAGAGGGAACTTCCAAGCCAAAGTAGTTCTTCAACCTATGTCAATTCACCTTGAAATTGGGGCCATCATTTTGAGCTAGCTCGATGGTCCCATATGGAAAAACTTGGGTAACGGCGAATGGACCCGACCAACGGGATTTCAACATGCCATAAAAGATTTTCAAACGTGAGTTAAAAAGCAACACTTGATCTCCAATGTTAAAAATCCGGTTTTTAATTTTAGAATCATGAAACTTTTTAGTTTTTTATTTATAAATCAATGAATTTTCATAAGCAATATCTCTCAATTCATCCAATTCATTTAATTTCATTTTTCGGTGTTTTCCCGCGGTCTCAATGTCATCATTACAATGCTTAAGGGCCCAATAAGCTTTGTGTTCGAGTTCAATTGGCAAATGACAATTCTTCCCATACACGAGCTTATAAGGATTGCACCCGATGGGCGTCTTATGAGCGGTACGAAAGGCCCATAAAGCATCGTCTAACTTATCCGACCACGATTGTTGGTTCTCTCCAATCAATCTCTCCAAGATCCTCTTCAACGCTCGGTTTGAAACCTCGACGTGCCCACTCGTTTGTGGGTGATAAGCCGTAGAAAGCCGATGTCTAATCCCATATTTCCTTAGGACCCTTTCGAATTGGTCATTACAATAATGGGTTCTACGATCGCTTATGATCGCACGAGGGGTTCCAAACCGAGAAAACAAACTCTTCAAAAACTTGACTACCACACGAGCATCGTTCGTGGGCAAAGCCTTAGCTTCCACCCACTTAGATAGGTAGTCAACGGCGACAAGGATGTACTTATTACCACGAGATGATGGGAACGGCCCCATAAAATCAATTCCCCAAACGTCAAAGATCTCACACACTTGGATGATGTTTTGTGGCATTTCATCGTTTTGCGAGGCTTTGCCTAGTCGTTGGCCTGAGTCACGTGACTTCACAAGTGCATATGCATCTCTGTAAATAGTAGGCCAAAAGAAACCGGCATCAATGACCTTCTTCGCCGTGAGATTAGCACCGTGGTGACCACCCGTAGGTCCCTCGTGACAAGCTCTAAGGATGTTAGAAGCTTCGGTGCCAAATACACAACGTCAAATAATTTGATCCGCACATGTCCGAAAGAGGTAAGGCTCGTTCCAAAAATAGAACTTGACGTCACGAAAGAATTTTCGTTTTTGTTGAGTCGTCATACCCTTAATGATGAAGTTGCCCGCATGGTAATTTGCGATGTCCGCAAACCATGGGGTGGATGAGTTAAGCTTAGAATTCACTACACCAAGTATCTCGAGAGGAAATGTTTCGGTATTTTCCTTGTTTTCGTAAACACTTTGGTGAGGATCTTCCAAACGAGAAAGATGATCGGCCGCTAGATTCTCGACTCCTTTTTTGTCAAGTATTTAGACATCAAATTCTTGTAGGAGGATAATCCAACGAAGTAATCTCAGCTTTGCATCTTGTTTAGCAATGAGATACTTGATTGCCGAGTGATCCGTACACACTATGCATTGGGTCAAGACGAGATAAGGTCGGAATTTCTCAAATGCATACACCACGGCAAGGAATTCATTTTCCGTTGTAGTGTATTTAAGTTGAGCCTTAGTCATCGTCTTGCTAGCATAGTGATTAGGCAAAGATGATTTTCATGACGTTGCCCCAAAACGGCCCCAATAGCGTAGTCACTTGCATCACACATGAGCTCAAAGGGGAGGTTCCAATTGGGAGCAACAAGAATGGGAGCTTCAGTATGTTTCCTCTTAAGGATTTCAAAGGCTCGTACACAATCTTCGTTAAAGACAAAAGGAGCATATTTTTCGAGGTGATGTGTAATAGGTCGAGAAATCTTTGAAAAATCCTTGATGAATCGACGATAAAAGCCAGCGTGGCTTAGGAAACTCCTAACTCCCTTAACGATTTTGGGATGAGGTAATTTGGCGATGACGTCTACCTTAAGTTTGTCTACCTCAATCCCCGCTTTCGAGACCTTGTGCCCTAAGACGATTCCTTCCTTAACCATAAAATGACATTTTTCCCAATTGAGCACAAGTTTGGTTACCTCACAACGTTTCAAGATTCTCTCAAGATTCGACAAACACGAAGTGAACGAACAACTAAACACGGAAAAATCATCCATAAAGACTTCCATCGTCTTCTCGATCATGTCATGAAAAATAGCCATCATACACCTTTGAAAGGTCCCCGGTGCATTGCAAAGTCCGAGTGGCATTCTAGGATAGTTAAACGTTCCATATGGACACGTAAACGTAGTTTTTTCTTGATCACGAGGATCGATGGGGATTTGGAAGTAACCAGAAAAACCATCTAAAAAGCAATAGAAATCGTTTCGCGTAAGACGCTCCAACATTTGGTCCATGAAGGGCAAGGGAAAATGGTCATTACGAGTGGCGTCATTCAACTTACGATAGTCGATACACACCCTCCAACCGGTCACGAGTCGAGTTGGAATCAACTCGTTGGCATCGTTTGGCACAACGGTCATTCCTCCCTTCTTAGGGACACAATGAATAGGAATCACCCAAGGGCTATCGAAAATAGGGTAAATCATTCCCGCATCAAGGAGTTTAAGGACTTCCTTTTTTATGACCTCGTGAATTTTGGGGTTTACCCTCCTTTGACATTGGATTGCGGGTTTGCAGTCCTCCTTCATTAAGATTTTGTGGGTACAAAATTTGGGATCGATCCCCTTAATGTCTGATAATTTCCACGCAATTTCCCCTTTGTGATCCTTTAGAACATCGATAAGTGCGGGTTTTTCATCATTCGAAAGATCCTTCGCAATAATAACCGGCAACTTATCGTTTCCTTCCAAGAATACGTATTCAAGATGAGGAGGTAAATCTTTCAACTCGAGGATTGGTGGTTCCTCAATTGAAGATTTGGGCTCGATGCTCATAACCTCCTCGGGTAGAGGAAATGGGAAATCGTTAAGAAAATCCTTCATAATCGAGAAGTCCTCATCGTTGTCGAGGTCTTCGTTACAAGTACGTGGAACATCAAATTCTTCCAACGTAAAACCACCACCTTCAAATGGAGTGAAGGATGGTGTCGAATTATCAAGAATAGGATCGAGCATAGCGGGATTGCCACTATTTTCATCGTCACCAAAACCTAAAACTTCTTGTGAAAATTCCTCGCAAACGACATCGATCATATCAGTGAGGTTTATGGTCACGACGGAATAAACATGAGAAATTGTAGAGTTTTGTGCTGCGTTTATAACAAGTTCCTCGTCGTTGAATCGTAAGGTGATTTTTCTAGTATGCACATCAATCAACGCCATTGACGTATCAAAAAACGAACGACATAAAATAAGAGGAACTTGAGGATCCGTGGGAATATCGACAACGACAAAGTCTACCGGATAATAGAACTTTCCCACTTTCACAATAACGTTTTCGGCCAATCCACATGCGGGAATAGTGGAATGATCCGCCAACTCGATAGACATTAGTGAAAGAGTAAGATTATGAAGATTGAGCGACTTGAAGATTGCAAGAGGCATCAAGTTAATACTAGCACCAAGATTGTCCAAGGCATATCATTCTTCCATATCTTGAATTGCACATGGAATCAAGAATTTACCGGGATCACCGACTTTTTGAGGTATGCAGTTATGATAAACCGATGAACAACTAGACAATTGTTGCAATTTTCCCTTGTTGTTCAACATACTCTTAAAGTTAGCGGCAAGTCGAGGCATCATGACCAAAGCATCGACAAAACTTACATTGAAATGCACATCACGAAACATTTTCATAAAGAGCTCAAATTGGTAATTGTCGCATTCTTGCCGTTTCTCCTTACGGAGTCTCGATGGGTAGGGCAAAGGTGGTGTGGGTTGAGGCATAGGCATAGCCTTTGGAATCTTTGGTTCCAATTGTGGTAATGGGTCAACCGTAGGTGTGGCATGAGCGGTACTTCGTGGGATTGGGATATGCTCCTTTTCGACCACCACCTCGGATTCTTCCTCAATTTCCTCCACCGTTGGAGTAATTGGTTGAGGAGTCGGTTCCTTAAGTGTCTTACCACTTCGTGTGGTAATCATTTTCATATCTCCCTTAAGGTTCGATATGGTATTGCTAGGAAGACTACTCGAAGACGGTTTACACATTATAGCCTCAAACATGGATGAAATTTTATCCTCAAACATAGATTGCCTCTTATCGGCCTTAAGCATCTCTTGTTTTATCTCATGTTGCCCTTGTTCCATCTTTTGTTGGTTTTGTTGTAACCTAGTTACATTACCCTCCATTTTGTTGGTGTGAATCTTAAGCTCATTTGCTAACTCGTTTTCCAACTCCTTTTTCAAGTCATTCTTAAACTCGGATCTTAGGCTAATGATCTCTCTTTGAATATTATCAAACCTAGCATCATTTCCATTTGCGTATTCAACAAATTCTTTTGGAAGATCTTTCAAGTTTTGCAAACTCTTGTTGTTGTTTTGAAAATCATTGTTTTGATTTTTGTTTGAAACTTGGTTATTAGCCCCTTGATTCCCATAGTTGTTACCCTTGTAATTGTTTTTGTAACCAACTTGATTGTTTCGATAGTTGTTGTTAGCATTTTGATTCGGAGAAAAACCCGGTGGAGTCATTTGATTAGAGCAGGTAACTTGACCGTTTTGGTTATAAGTTCCCGTGGCCGCGTAGGCACTCGAAGTGTTACCACCGTTGGTAATACACTCGGAGAAATAATGACATCCACCACAATACATGCAAGAAACCTCAACCGCTTTAGTTGTAGCGGGAGCACTTTGTTCACCAACTTTAAATTCAATCAAAAGCCCTTAATCTTATCAAAGATTTTGTTCTCCAAATTTGCCTCAATTTGGCAAGCATCGATGGTATTAGACAATGAAGGTGAAGCCGAAGATGAAGCCTTACGAACACTCGATGTGCTACGAGGACTATAGACCTTAGACCTATTCTCAATAATCAACAACGCTTCCTCGACCATTTTAAACAAAAAATTACCACCCGCGGCGGCATTAAGATAATATCTCTCATGATCGTTCAATCCATTGTAAAATGTGTCAATTTGATGCACGTTGGAAAAACCATGATGAGGACACTCGTGCAAAATTTCCTTAAACCGATTCCAGACCGTAGAAAAACTCTCATTAAATTCTTGTGAAAATTTTGAAATGTCGTTTTTCAAATGCGTAGTCTTAGAGGGCGGAAAAAATTGGTTCACAAACTTTGAAACTAGATCCTTCCACGTCAATATAGAATTGGGTGGCTCTTTCTGTAACTAAATTTTAGCGGGCCCCGCTAAGGAATACGGAAAAAGCATCATCTTAATCGAGTCGTTAGCAACGTCCTTAAACTTGCAAGTGGCGGTAAGACGATTGAATTGGCATATATGGTTGTGCGGGTTGTCCTTTTCATCACCACGGAATTTGTTGTTTTGAATCATCGACAACAAACCCGTCTTAACTTCAAAATTCTCTGCAAGGATGGCGGGAATCACAATAGCCTCTCCATAACCCTCGGTGGGTGCTTGAAGTAACTCCATCATAGTTCGATTAGCCATGGTTGCTTCTTGTTCTACGATAGGTTCGTCAATAGGAGATTCCTCACTTGAAAGGTTAGGTGTGGTTTCCTTTCGGTTTCTTCGTTTACGTGCACGTCTAGCTTGGTTGCGAGTTTGCATAAACGTCACGTACAACGTGGGGATGAGAAAAGAAGATTTTTTTTGGTGTTTTTGACTTTTTCAAAATCTTTTGTCGTTTTTTATTGTTTTTACTTTTTTTGGATTTTGTGATGTATTACGTAGACAAAAATCTACAAATCTCTCCTTAAATCAAATCTCTTGATTAAAGGAGCCTCAAGGAATGAAAACGATCACGTGAAGTGAACGCCTTCGATGAATTTAGAACGTTGGTACAACACCAAAACTTTCAAGAGGGTTTAATCAATTGAAACCAAGAAAATCTATATGATATGTAGATAATACTTTGGTTGGCAAACCCTCGATTAGCCCTTTTTATCTAAACACGCACAAGCAAGTGGAGAAAGGAGGCGGCGCGAGGCACTTAAGAGCCTTTTTCTTTAGGGTGTATTTTATAACACCCGCCTTATACCAACCTTATAGTTTGTGTTTGTCAAAATTAAGCTTCACGAAAGTAATTATCTATTTTGCCTTTTTTCTTTGTTTGAGATTCGAATACAATGATTGAGTGATGAAATCCCGAATCAAGGTTGTGTTTTCACACTTTTGTAGTACTTGGGAATTTATTGTTTTACGTATACAATATAGTAATAATATTCACACAAAAAACGAAAAACCAATAATACGTATTAATAGAGTTCTACTAACACAATTATATTTATGGATAATATAAAAAAACAATTGTTCAAATCAAAACACAACACGCCTCCCCGGCAGCGGCGCCAAAAATGATAGTTGTAAAATCACACTCGTTTAGGAAAACGAGGTAATTAGGGTAAGTATTAAACAAGTGGTTTAGGAAAACCACAAGTAAATGACCCAGTTAGTGAGTTCGTTCTCAAGAAGGATAGTGTGTTATGTAAAGAGATGATTAATGTTTGTGATTATGATTATGAGAAAAGAAAAGAGAAAGGATGACGGTTACAATAAAATTACACTAAGACAAAAAGTCGTGCACGTAAAACCGTAAAATATGACGAAATTTAAAAATTATCCTAAAAATTCCTAGAAAATTGCAATAAATCCTAAAAAATAAAATTAGAGTTTACAAAAAATCAAAAATCACTCAAACCTTTTATTAATTAATTATTAATTTTTTAATGCTAATTAAAGCCCAAAAAATCAATTTAATTAACAAAAAGCCCACAATGAGATTTTTCACTTTGTAAACCTCTAAAATAACTTAACTAAATCAAAAAATATTTTTGAAAAATTTATAAATAATTAAAACTATTTAAAAATGATTATAAACTATAAAAACCTTAAAATAATTCTAAAAAATATTTAAATGACAAGAAAAATAATCTAAAACTTTTAAAAATCCTAACTTAATGTATTTAAGCTATGAAAAATGAAAAACTTACAAAAATATTAAAAACTAATTTTAAAAAAATAATAATAAAATAATAATAAAAATCCAAAATTTATAACAAATTCTAAAAAGTTTCAAACTAGTTTATTTAAACCTAAATAAAATAGAAATGACCTTGAAATACGAAAAATACCCCTATTGGGCCTCCAAATGGGCCAAACAGTGAAACAGGCCCTTAAGGGCTGAAAATAGGCCCAATAAGAAAAAGTCCACAAAAATGGCCCAAAAACTCCAGTCAAGCTTAAAATTCAATTTTAAACACAAAATTTCAAAGGCCCAAAAGCTGAATGTGAGCTTATCACAGCTTATTTCAAAACAGCTTATTCTTAATGGGCTTTTTGGCCCATTAAGCTATAAGCTGATGCCATAAGTTGAAATTTGACACACAACCTTCTCTTGACCTAATTAAGCTGTTTGTAAAAATAATTTTTGAATAAGCCCAAGAAATAAGCCTGAAATAAGCAAAAGCTTTCAACAGAAAACGACAAAATAGACGTTCTTTAGTTCTAGGCCACCTCAAAACCTGATTCAACGTGCAAAAGGTTTTAAATGAAAAAACTAAGCTTAATCAACAAAAATTTTCCAATAAGCACATTCAATAATCTGAAATAAGCAATAAGCTGTTTTTGAAAAAGACAAAATAGTCGTTTTCTAGTCAAACCCTAAAAAGCTCCAAATTAGTCAAATGGGTCAAATAAGAAAGATTGATTACAAAAACAAAGTTGTTGCAAGTCTGGATAAGCTATTATAGCTTATTAATAAGCTGATTAAGAATTAACACTAGCAAGGGCTAGTTTTGGGTGTCCAGTAGTGGGAAAAGTTGCCACTGCTTGACTTTCTTGACTTTTTGTCTTTTGTGGATTTTTGTTGGATTCAGGGTACACAAAGGCACCCTTATAACCAGTGGGTTATAAGGAGTCAATCACAATCAAATAAACACAAATCCTAACAGCCAATTGATACAGTTAATCCAATTAAGCACCAGACATGATAGTAAATAATTCAAATGAACACAAATAAACTTGTTTCATACACTGGATTAAAGATTAGACCAAGATTCAAGCAAATCAAAGTTACCGATGAATAATGAACAAAAAGAAAAGTGAGGTTGCTGATATAATTGACCACAGATCCAATTTCGAACACTCAAATCTCTTAAAAATGTTATACAAACTTTATTTAAACACTTTTTAATCCTAAACATGCATACACTCTAGGTGTTTCCATGATTTTAGGTTAAAATATGCAAAATCAAGCAAGACATAGCACACAATCAGATTTGGTGTTTCAAAGAGCAAACTTGGAAAATATCAGAACTCAAGCACTTGTATAACAGATACCAACACTTACAAACACTTAGCACCTACTCAAACAAGCATCCAAAGCATAAACAGGTAAACCCAAACACCCTCTTAAACTTTTTAAATCAAAATTTAACAAAGCAAATGTGTATTTTAGGTCAAGCCAAGCTTAGATATGCATCATAACATCATTCTCATGCATAATCAACAAGATTCAAGCACCAAGAACAACACATACAACAGAAGTACAACAAATAACTCAAAACAAGTATTTTTAACAGATTTTTGGTAAGATGGCTCAAAACACATGAATGTACATCCACACTCACGAATTTTTGAGCTTATGTGCCTAGCTTAACAAGGCACAAGCTTCCAACAAGCTACAACGAACAACAAGGTTAGAATAAGCAGATTATATAAAACTGAAAAAATGAAAAAGAAAAGCTGATTAATGCAAACTTTGTACCCACTCCTTGATTATCTCCAAACCACAAGCTCACAACACCTTGATAATCTTCTTATCAGGGTGTATAGATCACTTGTAATCCAAAAATTCCAAGGATTTACCAAAGAGTTAGCAAAATATCAAATTTTTAGAAAATTATGCAATTTCTTGCACAATCTTTGAAAACAGGTTTTGAGACATAACAATATCAAACATATAACAATAACAAGAGTATAATAAGGTTGGCACTTGGATTTAAAACAATTCAAACCCTTTTCATTAACTTAGAACAAGGCTTTAAAGAATGTTGACCAAAGAAAAATCAAGAGCAAATGTAAATGTATGACCCTATACCCTTTATATAGAGGGTGTACATGGTCTTTGTGAACTAAAAAACTGAAAACCCTAAGCAATGATATTCTAGAAATGCCCTTGAGGTTTTGAAAATTTGAGTACATGTGAAGATGGTTTGGACGTTTGTTGAGGTGTGAAAGGGGTGGAATTTGATCCAAAGGTTCCCAATGAAGCTTAGAAACAAAGCTGAATGTAATTCGTTGATCCTACTGCCAAGTTTTGGCATCTTCTCAACTTTTCTAGCAGGAAAATCTCGTGTGACCCTTTTGGGGGATGTGGCATGAGGTTTAAGACTTGGGTTATGATTAAGAGACCTTTAATCATAATTCTGGAGTAGATTAGGTCTTAATTTCAAATGGTTAAGAAAAGCCTAATCGTTGTTCTTCATGGAATATTCGTGGTTTTGATCCGGTTTAGGATTTAAAAAAGTGTTAAGCGCCATAATTAAACTAACTAATTAAGTTAGTTTAAAAATTTGGTGAGTGGATGTTGATGTGGCATCATGGTGAGTTCTCATTGGTTGTAGCAAGTGAGTGGGACACGTGGTGGCCAATGGTTGGTCTAGGTATATTTTGTGTCTTAGCAGTTTTAATCTCCCATATTCCATTCTCCTTTCATTCTTTGTTTATTAAGCACAAAACTGAAATCCTTTGTTAATAAAGTTTCAGTTTTTATACTTTTGCCCCAAAAGGTTTTGTAAAGGTATTTCATGGGAATTTTGTTGTAATTTGATGATTCTTCAAGGGTTGTTTTTGGCATTTCTTCATTCTTAATGGTCTTGACTTTTATGATTGACTTCTTGGAGGAATAAAAATGACAAGTATTCATAAATGAGGGACCATTCTTGCCAATTCTTCAAAGTGGAGGGTCCTTTTTGCAATTTGACAAACTTTAAGGACCAAACTAGTAATTATGAATAAACAAGGGTTTAAAGTGTCAATTCTTCAATATTGGAGGACCCTTCTTGTACAATCTTCAATTCTTCAAGGGTTATTCTTGGAAAATCAACACTAGGGCTTGGTTCATTGTGCGGCTTTGTTTCCCGTGTTCGTTTTTGCTTGTTTCTTGTGATATTTTGCTATTTTCTCAATATCCGTACCTAAAATACACATTGAACAAACACAAGCATATATTTGGCATATTTCATGATATTTTATGCATTTTAAGCCCATTTTGGACGATGAGACTATGTATAAAAGCAGTCTCATCACAATCCCCCATACTAAACCATTGTCGTGCCCTCACGCAATGCTAGAATAAAGTATCATAGTACCTCTAAAATTTATTTTTATGCACTTTTATTGAATGATAAACTTGTTACACTACCACTACTTGCTACTACTTGCGTTTTAGACATAATGTATCATTTTCATCACAAAATGAGACGTTTAGGTTCATAGAACAAGAACACGTGAATGCTTCGTTAGAAATAATTTCATCGTCCTTGATTTTCACCCCAATTACATGCCAAGCGTGCAACGAGATCATTGTTATTATAAGTTAGTAATGTTAACACTACTCATATGCCCTAATCACGTACTTAGACTCCCATTTTCCTAAGTGGTATCTCTTATATTTTATTTTTGTCTTGAGTGTTCACGAGGATACATTTTTTACTTATGCGATGATAGAGATTTAGGTCTAAAAATAGAGTAATAACGGTGTAACCAAGACCATCGAATTAATAACCCCCCCCCCCCCATAATAGAGAACGATGTCAAAAAAATTAAGTCAACAAGAAGGATCGATAAACACGGTTTTATAACCGTTTTGAACATGAGACTTATTGCCAAGACTTTTATACGCCCCCTAACGGATGGGCCTTATTATCATAGGTTTACCTCCATCTTTTATTCAACTTCGCCATGAAGCTTTTATTATGACTTCGGTATTGGACTATATATTCTCTTTGAATCTGACAAATATTTCTCTATCTGACATTAAAGCAATTTGAGAGGAATTCTCAAGTTAATCGAGTCTTTTTGCGTAAGAACCAAGATGTATGACCACGGGTTGGAAACTTCGCAGATCTCTATGAAATGGCTCTTTTCTGCATCATGTTTTCTGGCTTTATGTTGCTAGCTATGTGTATATACTTTTACGAACTTGAACTCACGTATAAGCTTTGACACTTCCTGAGTCTAGTCCTTTTAGTCCCTCCTGGTTGAGCCAGATGTTTGTGTATTTGATCGTATAATCTAATAAAGAAGCTTGGTTAAGCCGCTAAGCCAGGTCATAATGAAATCATGGAATTAGTAGCAAGGCTGATATCAATAGTATTATCTTTCTGATGTGATAGAGATGTAATTTTTCGATTTTGTAGTGCCAAAGGCCAAAGCCTGATACTACTTAGTTGTAGGTTGTAGCCAACACCAAGGTCTGGTCAGAATTGAGTTTCACTTTACGTTTTAAGACCCACCCAACCTGGTTGGATAGGAGCGGACTGTCCGCCATGTTTAGCTTGTAATGACTTTCTGCAATTGTTAACTTATTTAATGGTGTTTTGCAGTAATAAATACCAAGGTCCTTTTTTTGCTTAAAACTTCTTCTTGCTATCTTTTAATATTTCTGCTTGCTCCTTCATAAACATTCACAGCACCACAATAGCTAACAAACACACACATCTTCGTTTACTATGGCTGAAACAAGGCAAAAAATGTTAGCGTAAAATAATCAAATAATTACAACCAACGGTGGTAAAGGGTGTGAAAAAATTCCCGTTCTAAAACAAAAACCAAGCATCAAAAAGTATCTTTTAGTATCCTGGTTATGAATTGATTTTTTCATAATGGAATTATATTTTGATGATATATATTAAACTTTTATATTTCATCATCAATCTTGTACATTCTGACCCAATTGACATAGCTGTCAACACATTACATGACCATAATCAATATCTATGATTATATTGTCGGGCGCTCACTGTAAGATCAAATTTTGGTAGGTTTGAAGTTATAGCATTACAAGTTCATCTAGACAAGTACTTGTTTTCCTTCAAAGACAATTACTGCATAAGGTTTGATTTGGAATCTCGCCAAATTTCCTAACAACAGAAACAACTTTTACACTAGATCTTTTTATGCTATGCGAAGAATCAATCAAAAGTTGGTTTTCTTTAACTTTCACTAAACATGACGAAAGGCCTACCCACAAGAAGACTGCAGCAAGGTACGTGATACGTTAGTATAATCATAATTTGATGTTATAACGTCACCAATCTGCTGTCTTCATACATTGTATCATTTCACAATAAACTTAACTCCGAATTTACCACTAATTAACCAGATAATATATATAACACATGCATATTCATTTAGTAGGTGATCCTTGTCATTAACACCAACCTTTTTTTAAAAAAAAGGATGACAAATCGCAGTCAAGATGCACAAAAGACCCAAAGGCTGGAACTATTCTGTTTGAGACTGAATGTAATAACCTATCCTGAATTTTAGCAAATAGTATATGTGTACAGAGGCATCATCTTATGCTAAGTTTCAAACTTCACAACCAAGAAATAGCAAGTTGGTACGGTATTCAAATTGGGCATGACCAAGTGCAAGTTGGTTAGTGGTTATTGACAATTGTTAGTAGAAAGATTAGTACAAAGATGTTTAAGAGGATGTATGATTAGTTTCAATTTTAAGTTGTGTCTTGACACATTAATAATGTTACATCACCAGTGCGTTAGCATCTTTGATAAGGACAAAAGAAGATAAGTTGGTTAACATATGCTATATGTGGCTGCAGTGTGCCAAAATTGCTTAGTTGAAATGGTGGACGATGTTTATTCTTTGAATAAGGTAATCACAACCTTCTCCTTTCTCTAGCTATTTTGTTGATCATGTTACGAGTCAAATTTTCGTCTGATTTGATGGTAAACGCTTAAACGGAGTTTATTGATCCTTTTTATATGCAGTTTCTGGTCCTCAGTAGTTAAATTTTTTAATATGTAGTTGTCATAAACGGAATTTTAGGTAGCCATTAAGTTGTTCCTGATAGGGAGAAGTTCATGGAGGTCATAGTGGGTAAGGGATATACTTATGCTGATATGGACAAACTGTCTGTATCGTTTTCACGGGTACTGACTCAAATTCATAAATTGCTGGTAAGCCACATGTCCCCATGTCTAAAACTAATAGCGGAAAATTGTTAAATTCCTTGTTTAATATGATATTCAAGTTATAGGGATTAGATGTGTCTTTTCTCTTATTTCAGGGACTAAAGGTGGACGTGGGATGTGAAGTTGCTTAATGGACTAGCCGTTGGACGCTTTGTGGGCTTTTGGTTGAAGTTCCATGTGTGTTGGGCTATCCGTTGCTTTGTTTTGCTATAATACCATAACTCTTATTGAGTTAGGGTTAAGTTTAGTGTGTGTGTTTCTTGTGTAGCCATCAATGGCGTCCACACATATTTTTCTTCATTTTCTAGGTTATTCATCTTGTTGATTTATATTCATTTGTTTTGTAAAACTATTATCAATATAGATAATAGATCCACACCAGTTCTGAACTATGGTGGATTTTATTTATAAACTCTCTCATTAAGTTATCTGTTTTCTATGTTAATAAAAGTACTTTGAATTAGTAGATCTTGCTTTTCTTAATGGTATCAGAGCCAGGTTCACGAATCTGACTTTGTTATTGTGTAAAAAATTTGTTTTATAAAACTTTTTTGGTCTTTTCTTTAATACTGGCTTTAAAAACTAATTTCTCTTTGATTCTGCTATTGAAATAGCTTTATACTCTCTCGATTTACAAAACCCCCAATTTTTGAAAAAACTAGGGTTTGACTTTTTTTAGGGATCTTTCAATTCAAAGGTTCTGGTGACTAATTGTTGGTGTTTCTGGTACTCTTGTGACATTACCTACCTCATAAGTGGAAAACCCCTAATTTTTCAAAAAAATTAGGGTTTACTGTTTGTGGGCGGATTTTGTAGTTCTTGGTGATCTTTCACTACGTTGGTGGGTGATTTGCTTGTTAAATTGATTTGCCCTATTTTTTCCCTTGAAGGAAAAAATTAGGGTTTGTCATTGGAGGTTCTGATATCATCTAGACTAAGTGAATCTAGATATATCAGTTCGATCGTGCTTTATTGGGTATCACTGTAACACCTCTCACTCTCTCTTATTACTTGCTATTTGATCTATCTGCTTTATTTGTTTTTTTTTGTTATTGGGTTGGTTGTCTTTTTATTTCTGACCTATTATTATTGGATCCTCACTCATTGCTTACCCTTGACCTGCCACCCTTGAGTGGTTTGGAAGCCTGGGAACTTAGTTTGCAGTGTTGTGAGTTCTTTTAATACCTTTTTTGACCCTTCACCATGACTGATCATGTTAATGAGTCTGTTCATGGTGATGATGAGACCTTGAGTGTGACTGATCTAGTCACACTCATTAGTAAGTTAGATCTAAGTGATCCTTTACATTTGCACCCCAATGATACTGTTGTGTTGACTGTTGTGAGTGTTAAACTTAAAGGAACTGAAAATTAACAGGTTTGGGCCAATGCTATGTTGTTAGCTTTGGAAGGAAAAAACAAAATTGGTTTTATTGATGGTTCTTGTAAAAGATCCATAACTAATGAAGTTTTGGGAAAACAATAGGATAGAGTCAATGCTGTGGTTCTTGGGTGGATTTTGAATTCAATCTCTGAGGAGTTATTCCTTGGTCAAATGTTTTCTAAAAAATCTAAGCATGTTTGGAATGAATTGAAGGAAACTTACCATAAAGTTGATGGGTCTGTCATTTTTAACCATCATCACAAGATCAACACTCTAAAGCAAAATGGGACTAATTTGTCTGACTATTACCAAAAACTGAATGCTTATTGGAAACAATATGATGCTATGATTGAGTTGCCTAATTGTGTGTGTTCTGCTTCTAGTGAATTTAAAAAGCATAATCAGTTGTTAAAACTTATGCAATTTTGATGGGTTTGGATGATTCTTACATGAGCATTAGAAGCTCTATTTTCTCTAGGGAAACTTTGCCTGATGTAAAAGGTGCATATGCTATAATTTCCAGTGAGGAATCTCATAGGTTAGCATTTGGTACTCTTGGTAGTTCCTCTCAGAGGACTCAAACATCAGCCTTCTTTTCTAATGGGCCTGCTAGAAACAATACTCAAAGAAATCAGACCAATAACCATGGCAATTTCAACAATGGTAACTTTAGACCTAACCTTGGCAACATTGGAAATTTCAGACCTAACACTCCCACCACTGGATTTAGACCTAATGTTCCTAACAATTCTGTGTTTAGACCTTATGGTAATGGTAATAGTAACTCTGAAGTTGTTTGTGAAAATTATGGGTATAATGGTCACACCATTGATAGGTGTTTCAAAATTATTGGTTACCCTCCTGACTTTGGTAAGAAAAAGGGGGGTCAAGGTAACAAGGGTAAAAATGTTTCCAATAATTCTGTTGGAACATCCTCTTCATCTGGCTTCAGTGATGAGCAACTTGCTACCTTACTCTCTATGTTTAAAGAGAACAAGGGATCCACTAGTGACTCTGGAAATGTTCATGCCAATATGACAGGTATTTACCTTAACAATAGTAAGATTTTTAATGATAATTTTGAAAAGTTTTTTTGTTCTAATACCAACATCAAGTGCAAACTTAGGTATAATGTGAAGGTTGTTGATTATGGGGCTAATCAACACATGACCAATGATGATTCTTAATTGAAAAATGTTTTTGATATCTCTCACCTTAACATTAAAGTGGCTCATCCCAATGGGACTGAAAGCTATCATCTCTAAAATTGGAAATCTAAAACTTTCTAATGGACTTGTGTTGTTTGATGTGCTTGTTATTCCTGATTGTTGTGTCACTTTAGTGTCTGTTCACAAATTGGCTAAGGATAACAAAATTTTAGTTGTTTTTGATGAGAACAAATGTTTCTTTGTGAATCAGGATTTCAATCTCAAAAAAATCTTAGGGACTGATAGACAATGTGGTGGTTTATACTATTTAGATGTAGAAGGTAACAAGTGTGTTAATGATTCTCATGTGATTGCTTTCTCTTTGTCTAAACATGATTGGCATTATAGATTAGGTCACCCTGCTGACCCAGCTCTGAATGTGCTTAAAAACTCTTTGAAAATAGGTTATGTTGATCAAAATGAGTTTTGTGAAATCTGCCAAAGGGCTAAACAAACTAGAGAGCCATTTCCATTAAGTGAACACAAAACAAAAACTCTTGGTGAATTAGTACATTTGGATCTGTAGGGACCTTATAGGGTGACCAGTCACACTGGCCATAGGTACTTTTTGACCATTGTGGATGATTACACAAGAGCTGTTTGGGTCTATTTATTAAAAACCAAGGATGAAGTTGGGAAATCTATTGAGATTTTTTATAACCTGTTAAAAAACCAATTTGAAAAAGATGTTAAGTTTTCAGAAGTGACAATGGGACTGAATTTGTTAATCATAGCTTTCAAACCTTCTGTCACACCAAAGGGATTTTACATCAAACTTCTTGTGCATATACTCTACAACAAAATGGGGTTGTTGAAAGGAAACATAGACACCTTCTTAATGTGACAAGATGCCTTATGTTTCAGGGGGAATACCCTTAAGATTTTGGACTGAATGCATTCTAACTGCTACTTATCTTATCAACAGATTACCCTCTTCTGTGCTAAATGGTAGATCTCCATATGAGATGATGTATAACACACCTCCTAATCTCTCTCATATTAGGACCTTTGGTTGTCTTTGTTTTGCTACTATCTTGAATAGTCATGATAAACTCACTAGTAGATCTGAAAAATGTGTTATGATGGGTTTTTCTAATTTGCAAAAGGGTTACAAACTTTATAGTCTTGATAGACATCAGTTATTTGTCTCTAGAGATGTTAAGTTTTTTGAGTCCATTTTTCCTTTTAAAGATACTATTTTGAATAAAAAGAATAAGAATCAAGATTTTGATGTTCTTTAAAATAATAAAGTTTTGACCTTTTTTGATTTGGAAAATCCTGAGCTTCCTGATGATGAGGAGAGAGTTACAAATGATCATAATGGTGACAATAAGTCACCAAGTGCTAGTAGCCCACATTTGGGTCTAGGTGACAGTGGTTACATTGCTTCTAGCAATGACACCACAGATGCCATTCCAAATGACATTGAGGCTGTAGATTCATGTATCTAAAGGAAATTTAGAAATCCACCCAACTCTTCCCTTGTATGGATAGAACTTGGGTGGTATTTCTAATACTAATGCTCAGGATGACCAGGGTTTGAGAAGGTCTTCTAGACCTTCTGTCTTTCCAAAAAATTATAATGACTTTGTGTTTAATTCCAAGGTTAAGTATGGGATTGAGAAATTTGTTGGGTATTCCAACATTAAAGGAATTGTGTTATGCTTTGTTACTCAGTTAAATAAGAGTAGTGAACCTAGGAATTTTTTTGAAGCTTGTCAAAGTCCTGAATGGATTGATGCTATGAATGTTGAGTTTGTTTCCTTGCTTGAAAATGACACATGGGACTTAGTTGAATTGCCTGTTGGTAGGACTGCCTTGAATTCTAAATGGGTTTGGAAACTTAAGTTCAAATCCAGTGGTGAGATTGAAAGGTATAAGGCCAGACTTGTTGCCATGGGGTGTGGTCAAAAGGAAGGGATAGATTATGAGGAAACCTTTTCTCTTGTTGTTAAAATGGTGACTGTTAGATGCCTTATTAATCTTGCTGTTAACCAATCTTGGCCTTGATACCAATTAGACATTAACAATGCCTTCTTGTATGGTGAATTAGATGAGACTGTTTACATGAAACCCCCTCAAGGGTTTTACTCTGATAATCCTAAACTTGTTTGTAGACTTAAGAAATCTATTTATGGATTGAAGCAGTCTCCTAGACAGTGAAACGTTAAGCTCACATCTGTTTTGATTCAAAATGGTTTTGTGCAAAGAAAATCTGATTATTCTCTTTATACCAAGCATTGTGATAAATGTTTCATTGCTGTTCTTGTTTATGTGGATGACATCATTGTTACTGGTAATAACAAGAAAGAAATAGACAACTTCAAAATGTTTCTGAAAAGCAATTTCAGAATTAAAGATTTGGGAAAATGGCAATACTTTTTGGGGATTGAGGTTGTTGATACCAATGATGGAGTCTGTTTAAATCAAAGAAAGTATGTTCTTGACCTTTTATCTGAATATGGAATGCTTGCTTGCAAACCTTCCAAGACACCCTTGGTGTCAAAATTGACCATTACCAATGAACCTTTTGATAATGATCCCTTGTTGGAAAATATTGTAGATTATCAGAAACTTATGGGAAAGCTTATATATCTTACCAATACCAGACCTGACATCTCCTATGCTGTTCATTGTCTTAGTCAATTCATGCACTCACCCTTAAGGTCTCATTTGAAAATTGCTTTTAAAATTCTTAGATACTTGAAGGATTCACCTGGTCTGGGTGTTCATGTTAAAAAACACCCAGGTGTGATCCTTAACGGTTTCTCTGATGCTGATTGGGCCAAGTGTGTTGTTACTAGAAAGTCTGTTACTGGTTATTGTGTTTTCATGAATGACAACCTTGTGTCATGGAAAAGTAAGAAACAAATCACTCTCTTTAAATCATTAGCTGAAGCTGAGTATGGAGCTCTTGCAGCAGTGACTAGTGAGGTCATTTGGATCCTTAAGATTTTAAAAGATTTGAGTTGTAGTGATCTTTTGCCTGTGGATCTACATTGTGACAGCAATTCAGCAATTAAGAGTACTGCCACTCTTGTATTCCATGAGAGAACTAAACACCTTGAGATTGACCTTCACTTTGTGAGGGAAAAATCTTTATGGGGTGGTTACAACACAAAAGGTGGAGTCTGTAAATCAAATTGCAGACATCCTTACCAAAGGATTGGACACACCACAACATGAGTTCCTGGTTGACAAACTTGGGATGATTTATTTGTATAGAATATCAGAATAAGGGGGGATGTTAAATTCCTTGTTTAATCTGATATTCAAGTTATAGGGACTAAATGTGTCTTTTCTCTTATTTCAGGGACTAAAGGTGGACGTGGGATGTGAAGTTGCTTAATGGACTAGCCGTTGGACGCTTTGTGGGCTTTTGGTTGAAGGCCCATGTGTGTTCGGTTATCCGTTGCTTTGTTTTGCTATAATACCCTAACTCTTATTGAGTTAGAGTTAAGTTTTGTGTGTGTGTTTCTTGTGTAGCCATCAATGGCGTTCACACATATCTTTCTTCATTTTCTGGGTTATTCATCTTGTTGATTTATATTCATTTGCTTTGTAAAACTATTATCAATATAAATAATAGATCCACACCAGTTCTGAACTATGGTGGATTTTATTTATAAACTCTCTCATTAAGTTATCTGTTTTCTATGTTAATAAAAGTACTTTGAATCATTAGATCTTGCTTTTCTTCACAAATTCATTGGTAAATTACCTGAATAAGTATCAGAATGATGAATTAAATTTAACATGATTGTTACGTAATGTAAATGGGTGAGTTGGGGGTGAAAACCGGTAAATTTTTGCATACTATGTGATATGGCACTCACAGTCTAGATAGCGAATCTGAGCTTCAATCAAGTGAGACATACAAAAGTTATGATCAGAGATTCAGAGCTCTAGAGATGATTCCTTTAGCACCTTCTTCAGTGAAACCAACTCTCGAATGCAAGTGCCGAGCTGTTTTTGTTGATCTAGAACCGTTGATGATGTTAGGACTGGAAGGTATAGACAGTTCTTCCATCCTGAACAGCCCATGTCTTGGATTTTATACAGGTAAAATTAAGTGTGGCACTAGAATTTTGAGATGAGTGATTTAATGTTATAGCAGTCGTATTATTTTAAGCATTCAAATAAAGATGCATCTATCTTTCATATGTGCAGTTGTGCACTGGGAAAAGAAATTGTCTGTATGTGTCTTGAGCGCAAGTGAGAAAATTAGCCAACGATCCTACTGACTTACAAGGCTTTATTTTTTTTAATGTTGTTGGTGGCGGCACTGGTTCAGGATAAAGATCCTTGCTTTTAGAATGCTTGTCTATGGATTACGAGAAAAAGCCCAAACTTGGCTTCATATCTTCCAGTCTCCACAGGTTTGTCAAAAATCGTAAAGAAATTAAAAACAATACAGTTCTATATAAATTTCATTCTGCAAATCATTTGCATGACCAGGTGCCAACTTCAATTGTGGGAACTAGTAACTGTATTATCACATTTACAAGGATGTGTTCCCATAAAATAGTGTGTTGCTATTCATGGATTCTCGTCTAATTCTTGCATAAAGTCGTTCGTGGTGGCCGCTAGAAGCCTTCAACGATCAAGCAAGTGGCGTTTATTTGGTAGGTTAATTGTTAGCTCGATAAGTCCTTAATTATGCTTAATATCATTTTGAAAATAAATGATCTTGTACTTTAAATGAACCTTTGATTGCTAGTTTTTTATTCGACAATTAACTCATGTCAAAAAGTCGTAAAAGAGAAACTCGGCCCACCAAAAAAACACGTTTTTTTAACAGAGAAATAGATACTGGATCAACCTCTGTCGTTACGATATAAATTTATTCACCAGTCATTAGTACACACATGAGTCATGGCGTATTCACATGCTATATATAGAAACCAAGTTCGGAATTCAGTAAAGCTCAGAGGTTGCAACGAAGGGTCTTTACAGGGCATTTCTATTTTGGCAGCATGGCAGGCAGACAACTTATTTTGGAATTCCAATTGAATCAAAGGCATGAAAATCAAAATGTAATGATATCATGCAATTCTTTATTATACCAAATTAGATTAAAATAGAAAACAACAACGTTATTTTTGAATCGTGAGGGATCATAGATCTTGTGTGCTTGTGCAAGGAGGAACCTTGAGACCTCCAACTCTAAAACAAACCATCATTGTGGTTACTTAATCTGATTTTTCACGCGCCACGCCTCACTCTCCCGTAAACTTATGAAGGATTTGCTCAATTGACTATCAACATGACAAAATAAAACTCACCAAACTCTCCAATGATTCATGTGAAGTACCACCATTATCCAATGCATGTTTAACCATTTCCTTCATATTGTTTACTCTAATTCTAATTTCATCCCCTTCTTCATCCAACATCAGTCTTCTAATCATACCTGCCATCTCCCTACTTTCTAAACACTCCAGTTCGAGCCCGATCTTCCATACATAACTCACATAACGCGCGATCACCCCATGATCAGCTGTAAATGGTTGGCATATCATCGGAATCCCTTCTGAAATACACTCTAAAGTCGAATTCCAACCACAATGACTCCAAAATCCACCCACTGCAAAATGTGCCAACACTTTCCTTTGTGGCTCCCATTTCACAATTAAACCTTGCTCTCTCGTTTTCTCTAGAAACCCTTTCGGCAAAAACTCAATCCATTCAGAATCAAAAACCGAACCAGGTCTAACCGCCCATAGGAATCGCTGCTTACTATTGGCTAGACCCCAAGCCATCTCGGTCAGCATTTTTGCATCCAACATAGCTAAGCTTCCAAAGCTTATGTAGATCACAGATTTTGGACCTTGTTTGTCAAGCCAGTTGATGCAACTGGTGTCCTCTTCAAGAAATTTAGCAGGTGGGCTTGGGGCCATTTTGTGTAATGGACCGATCGTGAAAACTGGAACTTGGTAGTGCTCATAAATACGGGTTAAAGTTTCATGTTCTAGAAACTGTATGGTATTCAAAATAATGGCTGAGGGGCGCGCCTGTTGGTTGAATTTACTACACAGGTTTTTAAAATCTTCAATGGACGAGTTAGGGAAGGGTAAATCTTTGTACCTTAGGGGATGATGATTTGGTATCATCTCCTGCATCACAAAATCTTTTCAACAATTATTACTATCTGTTCATATCCAGCTTATTTATTCAAGTACTTTTGCTTAAATAGAAGATTAAACCAAGGAATCTAATTAATAACATCCAGTTTAAATTATTTTTGTAGGCACATTTGATTCTCAGGATATTTAAGAATGATTCAAAACAATAATCTAATTAGTAACATCCAGTTTAACTTTTTTTGAAGTAAGTCTTAGTAGCAATATGTAACTTAGTGATCATATGGCCGGGTAGCAGTAAGTAAAGTAGTGCTGTAATTTACCATCTTGAAGATATCTGCCCTGTTGACGAAGCTGCTGACGGGCAAGAATAGCCGAAAAATACACAGCACTAGTAATACGAAAGATGATAGGAACAAGATTAAGATCAACGGCAACATGTCCTGCGAAAAGCATAACGTTCTCATAGATGACAGCAATAGGTTTATTTCCTTCACTAGTCAATCGTATCAAGTGCTCTCTGAATGATGGTTCACAGTCGGCATTGAGCGTGTTGATGAAATTAGTAAAGCTGTTGGAGTGATCGATCATGGATAAGTTATCGGAAAGCGGAAGGAATGTGAAATCGGAAGGATGGTTAGAAGGGTCGGGTGCATTTAGTTTAGAGTGAGCAATGGCTATGGAGAATCCCTTGGAATGAAGAGCTGTGGCTAGTTGGAGAACTGGAGTCATGTGCCCGTGAAATGGTGATGCTATTAGCACCACTAGTGGCCTCCGTCTTCCGCCATCTTCTTCCATATATGTGTGTGTGTGTGTGTTGGAGTGAAGTCCAAATCTAACTGAAACATATATTAACAAAGTTGGATGTTGTATGTCATGTTGATGACAAGAATAGGTGACAATCTATGATATTCTTTATTCAGGCACAACTATGACATGTGATTATTTGATTAATGAAGTACATGCTAGCACATGATATAGGACAAGGTTAATCGATCTCAAAAGATCTGATTAGCACTAAATTAATTTGGGAACAGTCATCTTTACATTTATTCAACTTAAATAAAAGTATTTGTTAGACTTATCTGGCAAAACATGTTTATCACCTTGTTTATTATTCACGTTCTACCAAGAAATTTCATCTGAGTCATCCAACCACAAATAAATTGTCTGAAACTGTGAGGAATTTTATTGAAGTATGGTATGATCGATCACTAGGGTTATGATCGAGTGAAATGTGGAGTGACCCATGGTTACTAAGAACCCCTTGAAATGGAGGACCGTTTCATTTGGGTCCATCAGGATATTGATCGGTAGAATTCTTCACTTGTGAATTTTTGAAAAAAAAAATGTAATGCATTATGATGAAATGAGCAAATAATTGGTAAACTACAAATTTTGTCCTTTGAATATTGCAAAAATAAAACCTCATGAGACGAAAGGTGGTGCAAAAACGCCCACGAACTTTACGTTCTCATGCGAAAAAACCATTGAGACGTTAGATACTAACTTTCAGCCGTTAGTGATCGTTAGTTGGACCAAAATCATAGCAAAATGACTAATATACCCTTCTGTTTTGTTAACTAAATTTAGTTTTTAATATACACGCTCACTACTACTAGCACTACCATTACCATTACCACTACCACTACCACTACTATCACCAAAAAATTAATCGCCTCTTGCTCTTCTAGCCCTTGTTTTCTACATATTTGTCAAAAGAAAGTTTGGGAGTAACTATGTCTGCAACACTGATTGATCGTTTAATTTGTACGCTCTAGATACTGACATGTCATAATCGAATTGATAATTGTTCTAGACTTAGAAGTCATACTTTACTTATTTGATTAAAACTAAACTTCAAAAGTCAAAACCTATCATCAAAGTAACAACATAGCCGATTTATCATTTGATTTTAGTAATTTATAACCAAGCAATTTCAGTGTGTAATCAACATCCGCCTTGATTCATATATCATAGTTAAGACCTACTCTTGTCATTTATAAATAATTATTAAACAACATTTTCAACATAAACACGCAACTAAGGTAAAGAGGATTGAGCAAACCTAACCAAAAACCGAACCGAACCGACAAACCGAACCGAACCGAACCGACAAGCCGAGCCGAACCAAACCGAAGATCATTTTCGGTTTGGTGTTCGGTTTTGCATATTTATTTCGGTTTTGCTCGGTGCGGTTCAGTTTCGGGTTAAAACCGACAAAAATACGCCTAAAGTATATATTCGATTCGGTTTTTCTCGGTTTGGTTCAATTTCGCTCGGTTTTGGTTTTGTTCGCTTTCATTCGGTTTGGTTTTTGGTTTACGTTTTTTCCAAAATCGGTTTTCAGTTCGGTTTTGGGCCGATGCTCAGCCCTAAAAGTAAACTGAAAATAAGTAAACGAGAAAAAATATATATGATTGAATCACCAACACATAGTATATATATTTAATAACGCTCACTAATGACGGTCAAGTGCTCATCAATTTCCTCCATTGTAAGAACTTGAAAAGCAGGATTATCGTGTCTCATAACCCAACCTAACCAGACACACAAAAGCAAAACTCGCATTGATTAGAAATTAGAGTTCAGAGTCCCTTAAATTTTATTTTAACAATTAGCTGTTAAAAACTTCCAATACAACGTACTTCAATCTCACTAGACTTGAAGTCTTCTTGTAGAACATATTGTAAAAAAGTGAAGAAGCTTAAACAAACAACCAAGTCTTATAATGATGTTCCCAAACGATTTCGACTTAAACAAAATGAAAAGAATACCTCCACTTGTTCAGTCTCGTCATAGGAGAGTTCAGGATCATTCTTCGCTTTTTTTCTCCAAGAAATTAATTGCCTCTTACTCTTTCAGCCCAACACTTTTTGTTGCTCATGATTACATCCTACCACCGTGATACATGGTTCTTTAGTTGGAACATTTTGGAAAATTAGATGAAAATGCGACAAGTGGATGATTGTATTTAAAACAGGAGCAACATGTCTATTTATATAGGGGATCCAGAAACTCTAATTTTACAATTAAAACAAAATCTTGAACAAAGGGATGTTGTAATTATATATATCAAGATCACACTTTAAGTTACTTGTGACAAGCATGTTTAAAACTTTAAACATTAAAAAAATTTCTTGACCAAAGTGATGCAGGAGTTGATAGGTTGCGGTGGCGATGGTGATGAGGGATCTAAGTGGGAAAAAAGACGATGGTATATTGGTATTGGTGGATAGTGGTGGTGGTTTCGGTGGGTGCGCTAGTGGTGAGGGTGATGGTGTTTCTGGAAAATCAAAGTGGGAAAAAAGATAACAAAGGAGGTAAAAGGTAAAGTGGGAAAAAGACAAGGATATACTAGTCATTTCGTAGGCACTAACGGCTAAAAGTTAGGCTTTAACGTCTCAGGGGTTTTTCGCATAAAGATGCAAAGTTCGTGGGTGTTGTTATATGTTAGTCCTAATATTAGCCTAAGTCGATGTCTAGGGAGTAAAGTGTCGAGTTTCTTGTTATCATTATTAACTAATAGATTATGTTTCGGTTGGTTTGCTTGTATCCCAAGCTCGGCCTATCTATGTTCACAACCAACTTATTAACTCTTGTATGATTTGGTTGTACCTCCCCTTCATCCCTATAAAAGGGGATGAGGGGGAGAGGATTATTACATCATTCTTTTAGTTACTAATCGGAGAAACTTAGACATCCTAAATAAACTTCTTTATTTTTCTCCATTTTAGCTAATTTACCTTTTAACTCACTAATCTCATTTTCAAGTTTAGCCTTAGTTGATTTTAGCAATTTATTCTTTTCTATAAACTTTAGACTTATTTTGCATAGATTATCATATTGACTCTCTAATTCTAAATCATCTAGTGACGAACTATCATTGCTATAGTATTCGGTTTCGAAATGTACCTCTTTTAAAGAATGAGCCATGGGACACTTCTCATCTTTAGCATTATCGTCGCATTCTTCTGCACAATCACTCCACGGCCCTCCAACGAACGTCGCGTGATTCTTATCGCGAGGTGGCTTGGGACATTCACTAATAAAATGATTTGGATCACCGCATCTAAAACATAATCTTCCACTTTTGTCATTCTTGCCAAATTGGTTCTTCGAGAATGATTACTTGTCGTTGCTTGGTTGCCTCACGTATTGACCTCGTCTATTGAAGAACTTCTTAAAGTCTCTAACTGCCATAACATACTCCTCATCATCACTATCCGAGGATGAACTTTCGTGATCACTTTGCACTTTCTTGGCCTTCAATGCTAGAGACTTTCTTTCACTCTTGCTTTTTACCATCTCCAAATCCTTCAAGATTATCATCTCATGAACTTTCAAGTATCCAATTAGTTCATCAAGTGATAATGTAGTAAGATCCTTTGATTCTTTAATCATCGTGACTTTAGCTCTCCACTTTGGATGTAACGGCCAAAGAAACTTCCTAACATTGTTCTTGCTAGATAAACCTTCATCAAGTGCTTTTAGACTAGTAATAATAGTATTAAACCTAGCAAATGCACTATCAATAGTTTCATCTTCTAAGATGACAAATTGTTCATATTACTGAACAAGAAGATCGATTTTGTTTTCTTTGACTTGACTATTACCTTGGTGGGTTATCAAAAGAGTTTCCCAAATTTCTTTGGCGGTTTACACATAAAAATCCTTTCATACTCTTTCTTAGACAAAGCATTATAAATAACCATTTTAGCCTCATTATTTTTAGCAAGTTTTATTTTAGTATCATCATTTGAATTTTCAAAAGTAACTAGTTCTTTCTTTTTAGAAACTTCACAATATTGTAAAGGTAAAAAGTCACCAATGGTAATAGCATGCCAAAGATCTAAATCATTTGATTTCATATAAGTCTCCAATCTATTTTCTCAATAAATAAAACTATCGGTTTCAAAAGGTGGTAGTCTTTGCATAGATTTCCCTTCTAGGTACTTAATATTTGAGATTTTGCTAGGTTCAATTGTTGTTCTCGGTATCTTAACGAATTGATTTCTGGCTTAAAGTACGACTCAGTTGATCTTGGTGAAACAAATATTTTTGGTTGTTTTTAAATAAAGGTGCAAAACAATTAAAGTAAAAGTGCGTTAATTTAAATCTAAGTCTAATTAAAGTAAGTGCAAGTATTTAAAACGTGACTGAAATTAAAGGGCACTAATGTAAATGACGCAAACTTAAATCTATCTAAGGCAAACATAAAACGCAACTGAAACTTAAACTAAGACAAGTCTAAAATAAAGCTAAGGCAAATTTAAAGTGCAACTAAATAAAAGGCGGGAAAAATAAAGTTTGAAAATAAAAGACCGAACATAAAAAGAAAAACTAAAAAGAACCTGACAGGAAATCCTTGATTCGGAAGTTTGCTGAGTCGGAACTCCTTGATACGGAAGTCTCTCAAGGTTTGATGTATGAAGTCGCTGCCAAATATCGGTCCGAGAAAGGTCTCAAATCGCGAAGCGAGTTATGCCAAGATATGAACTTTATGAGGTCCCGAGAAGCAGTTTTAAAAGATTTTGTCCTTTAGCTAACTATTGATTAAATCGTTCACTTTATTTTCGGCCTAATAAACTATCGAAATAAGTCAAACAATGCATCCTCGTGATCATTCAAGACAATAATAAAATATAAGAGATACTCCTAGGAATAAGGGAGTCTAAGTGAGTAATTAGCCCACATGAGTTCGTGTTAGTTTGCTAACTTATAATAACAATGATCTCGTTTTTAAGCTTGGTTTGGAGAAAGTGACAACTTGAGGATGATGATTATTCATAACATTTCCAAAACCCGAGGTATGCTTTTGATTTCTTTATTTTGTATGTTTTTAATTTTCTATCTCTTTAATAAAGGCCACTATGGATTGATTATGATAAAAAGTGTAAACGTGCTTTGTAACTAATGCATTGCATGAGGACATTGCAATGGTCAAGTGTAGGGGATTTGATAGGTGTGTAAACACCCATCCTTTCTACCACTTAATTACAATAATAACCGAGCCAAAACGTGTATTTTATGTCTTTTATGTCGGAATTATGTGTGGTTTGTGTTTTTGTTGTGATTTAGGACGAAAAGGTGAAAAGTGGAGAAAACACGGGCATTCACGGGCTTTTATTGAAGAAAAAAGATGAAAGACGAAGTCAAGAAGTCAAGAGTGCAAAAAGAACGGAAGTCCAAGACCAATTCTGAAGATTTATCGAAGAAAAAGTCAAAAGACGGAAGTTTACTTAAAGCCGAAGAACTCAAGTCTATTTTATTGAAGAATTAAAAGACGAGTTCAAAGAATTCCCGAGCCTAAAGTCATTAAAAGTCCAAGATTAAAGAAGATAAGAAGAAAAGGACTAAGCATGCAATTAATGAAGATTAAAGAAGGAAGGACTTAGTCTTGTAATTAAGAGAAAAGGAAAGAGGGGAGGAAGCTTCCTAATCCTCCCCTATATATAGATTAGGACTAGTTAATTTTCTTCTTTGTTGGCTAAGTGTGACAATTAGTCTTTCATTTTTATTACCTTGCACCTTTAATTCATGTCAATTTAAATACTTGTCAAATTTAAATACCTTGTCTTGCACCTTAAATTCCTTTAATTTCAAGTAAGTTTTCATTTAATTCTTGTCAATCTTTACTTTATCTTGTTAATATCTCATCTACCTTTCTTAATATTTGATTTTTGTGTTTATGTTTATGTTTATGTTCATGTTCTTATTTTGATCAAGAGGGTTTTTGATTGTTGTGGTTAAATTTGTTAGTTTTGTTGATTTAGATTGTTTGTTTATGATTATTGAATGTTTTGTTATTAGTTTAGTTTAATCGTTTGTTTGATTTTGGTTAAATTTGTGTTTAGATTCTTGTTACTGTGTTCCCTTGTTCTTCGGGGGTGTTTGTTTCTGTGTCTGAGATTCCCAGGTAAAGTTCCGGATCAAGAGGGCTTCAACCGGAAGAGTTCCGGATCAACACAAAAGTTCCGGATCAATATCTTCCGAACCAAAGTTCCGACTCAAGCATTGCTCATTCTGAACATTGAAACTTCCGAACGAAAAGTTCCGGATCAAGAAGCAATCTCATTCGGAACTTTAGAAGTTCCGAACGAATCTTCCGAGTCAAAACTTCCGAACGAAAAGTTCCAGATCAAGAAGGTTTCATTCGGAACTCAAAAAGTTCCGGATCAAGAGGCTTCATTCGGAACTCAAAAATTTCCGAGTCAAGCAATTCATCCGGAAGAGTTCCGAACGAAAGTTCCGGATCAAGACTTCCGTATCAAGGAGTTCCGACTCAGCAAACTTCCGAATCAAGAAGGCTTCATCCGGAAGTCTTCCGAATCAAGGAGTTCCGACTCAAGAGTGTTCATTCGGAACTCAAGAAGTTCCGAGTCAAGGGATAATCAGAAACTTCCGAATCAAGGATTTCCTGTCAGGTTCTTTTTAGTTTTTCTTTTTAAGTTCTTTCTTTTATTTTCAAACTTTATTTTTCCCGCCTTTTATTTAGTTGCACTTTAAATTTGCCTTAGCTTTATTTTAGACTTGCCTTAGTTTAAGTTTCAGTTGCGTTTTAAGTTTGCCTTAGATAGATTTAAGTTTGCGTCATTTACATTAGTGCCCTTTAACTTCAGTCACGTTTTAAATACTTGCACTTACTTTAATTAGACTTAGATTTAAATTAACGCACTTTTACTTTTATTGTTTTGCACCTTTATTTAAAAACAACCAAAATATTTGTTTCACCAAGATCAACTGAGTCGTACTTTAAGCCAGAAATCAATTCGTTAAGATACCGAGAACAACAATTGAACCTAGCAAAATCCAAGTATAAAATTGGACTTCTATCGAAGTTAAGTGGCCTTTTCCTTGTATTTGCCCTCATTTTAACCGGAAAATCAATTTTTCGACATTTTTCAAAATTTTTGATCTATTTTGGCCTATTAGTTTTTTCTTTGTTATTTTCTTTCTTTGTTAGAATAAATGTTTAATAAAGTGGTTTTAATTTTCAAACGTTGTGAATCTTTTGACTTAACCCGAGTTTACTTATCTAAGTTTACTCTAGCTAGTATCCTTAACGTGTTTAAGTCAAGTTTTGCTAGGCTTTTATATAGGGAGCTATAAAATGCGAAAGTCTTAACTCTCACGGGTTAAGAACAAGAACTTTTCGCAAGTTCCTATAATTGATCCTAGAGAGTCGTCTATCAAGGGAACTTTAAAATGTGAATTCTAAATTTGAAAAAATCTAAGAGTTTGCAAGATCCTATAGGCGACTCGAAAACCCAAAACTTTGACTTAATAGGCTAAGTATCCACAAGTCTCATTACTTGAGATTTTAAACTGTGGAGAACGAGAGATGATAGCGCCAATTATAAGTTCGGTATTCTTTCGTGAATTTATGTGAGTTAATTATAATCCTATTCTCCCATCGCTTGCTAATAATTTATCTGCTAATAAATAAGGTTGTACGATTTGAAAAGTTACTTAGCTTCTAGCCCAAGATCGTTTAAAACTGCTTCTCGGGACCTCATAAAGTTCATATCTTGGCATAACTCGCTTCGCGATTTGAGACCTTTCTCGGACCGATATTTGGAAGCGAATTCATACTTCAAACCTTGAGAGACGTTCATGAAATAATGGCCTTCTTTTCATAATAGGAATTTCTTCACATGAAGTTTTGAGAGATTCATACTTGGACCACGACTTCTTCATTTTTCTCCAATCTTTATTTTGGACTTTGATATACAACGATCCGCCTCCTTTTATGACTTGGATCTATTTATCATCATACCTTGTTAGGGTCTTTTCGGATACACTTCTCCATGACTTTTGGGAGTTTTTGCTTTTCGTCGTGTGTCTCGATCCTTCATATTGATTTTCGATAAATGATTCTTCACATCACTTTGGATCTTTAGCAACAAAATATAGCCCTCATGCCTTGTTAGGGCCTTTTTGGACTCGCCAATCTTCGCGTCCCGCTTCAATAAGTTATGCCTTGGCTATGAACTCTAATCCATACCGAGCAACTTTTAAACGATCTTGGGCTAGAAGCTAAGTAACTTTTCAAATCGTACAACCTTATTTATTAGCAGATAAATTATTAGCAAGCGATGGGAGAATAGGATTATAATTAACTCACATAAATTCACGAAAGAATACCGAACTTATAATTGGCGCTATCATCTCTCGTTCTCCACAGTTTAAAATCTCAAGTAATGAGACTTGTGGATACTTAGCCTATTAAGTCAAAGTTTTGGGTTTTCGAGTCGCCTATAGGATCTTGCAAACTCTTAGATTTTTTCAAATTTAGAATTCACATTTTAAAGTTCCCTTGATAGACGACTCTCTAGGATCAATTATAGGAACTTGCGAAAAGTTCTTGTTCTTAACCCGTGAGAGTTAAGACTTTCGCATTTTATAGCTCCCTATATAAAAGCCTAGCAAAACTTGACTTAAACACGTTAAGGATACTAGCTAGAGTAAACTTAGATAAGTAAACTCGGGTTAAGTCAAAAGATTCACAACGTTTGAAAATTAAAACCACTTTATTAAACATTTATTCTAACAAAGAAAGAAAATAACAAAGGGAAAAACTAATAGGCCAAAATAGATCAAAATTTTTGAAAAATGTCGAAAAATTGATTTTCCGGTTAAAATGAGGGCAAATACAAGGAAAAGGCCATTTAACTTCGATAGAAGTCCCCCTACACTTAAGATAAACATTGTCCTCAATGTTTAAGTATGTGGGAGTAAACTCCCCTACACTTAGGACATTGTGCACTTTGTTTAAATCTCGCTAAGGAAAGGACAACTAAAGAGATTCCTGTTTTAATATTGAGGAAATATAAAATAGTGAATCGAAAAGAGTTTAGGATAGAACCGGGAAAATGGAACATGGAATCACGGTTCGTCAAAAATCATCAAGAGTGGATCCTTGAAGCTCGAATCCCTGATTAAGAAGTGAGGAGAGGAAATAGCAAACCAACGGGTCTCCCCTACACTTATGATAAAGAAAGCGAAAAGATAGATGCATGGGTTGCCTCCCAAGAAGCGCTTGATTTTTGTTAACCGAGTCGTGAGCCTGACTCGACCTTGATTATCAACGGAAGAAGCATGAAGCATATCCACCAGGATCAAAGATATAGTTTTCGTCCATCAAATAGCACAAGCTTAAGGCGAACAAGGCAAGCCAAAGAAGAATAGGCAAGGTTCCCTTAAGCAGCGATGGAGCATGGTGGAAGCAAGTATGGTGAGGTGTAAGCATGTCTTCAATAGTTCCAAAGATTTTTCCTTTTATTTCATCAGGTGGATACTGAGATGGCTTAAAGATTTCAATACCGGGGTCGAACACCTTTTCCTTTAGGGGAAAATAGCACTCAGGCTCAGCAGAGTGTGAAGAAGATCCGCGAAGAAGCACAACCTCGTCCTCAGAAGGGGGACAAAGAGGTGTTAACTCATACGTGCTGCGGATTTCGGTGTCGACCGGTTTGTTCTCCTTAGAAAGAATGTGCTTCAAATCCAAAGTAGGATCAAGACGATAATCTTCAAAGTCATAAGGAGGAGCATCACTCTCATGAGGGAAGTAAGTGTTGAGAAATTCAGAGAAGTCTTCCTCAAATGAGTAATCGTCCAAAGTAGGATCGAGTGATGGCGGAGGATCTTCATCATGTGAAGAATCACTCGAAAGAGTATCGGCCTCATCAAAATCATCGAAAGTGGGCAGCTCGGGATACTCGGAGGTACAATCATCAAAATCATCCGAATCTGAGCTAGAATCATCATCATCATAAGCATCAAAGACCGGTGGAGAATCATAAATGGGAGAAGCTTCCAAAGTGGAGAGAGAATCATCCACATCATCTTGAAAGAGTGGATTATCATTGCAAGACTCGAATAGAGGATTGTTGTAGACGATAAAATCATCATGCACATTAACCATATTTACTGATTCTCGGCCTCCAAAGGATTTGCCTGTAAGCTTCCCCAATTTAAAAATTTGTGAATCATCCCCGACTCGTAAGATTAACTCACCTTCGACCACATCCACTAAAGCGCGTCCGGTTCTCAAAAATGGCCGACCAAGTATTAAAGGAATACGAGGGTCCATTTCATAATCAACAACCACAAAGTCAACCGGGAAAGTAAATGTGCCAACTTTAATAAACACGTCTTCGGCTATACCAACGGGGTAAGCGATAGTGAGATTTGCAAGTTCAAGAGTCATATTTGTTGGAGTAAGGTCGGGCAATGATAGTGTTTTCCAAACACTCAGAGGCATAAGATTAATACTAGCCCCGAGATCAGCAAGGGCAGTAAATTCTTCAGTTTTGTTGAAAACGCAAGGCAACACAAAACGACAGGGATCTCCAAGTTTTTCCGGAAGTTCTTTAAGAATAACTGCAGAGCAGTTTTCATTTAAGCGAGTGTTTGCGAGCTCAATCAACTTTTCCTTCTTGCTAAGTAATTCCTTGAATGCTTTGACAAATTTTGGCATGTGGACAAGTGCTACAACAAGGCTAATGTTGATGTTCATTTGAGATAGCATCTTCACATATTTCGATACTTGACAGTCATTCTTGGTTAGCAAGTTAGGCTTGTCCAAGCGAGAAGGATATGGGATGTTGGGTTTATAGGTGGAAGGTGAAGGTGTAGTCGGTAAAGGTTGAGATGTTGAAGGGTCCTTCCGAGATACATCGTCATGACGAGGCGGAGACGGTAATGGTGTACTAATACTAGGTGTAGGAGGAGTAGGGATAAATGGTGGTGGAGGAGGTGTAGATGATGGGGGTGGGATTGGTGGTCCTACGATGGTGACTCCACTACGGGTAGTAATAGCACTCACATTTGCTCGCGGATTGGTGACGGTGTTTGAAGGTAGAGAACTCGAAGAAGAAGGTTGAGCGGCGGGCAAGAAACTAGCCAACATATTCTTTAATTCATTCGTTTGAGTGCTGAAGGAGGATTGAATATTATCGCGAACCTCGGATCATATCTCATTTTCTTGCTTCGTGATATCTCCTTTCAAATTGATTATTTGGCTCTGTAGATTCTTGATTTGCTCACCTTGGGTTCTCATTTTAGCCTCAACATCAGGGTTAATGGGTGGGGTTTGTTGAGCGGGTGGGTGATAAGGATTAGAAGCTCTTGTTGGGATTTGGTTGCTCCTATTGTAGTTGTTGGTGGGGTTTTGGTTTTGAGGAGAAAAACAGGGTGAAAGGTAGTTGTTGGACCGGTAGCTCAGCAGATTTCTATCCCCTTGAGGTCGAGCTTGGTAATTTTCCGGTGAATAATTACCATAAGCTGCATACACATTTTCCGGATTTCCATGTTTCGTAGGACAATCAGTGTATGAGTGAGGACCGCCGCATGTTTCACAAGGAGCAGCAACAGCTTTAACTTGTTGTTGTTGTTGGTTTGAAGCCAAGAGTTGCATACTTCTGCTCATTTCAGTCAGCACACGGGTGAGTTCGGTCATATCAGGGTTTGCTGAGGTGGAGGAAACATTGACTCTCGGGTTGTTCCTAGAAGAAGCAGAGGAATCCCAGTTTTTGTGGTGAGTAGTCATGTTCTCAATTAACTCTCTACACTCCTCGGGTCTTCTTTTCATGAATGTGCCACCGGCGGCTGCATTAATCGTATCACGATCTCGAAAAGTCAAACCGTTGTAGAAAGTATCTATTAAGGTCACAGGGAGCATGTTGTGGTTTGGACATCTATCGATCAAGACATTATATCTCTCCCAAGCATCAAAAAGAGATTCATCAGGGTCTTGCATGAAACCGCTGATTTGATTGCGAAGGCTTGTGACCATGGATGGTGGAAAGTAGCGCGACAAAAAGCGTTGAGTCATGTCATCCCAAGTATGAATTGAATTCTTCGGGAGACGATCAAACCATTTCTCGGCATGATGTAATAAAGTATGTGGAAAGAGTTGTAGGCGAAGTTCATCCGTTGTGGCACCAGCCAACTTCATGCTTTGGGTGATTGTAATGAACTTGTCGAGGTGTTTGTTGGCATCATCATCAGGCAATCCACGGAATGGGTTTGTTTGTACTTGCTGAATCATGTGGTGCTTCAACGAAAACTCAGGAGCGTTGATTTGCATCGGCGCAATCGGTCCTCCTCGTCCAAACATTGTAGGTTGACAAAGCTCCTCCATGGTCCGAAGATCGGGCTGTGGAAGAACATTGTTGTTATTATTAGGGTGTGGTGGAATGTTGTTGTTGACACATGACATACTTAAATCTTCTTGAGTCTCGGGCTCTTGATAATTAGAAGATCTAGTACGCATACACCTGAAAATGCAAAAGAAAAAGAAACCAAACACAAAGACAATATATATACACAATAAAGATAAAATCTTTTTGTATTTTTGAAATTTTTAATTTTTATGAAGTTTTATCAATTTTTTAATTTTTATGATTTTTTGAATTTTTTATGCAAGAAAAATAACGCTCACAAGTGAACGGATCCCAAAAAGCAACGCGTCTTTCACAGAAAACCGTTAATCTTTACGAAAAGAGCCGACAACGGCGCCATTTTATACTTGGATTTTGCAAGGTTCAATTGTTGTTATCGGTATCTTAACGAATTGATTTCTGGCTTAAAGTACGACTCAGTTGATCTTGGTGAAACAAATATTTTGGTTGTTTTTAAATAAAGGTGCAAAACAATTAAAGTAAAAGTGCGTTAATTTAAATCTAAGTCTAATTAAAGTAAGTGCAAGTATTTAAAACGTGACTGAAATTAAAGGCCACTAATGTAAATGACGCAAACTTAAATCTATCTAAGGCAAACTTAAAACGCAACTGAAACTTAAACTAAGGAAAGTCTAAAATAAAGCTAAGGCAAATTTAAAGTGCAACTAAATAAAAGTCGGGAAAAATAAAGTTTGAAAATAAAAGACAGAACTTAAAAAGAAAAACTAAAAAGAACCTGACAGGAAATCCTTGATTCGAAAGTTTCTGATTATCCCTTGACTCGGAACTTCTTGAGTTCCGAATGAACACTCTAGAGTCGGAACTCCTTGATTCGGAAGACTTCCGGATGAAGCCTTCTTGATTCGGAAGTTTGCTGAGTCGGAACTCCTTGATACGGAAGTCTTGATCCGGAACTTTCGTTCGGAACTCTTCCGGATGAATTGCTTGACTCGGAACTTTTTGAGTTCCGAATGAAGCCTCTTGATCCGGAACTTTTTGAGTTCCGAATGAAACCTTCTTGATCTGGAACTTTTCGTTCGGAAGTCTTGACTCGGAAGATTCGTTCGGAACTTCTAAAGTTCCGAATGAGATTGCTTCTTGATCCGGAACTTTTCGTTCGGAAGTCTTCGTTCAGAAGTTTCAATGTTCCGAATGAGAAATGCTTGAGTCGGAACTTTTGTTCGGAAGATATTGATCCGGAACTTTTGTGTTGATCCGGAACTCTTCCGGATGAAGCCCTCTTGATCCGGAACTTTACCTGGGAATCTCAGACACAGAAACAAACACCCCCGAAGAACACGGGAACACAGTAACAAGAATCTAAACACAAATTTAACCAAAATCAAACAAACAATTAAACTAAACTAATAACAAAACATTCAATAATCATAAACAAACAATCTAAATCAACAAAACTAACAAATTTAACCACAACAATCAAAAACCCACTTGATCAATATGAGAACATGAACATAAACATAAACATAAACACAAAAATCAAAGATTAAGAAAGGTAGATGAGAGATTAACAAGATAATGTAAAGATTGACAAGAATTAAATGAAAACTTACTTGAAATTAAAGGAATTTAAGGTGCAAGACAAGGTATTTAAATTTGACAAGTATTTAAATTGACATGAATTAAAGGTGCAAGGTAATAAAAATGGAAGACTAATTGTCACACTTAGCCAACAAAGAAGAAAATTAACTAGTCCTAATCTATATATAGGGGAGGATTAGGAAGCTTCCTCCCCTCTTTCCTTTTCTCTTAATTATAAGATTAAGTCCTTCCTTCTTTAATCTTCATTAATTTCATGCTTAGTCCTTTTCTTCTTATCTTCTTTAATCTTGGACTTTTAATGACTTTAGGCTCGGGATTTCTTTGAACTCGTCTTTTAATTCTTCAATAAAATACACTTGAGTTCTTCGGCTTTAAGTAAACTTCCGTCTTTTGATTTTTTCTTCGATAAATCTTCAGAATTGGTCTTGGACTTCCGTTCTTTTTGCACTCTTGACTTCTTGACTTCGTCTTTCATCTTTTTTCTTCAATAAAAGCCCGTGAATGCCCGTGAATGCCCGTGTTTTCTCCACTTTTCACCTTTTCGTCCTAAATCACAACAAAAACACAAACCACGCATAATTCCGACATAAAAGACATAAAATACACGTTCTGGCTCGGTTATTATTGTAATTAAGTGGTAGAAAGGATGGGTGTTTACACACCTATCAAATATACACAACATTTTGGATTTTAACATTGACACAAGAATGAAACAAAGTTTAGATCTTGAGTAGATCTTGAACTTGACACAACACTTCAAGGATGAAAGTGTTCTTCTCTTTGCACTTGAGAGGATGAGATGGGAGGAGAAAGATTCACTTATTAAACAAGTATAATCAACCAAATAACCAAGGATTTGTGTGATTATAGAAGGTGCATTGAATATGATAATTTGTGTGCAAAAGAGGTGAAAAGAAACTCTGGAAATGGTCTACTATTTATAGGAGAAAGACCCAACGGCTAGTTCTGAGTGTGGCTCAATAAATAGGCATGCGGTTCCTTATCGATAAGGAACCGCCGGGACCTATAATGATCCGTCGACTCTAGACTCCACTCCTTTGTGTGCTTTAGTGAGGAAAATCCATCTGGTGGTATAAATATCCAAATGGCCTATCCTTTATCCAAAAGGCATATCCTTTATTCAAAAGGAATATCCTATTCTCAAATTTCCATTTTCTTTTTAATAAACCAATTTCTTAAAGTTAAAGTTTATTAAAATCTTTTGTCACTTATAAATATAAGTGGGGTTTAAGAAAGTTATAAATCCTTGATCACTTAGTTAGGTTAAGAACTTGTGTAAAACCCGCATGAAAATACCATTAAATAAAAACTTTTAATAATTAAATTATTCACGACCATTAAATACGTATATTAAATACGACATGACAAGATATGACAGAATTAAAATTCATGAATTCAAGATAAGTAATAACGTATACTTTATCTATGACACGAGCAGTGTGTATATATATTTATTCACGACAAGTATTTATGTATAATAAGTAATCGCGACACGATAAAAACACGAACTCACGTCATGAATATCAATACACAGAAATTTAGTAAAACACGAAAACGAAAATACTATGTAAAGGGGTGTTTATGGCCGGCCTATAATAGCAAGAGAAAGAAAGGTCCCAAGCCCGGCCCGTAACTAGATTTACAATCAGAGGCATATTACTTTCTTTTCATTTACAAGTTAAACAAGAAAACAACAAAAACCCCTAGGGTTTGTAGAGTAGCCGCCGGCCATGAACAAAGGAAAAGGAGGGGAAAATAAATTTTCGATCTTTGATTGTTATGAGGGTATGTTCGTGTTTATTTGTCTTGGATGATTTGCATATACGGTATATCACAAATCTTTTCCTTACTGTCAATTTATGAAACATGAACTAAATTAAACAATTGAAATGGAGACATGTTATTATGAGTTAAAATAAGATTATGTTTCAGGTTGGTTTGATGTTTAGACACGAAAACTGAGACCATGAGATCTCGGTGTGAATCACAAACCACCAGAGCCGGCCAAGGGAGGGTTTTGGTGGCTGGTTTTCCCTGTTGGTCGCAAAAGCAAAACCCTAACAAGGGTGTTGGTTCATAAACAGTGGCAACCGAGACCAGCTTTGGTCACAGTGGAAAGTCTGGACTATCGGTGGCTAGCCACTGTTGGCAGCATGAACCGGCTACAGCCGGTGGAAAGGAAACCATACGGACAGTGGCTGCAGGCCACAACCGGTGGCAAACAGGAACACAACATGGGGCTGCGGTATGGCTGGTTTTAGGGGTGTTTGGTTCAAATGTTAAGGAAACAAAAGAGGGTGTTTGGAATATTTTCTAATCGGCTTTTTAATTAATTTAGGCATATTAAATAAAAGGGATTTTATTTAAACATGAACTTATTTAAATCACGGCTTGTTGAACCGGCTTAAGTAAATCATGAAGCATTATGAACTGGTTGTTAAATCATTAGAAATTATCATGAACCGACTATTTATTTTGGGCGGATAAATATTAATTTAACTAGTATACTAAAATTTATCATGTTATAATTAATTAAATAAATTATAAACTTATAATAATTATTTTATATAATTATTCATGAAATATAACATGACACATTTAATTAAATTTAATTAAAGACTTAGCATAATTAGTTAATTATATGTTAACCATGGTTTAGTTAAATTAATATCTTACTTTAATTTAGTTATATAATATCAAGTTATGGTAAAGTATATTAATATAAAATCAAGTTGTCTTATTAATTAATAATCACTTATAAATCATGTATTATGTTATTAGTTAATAATTATGATGTTAACCTAATGTATTTATTTATTAATAAACTTTACTATAATATGACATTTAATTAATCATGACTTATAAATATAATTATTAAGCTTTAGCTTATATCACATTCTTATTAAACAAGCTTATTACTATTTATAGAAACATACTAATTATGGAAACATGCTATTTATGGAAACATACTAATTATGGAAACATGCTATTTATGGAAACTTGCTATTTTTGGAAAGTTGCTATATATGAAAACCTTTTTTTTTGGAAAGTTACTATATATAGAAACCTGCTATTTTTAGAAAGTTACTTATATTGAAACATCAAGTATAATATCACATGAAACATGAACTACATGAATCAAGACCACATGAAAACACTAAGAAATACATGATAACGTATAAAGCATTAAAACAAGTCAAGAACATGTAAAAAAAGTCAAGAACATGTAAAACAAGTCAAAAACAAGTAATACAAGACAAGAACAAGTAAGTAACTAATACTCAGCATGTTATACATGAACACACAACTCATTCACGTCCTTTATTATGTAGCACTCGTGAAGTCGGATAGATATCTTTCCGCCTTTCATCTTCTTCGTTACTGGTCATAAGGTACGGATATTCTGTCCTTCAGTAAGGACATTCCTTTTCTATGTATGATTAGGATTTCCCCATTTGTTGCCATCTGTTTTCCCCAGTAGTTACATGTCATTAAACCTTTTGGTAATTACCATGCTATGATTTTAAATTGCCTAAGCTATATACACGCATGCCATGTTTCACCTAGTTATGGAGGTACCATATCCATAACACTTGAGGCACCGGTGTTATGACTCTTCCGCGATGAGAGTGATTTCTCGCGGCGTCCCTTCACGTTTTGGCCAATATTATTATTATCATGTGGGGTGAATGGGTGCATCCTAGGACATGTTTATCTGATTTACACGGTGACAGTGGTGTGTCATCCGTCACATGGAGCTGATCCCTCCACTCAGACTAATATAATTAGAGGCAACCCCTCTAATTGTATGATGAGGTCACCCCTCTATGTATTCATGCATGTTGATACCTTTCGTGACCTATATGGGATTTTGGCATTTAAAACATGTTTTCATGATTACATATAAGACTTTTAAGATATAAACCAGTATATAAAGCATGTTCCAGGTTTTCCAGGACTTACACATATTCCGCTGCATTTTCAAATCTTTTAATCATTTTCAGTTATTTTATTCATGTTATTATATCCGTTCACTGAGCGTATAGCTAAGCCGTATTTTCTTTCCATGTCCTATACGACAGGTACCCAAGGTCAGACTTGAGCATTTAGAGGACGTGCATAGGATGGGGCTACCTTATACTTCTTGTCCTTTTTGCACTTAATTTACTTTATGCATGTGTTTGGGCTTATGTTTCGGAACTGATGTTTGATTCCGGTTTTCCTTTATAGTCATGTTTGTTTTAGGACATTCTACCTTGTATGCTTTGATGACGCGCCATAATTATCAGGTAACGGTCTACTTATCAAAGTTGGGTGTTATAATTATAGTCTCAGAGTCAAGGTTTTGACCTGTAGGCTCTAAAACTTGACATGTGACTAGTGGGTAGTCACCAGGCTTTTCCTAAAATGGTGTTTGTTACATTCCATGTAATGATAGTTATATCTTTGAGTATTGTTGATCCTTACTCACGATGTCTTCGTTGAAGGTTTGACTAGTATGGATTTGACCACGGACATCCATATTTAGCCCCATGTTATTAATTTCTATCCATGACGTTTTCTCATTTGACATGTATGGATTGAACCATAATCATCCATACTTAGTCACATGTCTTTTTTTCAAATTTTGTGGATTGAACTATAGCCATCCACACTAGTCAATGTTAAACCTCGGTTGATTATGATTTTATGTTCTTTATGACAACTATGTTTTCATGCTCTCATGTTGATTTAGTTTTCATGCCGATTATGTTTTCATGCCTTCTTATGGTGATTTTGTTCGCATCATGATGATTATGCTTTCATGCTAGACATTGATGGATTTCATTTAATCCTGCTCTCATGATATTCATGGTTGGTTTTAATTAAACATGCTTTCATGCGGATCCTCGTTGAATTTCGTTTAATCATACTTTTATGTTTCCCTATGCAACCAAAATTATATCTACGCTAAAATCGCTAGGCTATCATGTTTCTCCCTTTAGTTCGGTTTTCTAACCGTTTAATCAATTATTTCTTTTAAGATCATGTCAGATGGTTGACACCCTTACCGATTGTTTCATGTGAACTCGGAGTACCATATTCCATGTGTACTCCATGTACCATATTCCAAGTGTACTCCATGTACCATATTCCAAGTGTATCCTACCTACCGTACTCCATGTGTATTGCTCATAATTTAGAGATTTTACAAGATGCTGATGCTACACATAATTTAGAGATTTTACAAGATGCTGATGCTAATCATAATTTGGAGATTCTACAAGATGTTGATGCTGATCATAATTTAGAGATTCCAAAAGATGCTGATGCTGCTCATAATATGAAGATTCTATAGAACAAAGACGAAGACTATAGATTGGAACTACCAGACAAGAATATACTTCACCCACCAGGCACTACCATCTCATTCCATGTCTTTACCTTCTCAGTTAAATATCACATGTCACTCAGCTGTTCTTCCAGGCATAAGAGTGGGAACTGGTACCCAGCCGGCCACTCAGCATAATAGTTACATGAATCACGATCATGATAAGGACCGTCATGAAACTGACAGACAAGACGATAGTGACCACTACCATGACAGCAACCATTCTGGCAATAACGACAGAAACTCTGGTAACGGTCGTGACTAGAATACAAGGGGTCAGCAGTCCAACCGATCCGCCAATTATGGCATTTGAACCTAAAGTTGTCAATTTTATTCATTCTCACATCTAAAGACTCATGTCAAGACACACGTCAAGACACATGTCTCACGTATATTTTCTGAAGACACATGTCAAGACATCAGTCAAGACGCATGTCTCACGTATATTTTCTAAACACACATGTCATACGAATATCTTTCAAGACACGAGTCAATTCACATAACTCACGTATATCTTCTTTACCAGGCCCGCAATAATTCAGGATACCCTCCAAGGGGTACACCCATTCTGTTGTGTCATGTGTAAATCAAACCACTAGAATTTCAAGTACCATCTCTGGCGTATTGTTCATGTTTGGACACGTAGTGTTCGTTTCGTATGAGACGGGCGAAAAAAATTCAGTGAGATATGCCACGTTTACTTCATGTATTGATATAGCAACTTCATATCTTGATCACATATTACTTATATCCATGTCCATAAAAGACGCCATAATTATCACGCCGTTGTATCACCCATGTATATAAAGGTTCTCCTTTTAGTTTGACGACAAGATCCATTCTACTAAAGCACTTCCTTGGACATGTGCGAGTTCGTTATGAATTCTGATTATGGACTGGTTAGCAATATATCGCGCTACGCTTGATCGCCATTCATATGAGATCATATTTAGCGATGTTCACGCTCCTGAGTAGATTCACCAGGGTTTTCTACTAGGAAAATCTTTATAAATTCTTTCTGTTTTACAAGCACGTGCCTTATAATCCCATGGCTTCGAAAAATTTCTAGCTACCATTTATGACGCGATGTCTGAAGTTTCTAAAATCCATGATCAGCCTATTGTTTTTGAGTTTCCATATGTATTTCCAGAAGAACTTCCAAGTATATTTCCTATTGCAAGGTGCAGATTAACATCGATCATGTTTTGGGAGCAGCACTAGTCTCCAAGGCTCCTTATCGCATAGATTCTTAGAGCCAAGAGAGTTGAAGGATTTGCTGCAAGAATTGTTGTGGCGAGATTTATTCACCGAGTGCATCATCATGGGGTGCATAGGTTTTATTTATTGAAAGATAAAGACGATAACATTAGATTATGTATCGACTACCGTCAATTAAAACAAATCACCTTTGTAACTGTTATCCTCCTCCACGTATTGATGACATGTTTGATCAACAACAGTGTGCTAAGCAATTTTCCAAGATCGATTACGATCAGAATACCAACAGTTGCGAGTGAAAGAGCAGGACATTTCCAACACTGCTTTTCGCACACGTTATGATTATTATGGATTCGTGTTTATTCCTTTGGTCTCACGAATGCCCCAACTGTAATTATGGGCTTGATAAATCGAATTTTCATGAAATCTTGGACAAGTTCGTCATTATGTTTATTGCTAACATTCTGATCTTCTCTATGTATAGAGAAGAGCACGAAGACCATCTTCGCATTATGTTACAAATTCTATGACAGAAGAAAGTTTACACCGAACTTTTCAAGCACGAATTTTGGTCAATTACAGTGACATTCTGAATCACGTTGTTTCTCACGGTTAGTTTACCATGACTAAGCTTACGCGTAAGGGAGAAAATCCTACACTAAATTATGTGTTCCAAAGGATCCTACGCTAAGAGAGGTCTAATTTACCGAGACTCATAGTTTTTCCAACGTCTATGCACCCAGGTTCTACAAGGATGTATCATGATCTTAAAACCACATTTCAGTGGAGCGGTGAAACAAGATGTAGTTACGTTCATATCTAAATGCCTGACATACCAGCAGGTTAAGATAGAACGGCAACACGCTAGTAGTTATTTCAATCACTAGAAATTTCCAAATAGAAGTGGACAGAATCTCCATGGATTATATTACCATACTACCACAGACTCAGAGGAGGCAAGATGCTATCGGAGTTCCTACCGATCGTTGACAAGCCTGCACATTTCCTCCCTATCCGTAAGAATTTTTCTTTGGTTAACCGGATTGAAGGTGTTATTTCAACATGAGAAAGTACGATTTCACGATGTTCCATCAACAATCATATCAGCTAGAAATTTACGTTCACGTTCACGTTCACGTTGACGCTCACAATTACTTCTCACGTTCGCGTTTACCACCTTGTACGCGTACAAGTCATTATTCCATTTCACGATTTGCTTTTCGTACTAACGTTCATGATATTGTTCACGTTTATGATCGTATTCTATCTTACGATCTATGTTTCTCATTTCATTCTGGAAAGGGTTTCATAAAGCTTGGGAGACCAGACTCAAGTTAGCATCGCTTTTGTAACACCCCACTTTGACAAGTGGACCGTTACATAACAATTATGACGTGTCATCAAAGCATGCAAGGTAAATGTCCTAAAATAATTAATGACCATAAATGAAATCGAAAACAAACATCGGTCCTAAACATAAGCTCACACACATACATAAGTAAAGAATGTAGAATAAGGACAAGACAATGTCCAACAAAGCAGAAGTAGATAAATGTATTAAAAGAAATGAGTCAAGGGAGCCTCTGTAAAACCCGCATGCTTTTACCATGAATTGTACCCTTTAGATAGTACGTACATGATTAGAACTTTCCTTTTATAGCATGTTATGTTTCATGTATAAGAATTTTAAGTATTACGTACGTGTTAGAACACGATAAGTATTTATTACGTATTAACACACGATAATTATTTAAATAATAATTATAATCACGAACATGCGATCATGAAATCATGAACGTAATTTAATCACGAGCTAATATTATTTACGTATATATATTTATTACGAACACGAATAAATATATTAAGTCACGATCAATAATTAATTAGAAACACACAATAATATTTAGACTCGAGAAAAGGTACGGGTTACCCCAACTGGGGCCCCTACCCGCGGCTACACAAGGGAAACATGGGCTTAGCCCATGTAAAATTTTACTAACTATGGAATTAGGGGTAAAACATGTTTCACTTTACCACAAATGAAGAAAATAAAAAAAACCCTAATTCTTTTCTTCTTCTCTCTTTGGCCGCCGGATTAAAGGAAACCAAAAGGGGTGTTCGGGTTGATTTTGATCTTGGATATTTTGCAAGGATTCGTGTGTGTTCATCCTCATTTGTTTCACGTAATCGGTATAACCTTTTTAATCTTTTCTTTTATGTTTTGATTTAATGAATCACATAAAAATCATGGTGTTTTAATTACCTAATTAAAAACAATGGTTAAAACATGTTAATGATCATGGGGTAAATAAAAACAAGGGTTTTTAGGGGTGTTGTGTTGTAGCCGACGCCTAACCGAGCCCCGTAGGGGGTCTCGGCTTCACTTATTTAACACCACCGAGACCATATGGTCTCGGTATGGTGGTGGTGGTCCCACGGCAGCAGCCAAAACAAGGGGAAACCCGACGTGGTTCGGGTTATGGTGTTAGTTACGGGTTCGGTTCATGGTTTTAGTCACGGGTCCGGTTCTTGAATCATTTTTTTAAGGTTTATGATTTTACTAGTTATGTTTTAAAATTTAAATTAATAAAACAGACATGATTAATTTAATGTACATGACTTAGGTTATAAATTTAATTATTAGATCATGAATTTTAACCTAAGTATTTATATTTTATTAGACTTTATAATTAATTAATTATTAAAATCCATGCCTATAATTAAATAATTAACATGACTTAGGTTATATTATTAATAGTTAATAATACATGTTTTAACCTAAGTATTTTACCTTTATTTAATTAAAATCATGATATATTTAATTAAATACTTTTAACCTATAGTTTATTTAATTTACATGTAATAATTAATAAACTATACTTTATAACTACATGACTTAGAATAATAATCTGAAAACACTTAAGCTTATATAATTAGCTTATTTAACCAGCTTATATCTATTTGTGGAAACTTTCTATTCTTAGAAATTTATTTAATTAAGGCAGCTAATCTATTAACGGAAACTTTCTATTTTTAGAAACTTATCTATTTTAAGCAGTAATTCTATTTTTGGAAACTTTCTATTTTTGGAAACTTTCTATTTTTGGAAACATTCTATTTTTGGAAACTTTCTATTTTTGGAAACTTTCTATTTTTGGTAACTTTCTATTTTTGGAAACTTTCTATTTTAGGAAACCTGTTATTTTTAGAAAGTTACTTATTATTACACAACAAGTATAATAATACATGAAATACAAGTAATACTTAATAAGAATAGACAAAATATAAGATAAACACAGAATAAAGCTTAAAACAGTAGAACATGACATGAACATATAAAACAAGTTAAGACATGATATAAAACCAGTTACGTATTTAGTAATTAGATACATATACACGTATGTATTTATGTAGCATTAGTGATACCGAAGTAGGACTCTCTTCCGTTCGTCTTCTTCGTTCACTGGATATAAGGTACGGATTTCCGTCCTTTCAGTATGGACATTATTTCCTTATTAGGATTTCCCGTATGTAGCCAACTGTTTTCCCATAGTATAAGTTTATATGTTTGATTGCTTATGTTTAATTTAGAATACCTAAAGCCATATAAATGCATGACCAGTTTCACGTAGTTATGGAGGTACCATAACCATAACACTAGAGTCACTGGTGTTATGACTTCCCCACGGCGGAGTGATTGCTCGTGGCATCCCTTCAGATTTTGGCCATATTATTATATTTATCATGTGGGGCGTATGGGTGCATCCTAGTTACATGTTTTTCAGCAGATTACTCAGTGTGAATGTGGTGTGTGCCTTGCATCCTTCACAAGGAGCTGATCCCTCCTACCCAAAAACCAGTATATTAAATTAGAGGCAACCCCTCTAATTTGCATGAAGAGGTCACCCCTCCAAGTATTCATGCAACGTTGATTTTCATGACCTATATTGTTTAATGGTAAAATATGTTAAACAGTTTTTACAATATAAACATAAGGCTTTTCAAACTATAAAACCAGTTTTATTAAGACTTAACCGGGTTATTCGGGACTTAGATTATTCCGCTGTTATATGCTTATATGCTTATGTTATTCATGTTTTATTGTACATCCGTGCACTGAGCGTATTGCTCAGTCGTTTTCCTTTTCACGTTCCCAAAACGGCAGGTACTCAGGGACGCTCGTAGACTTTAAGCGTACGTGCATATGGACTGGAAGCTTTCTAGCCTTTCTTTACTTTATGCATTATCTATACTTTGATACTCTTTCCATGGACATTGTTTAGTCCTTTCATTTACAGTACTTATGTTTGTGTGTGATGAGCTTTACTTTTGGACTACCGATGTTTGATTCCGGTATTTCCTTTTTATGATCATGTAATGTTTTAAACATTTATCCGTGTATGCTTTGATGACACGCCATAATTACGCGTGACATTCCATTTATCAAAATAGGGTGTTACATATATGGTATCAGAGCCAAGGCTTCGACCTGTAGGCTCTCAAAACACTCAGCGTGAATTGAAAATGAGGCACAGGAGATGGTTAGAGCTGTTGAAGGATGATGACATTAATTTGCAGTATCATCCTGGAAAGGCGAATGTAGTAGCAGATGCACTTAGTAAGAAGTCCGGAATGATCAACGGCATTAAGATTGAGGAGTAAATCATAAGAGACTTGGAGCGACTAGACATCGAGATCATGGTACGTGGAAAGCACGGTTATTGGGCTAATCTTAGAGTAGAACCCGAGTTACTCTCTAAGATTAAGGAAGCTCAGAAAGATGGTGGAGAAATCTGGGCGATAATTCAGAATTTTGAGAAGTAGACGGAATTCAGAGTAGATGCAGATGGTATCGTATGGCAGGGCACGAGACTTTGTGTTCCTGATGATCAAGAACTCCGGGAAGCATTGTTATCTGAAGCTCATAGCTCCCCATTCTCTATACATCCTGGTTCGACTAAGATGTACCATGACATCAAGCAATACTTTTGGTGGAGTGGTATGAAACAGGATGTTGCCACTTACATCTCCAAATGTCTTACCTGCCAGCATGTTAAGATCGAGCATCAGCGATCTGGCGGTCTCCTTCAACCGTTAGATATTCCAGAGTGGAAGTGGGAAAAAATCACCATGGATTTTGTTACTGGTCTTCCGCCAACAAGAGGAAGCACGATGAAATTTGGGTTATCATAGATCGACTTACCAAATCAGCTCATTTCTTACCGATCTGCAAGGAAGATTCGGTCAGTAAACTCGCCGACACGTATAGAAGAGAGATCATGAGACTCCACGGTGCTCCATCCAGCATCATCTCAAACAGAGATCCTCGTTTCACTTAGCGATTTTGGAAGAGTGTCCAGAAATCTTGGGGTACACAACTTAAGCTTAGCACGGCTTTTCATCCTCAAACAGACGGGCAGTCGGAGCAAACGATTCAGACATTGGAGGACATGTTGAGGTCATGTGTGTTGGAATGGACGGGTGATTGGGAAAATTATATCTTTTTGGTGGAGTTTGCATACAACAACAGTTGGCACGCAAGTATCAAGTGTGCTCCTTTCGAGATGTTGTATGGCAGAAAGTGTCGCGCCCCAATCTGCTGGGATTAGGTTGGCGAGCGAACACTTGAAGGACCAGAGATCATATAGATGACTAATGAGAGGGTCACAGTAGCTAAGCAGAAACTTCAAGAAGCACGGTCACGTTAGAAGAGTTACGCCGATAAGCATCGTAGGGACATACCTTTTAATGTAGGAGATCACGTCTTTCTTAAGGTTTCGCCGGCACGTGGTGTTGGACGCTTCGGGGTGAAAGGGAAGCTCAGTCCTCATTTCATCGGACCGTTTGATATCATTGGACGAGTCGGTGAAGTATCTTACCGTTTAGCGTTAACTCCGCAGCTTTCGCATGTACACAATGTGTTTCATGTGTCCTTACTCAGAGGGTACCAGTATCATCCCCTTCACATGGTTCAGTATCCACTGGAACAGATACGTGAAGATCTCACTTTCATAGAAGAACCCGAACGAGTTCTTGAAAGACAAGAACGAGTCATGAGAAGGAAGACGATTCCATTCGTCAAAATCCTTTGGAGGGATCATACCGAGCGGGAAGCCACTTGGGAAAAAGAGGAGTCTATCCGGGCTTCTTACCCTCATTTCATATTTTGAATTCGGGTATGTTCTTCTTTTCTAGTTTACTTTATCTATAATTGAGGGACGAATTATTCTTTTTAGGGGGAAGTGTTGTAAAACCCACATGCTTTTACCATGAATAGTACCCTTTAGATAGTACGTACATGATTAGAACTTTCCTTTTATAGCACGTTATGTTTCACGTATAAGAATTTTAAGTATTACGTACGTGTTAGAACACGATAAGTATTTATTACGTATGAACACACGATAATTATTTAAATAATAATTATAATCACGAACATGCGATCATGAAATCATGAACGTAATTTAATCACGAGCTAATATTATTTATGTATATATATTTATTACGAATAAATATATTAAGTCACGATCAATAATTAATTAGAACACGTAAAATACGAACACGTTAAAACACGAGAACACACAATAATATTTAGACTCGGGAAAAGGTACGGGTTACCCCCAGTGGGGCCCCTACTCGCGGCTACAAAAGGGAAACATGGGCTTAGCCCATGTAAAATTTTACTAACTATGGAATTTGGGGTAAAACATGTTTCACTTTACCACAAATCAAGAAAATAACAAAAACCCTAATTCTTTTCTTCTTCTCTCTTTGGCCGCCGGATTAAAGGACACCAAAAGGGGTGTTCGGGTTGATTTTGATCTTGGATATTTTGCAAGGATTCGTGTGTGTTCATCCTCATTTGTTTCACGTAATCGGTATAACCTTTTTAATATTTTCTTTTATGTTTTGATTTAATGAATCACATAAAAATCATGGTGTTTTAATTAACTAATTAAAAACAATGGCTAAAACATGTTAATGATCATGGGTTAAATCAAAACAAGGGTTTTTAGGGGTGTTGTGTTGTAGCCGACGCCGAACCGAGCCCCATAGGGGGTCTCGGCTTGGCTTATTTAACACAACCGAGACCATATGGTCTCGGTATGGTGGTGGTGGTCCCACGGCAGCAGCCAAAACAAGGGGAAACCCGACGTGGTTCGGGTTATGGTGTTAGTTACGGGCCTGGTTCATGTTTTAGTCACGGGTCCGGTTCTTGAATCATTTTTTTAAGGTTTATGATTTTACTAGTTATTTTTTAAAATTTAAATTAATAAAACATGACATGATTAATTTAATGTGCATGACTTAGGTGATAAATTTAATTATTAGATCATGAATTTTAACCTAAGTATTTATATTTTATTAGACTTTATATTTAATTAATTATTAAAATCCATGACTATAATTAATTAATTAACATGACTTAGGTTATATTATTAATAGTTAATAATACATGTTTTAACCTAAGTATTTTACCTTTATTTAATTAAAATCCTGATATATTTAATTAAATACTTTTAACCTATAGTTTATTTAATTTACATGTAATAATTAATAAACTATACTTTATAACTAGATGACTTAGAATAATAATCAGAAAACACTTAAGCTTATATAATTAGCTTATTTAACCAACTTATATCTATTTATGGAAACTTTCTATTTTTAGAAACTTATTTAATTAAGGCAGCTAATCTATTTATGGAAACTTTTTATTTTTAGAAACTTATCTATTTTAAGCAGTAATTCTATTTTTGGAAACTTTCTATTTTTGGAAACTTTCTACTTTTGGAAACATTCTATTTTTGGAAAAATTCTATTTTTGGAAACTTTCTATTTTTGGTAACTTTCTATTTTTGGAAACTTTCTATTTTAGGAACCCTACTATTTTTAGAAATTTACTTATTATTACACAACAAGTATAATAATACATGAAATACAAGTAATACTTAATCAGAATAGACAGAATATATGATAAACACACAATAAAGCTTAAAACAGTAGAACATGACATGAACATATAAAACAAGCTAAGACATGATATAAAACCAGTTACGTATTTAGTAATCAGATACTTATACACGTATGTATTTATGTAGCATTAGTGATACCGAAGTAGGACTCTCTTCCGTTCGTCTTCTTCGTTCACTGGACATAAGGTACAGATTCCCGTCCTTTCAGTATGGACATTATTTCCTTATTAGGGATTCCCGTATGTATCCAACTGTTTTCCCATAGTATAATTTTATATGTTTGATTGCCTATGTTTAATTTAGAATACCTAAAGCCATATACATGCATGAACAGTTTCACCTAGTTATGGAGGTACCATAACCATAACACTAGAGGCACTGGTTTTAGACTTCCCCACGGCGGAGTGATTGCTCGTGGCGTCCCTTCAGCTTTTGGCCATATTATTATATTTATTATGTGGGGCGTATGGGTGCATCCTAGTTACATGTTTTTCAACAGATTACTCAGTGTGATGTGGTGTGTGCCTTGCATCCTTCACAAGGAGCTGATCCCTCCTACCCAAAAACCAGTATATTAAATTAGAGGTAGCCCCTCTAATTTGCATGACGAGGTCACCCCTCCAAGTATTCATGCAACGTTTATTTTCATGACCTATATTGGCTAATGGTAAAATATGTTAAACAGTTTTTACAAGATAAACATAAGGATTTTCAAACTATAAAACCAGTTTTATTTAGACTTAACCGGGTTATTCAGGACTTAGTTTCTTTCGCTGTTATATGCTTATATGCTTATGTTATTCATGCTCTATTGTACATCCGTGCACTGAGCATATTGCTCAGCCGTTTTCCTTTTCACGTTCCAAAAATGGCAGGTACTCAGGGACGCTCGTAGACTTTAAGTGTACGTGCATATGGAATGGAAGCTTTCTATCCTTTCTTTACTTTATGTATTATCTATAATTTGATACTCTTTCCATGGACATTGTTTAGTCCTTTCATTTACAGTACTTATGTTTGTGTGTGATGAGCTTTACTTTTGGACTACCGATGTTTGATTCTGGTATTTCCTTTTTATGGTCATGTAATGTTTTAGACATTTATCCTTGTATTCTTTAATGACACGCCATAATTACGCGTGACATTCCATTTATCAAAATGAGGTGTTACAGCCTCCATCCTAATGCACGTACTCTTGATAGCCTAAGTCTACCCTTTAGTACCTGCCATATGGGAACATGAAAAGAAAATACGGCTGGGCAATACGCTCAGTGAACGGATATATCACATAATAAAATGATTGAAACATAAGTAAAGTATAAAATGCAGCGGAATAATGACATAATAAAATGATTGAAACATAATTAAAGTAAAAAATGCAACGGAATAATGTAAGACCTAGAGAACCTAAAGTATGTTTTATAAACTGGGTTATATCTGAAAAGACTTATGTTTATTTCATAAAATTGTATTTTAAATACCCAATAGACCATATAGGTCATGAAGGTATCAACGTGCTTGAATACATAGAGGGGTGACCTTGTCATGCAGTTAGAGGGGTTGCCTCTAATTATAATAGTCTGGGTGGAGGGATCAACTCCATGTAATGGATGTAGAGAACACACCACAGTTACGTGTAATCTGCTAAACATGTACTAGGATGCACCCATTCGCCCCACATGACAATATTATAAATGGCCAATAACTGAAAGGGACGCCACGAGCAATCACTTTCACCGCGGAAGAGTCATAACACCGGTGCCTCATGTGTTATGGTTATGGTACCTCCATTACTAGGTGAAACATGTCATGCATGTATATAGATCAGCCAATTTAAAATGCTAATCATAGTAATTACTAAAAAGTTTAATGTAACTACTAGGAAAAACAGATGGCTGCAAACGGGGAATCCTAAATGTAGGAAGAGAATGTCCTTACTAAAGGCGGAATATCAGTACCCTATGTCCAATAATGAAAATGAAGATGAAAGCAGAAGATCTACTCCGACTTCACGAGTGCTACATAATAAATGGACATGAATGAGGTTTCTGTTTAACGTATACCTACTAAATTATTAGTTTACTTGACATGTTCTTAACTTGTTTTACATGTTCTTCTTTTGTTTTACATGTTCTTGACTTGTTTTATCGTTTCATGTTTTATCATGTGTTTCTTAGTATTTCATGTGTTCTTGATTAGTGTATTTCATGTTTTATGTCTTATTATACTTGTTATTTTATAATGAGTAACTTTCTAAAAATAGCAGGTTTCTATATATAGTAACTTTCCAAAAATAGCAGGTTTCCGTATAGAGTAACTTTCCAAAAATAGAAAGTTTCCATAAATAGTAAGTTTCCAAAAAAATAGAAAGTTTCCATATTTAGTATGTTTTCATAAATAGTATACTTCCATAAATAGTATGTCTCCATAAATAGCATGTTTTCATAAATAGCATGTTTCTATAAATAGTAGGTTTTCATATTTAGCATGTTTAGATAAATAGTAATAAGCTTATTAAATAGGTATATGATATAAGCTAAAGTTTAATAAGCATATTTTATAAGCCATGATTATTAAACGTAATAATATAGTTAAATTTATTAATAATAAATATTTTAGTCTTAACATAATGATTATTAATTAATAATATAATACATGATTTTATAGGTAATTATTAATTAATAATATAACATAATTATATTAATTAAACTTTACCTTAACTGATTAAAGTATATTATTAATTTAATTAAACCTTGGTTAAAATGAAATAAATTAATTAAGCTAAGTTCTTAATTAATTAAATGTAACATGAACTTATTTCATGAATAATTATATTAATAATTATTATAACCTATAGTTTATTTAAATAAGTGGACCTGTTTAATATCATGATAATTATATAAATTAATTTATATCCTAAGTCCTTGCTCTTAATTAACTAAATTAAACCATGTATTATTTAATATAATTAATTAATAAACAAATCATAAATGTATTTTAGCAAAATTAACAAAACACACCCTTTGTGTGTTTCGGTTATACCCGAGCCCGAAACAACGCCACACCGAGACCTTGAGGCCTCGGCTCCGGCTTGAACCACAAGCAACACCACAGCCGCAAGGTTGTGTCTTGCCACTGCCCTGACCAACGTAACCCCTGGCTGCCGTTACTTCCCCTGCGTGAACAATTTTCCCACCGAGAGCCACGAGGCTCTCGGTTTGCCACTGTTTTAACCAAACAGCCCCCGCTGGGGGTGTTTAGTGTTGCGGCTGGCCACAAACAACAGCCACCGCCCCTTATATGGGTGTGGCTGGCCGAGACAAAACACCACCGAGAGTCTTTTGACTCTCGGTTTGCGTAACAACCACAACCAAACCAATTAAATCCCGATTCCTCCATGTTTTTAACCTTTTAATCAACATGTTTTATTAATTTGTCTTTATGATTCATGAACAAAAGAAAATAAAATAAAATATTAAAGATTTGAGATATTCCGAATGCGTGTATCGATTAAGGATTAAGAACAGGAACGTATACCGTAAATTAATTCAGATCAAACAACTTCCTCCTTGTTCCTCTTGTGGGTGCCGCGGCCAAAGAGAGAGATGTAAGGGAGACTAGGGTTTTGTTTTGTTTTTGATAAAAGTGTTAATGAAATCCCCTAGAGATTATTTTTTTATTAGTTATCTTGGGTTAATGGGCCGGGCCAAGCCCTCTTGTTTCTTTTGAACCGCGACCAAAACACCCGTTTAATATAGTTTTCGTTTTTCGTGTTTTAACTAAATTGTCGTGTGTGTTCGTGTTTTAATCTCGTGTTTTAATTCTTGTCATGTTTTAAAAGTTATACGTTAATACTTATCGTGTAATAATAATTAATAATAAGATACGTAATACTTGTCGTAATTAATTAATATACGTAAAACTTACATTAAATGTTCATTATACGTGTCATACATTAATTAATAGTAAAGTTTTAATTTATCCGTGTTTTCATGCATTTAATGTTATTAGGTATTTTATGTGGGTTTTACAGCTTTCCACCATTTAGACAGACATTTCACGTCACATTTTCACGTCTCATCTCGTATCGTTTGGAGTTACCTCCTCTGCTAACACACGTTCATGATATGTTACACATATCACGTTCACGATATGTTTCACGTATCACGTTTACGATATGTTTCACGTATCAGGCTCACGATATGTTCACATATCACGGTCACCATATGTCCACGTATCACGTTCACAATTGTTCACGTATCACGTTCACAGTTTTTCACGTACTAAATACACAATATGTCTCTCGTGTCATTGCTCAGAGTTACTAATATCATTCTTTTCATGTGATTTCGTATAGTATCATTTCATGTATCTTGTTCACGTTATTTCTTATCCACTCGATCTGATTCGCGAGGATATATCTTACGTTGAGGGACCAGAAACTTTTCTGTATCGTCAAGACAGGGTCATGAAGACCAAGATTATTCCTTTCGTCAAGATCTTTTGGAGGAACCATCCCGAGCGGGAATCCACCTGGGAAACGGAGGAGTCCATCTGGACTTCCTATCCTCGTTTCCTTCAATGATCCAAGTATGTTCTTATCAGCCACGTCACGTTCCATGTTCTCTTCAGCCACGTCACGTCCATGTTCCTTCAGTCATATCATGTCTCTAATTCGAGGGCGATTTATTCTTTTTAGAAGGGAAGAGTTGTAAAACCCGTATGAAAATACCATTAAATAAAAAGTTTTAATAATTAAGTTATTCACGACCATTAAATGCGTGTATTAAATAAGACATGACAAGATATGACGGAATTAAAATTCATGAATTCAAGATAAGTAATAACGTATACTTTATCTATGACGCGAGCAGTATGTATATATATTAATTCACTACAAGTATTTATGTATAATAAATAATCGTGACACGATAAAAACACGAACTCACGTCATGAATATCAATATACAGAAATTTAGTAGAAAACAAAAACAAAAATACCTATGTAAAGGGGTGTTTATGGCTGGCCTATAATAGAAAGAGCAAGAAAGGGCCCAAGCCCGACCCATAACTAGATTTACAATCATAGGGAGATTACTTTCTTTTCATTTACAAGTTAAACAAGAAAACAACAAAAACCCATAGGGTTTGTAGAGTAGCCGCCGACCATGAAAAAAGGAAAAGGAGGCGAAAAGTAATTTTCGATCTTTGATTTTTATGAGGGTATGTTCGTGTTTATTTGTCTTGGATCATTCGCATATATGGTATATCACAAATCTTTTCCTTACTGTCAATTTATAAAACATGAATTAAATTAAACAATTGAAATGGAGACATGTTATTATGAGTTAAAATTAGATTATGTTTCGGGTTGGTTTGATGTTTAGACACGATAAAACTGAGACCATGAGGTCTCGGTGTGAATCACAAACCACCAGCGCTGGCCAAGGGAGGGTTTCGGTGGCCAGGTTTCCCTGTCGGCCGCAACAGCAGAACCCCAACAGGGGTGTTGGTTCATAAATAGTGGCAACCGAGACCACCTTTGGTCTCGGTGGGAACTCTGGATTGTCGGTGTAGCCACTGCTGGCAGCATGAACCGGCTACAACCGGTGGAAAGGAAACCACACGGACAATGGCTGCATGCCACAGCCGGTGGCAAACATGAACACAACAGGGGGATGCGGTGTGGCTGGTTTTAGAGTGTGTTTGGTTCGAATGATAAGGAAACAAAAGAGGGTATTTGGAATATTTTATAATTGGCTTTTTAATTAATTTAGACTTATTAAATAAAAGGGATTTTATTTAAACATGAACTTATTTAAATCACGGCTTGTTCAACCAGCTTAAGTAAATCATGAAACATTATGAACCGGCTGTTAAATCATTAGTAATTTTCATGAACCGGCTATTTATTTTGGGCTATAAATATTAATTTAATTAGTATACAAAAAATTATCATGTTATAATTAATTAAATAAATTATAAACTTATAATTATTATTTTATATAATTATTCATGAAATACAATATGGAACATTTAACTATTATATCCTTATATACCCAATTTAAACTTTAAAATGTCATATTTACCCATCTAAGATTTATAATGTCATATATACCTAATGCAAACACTAAAACTGTCATATTTACCCATTTTATTATCAAAACAATTTAAAACTCATTTCACATTATCATATACCCATTATACCCCCAATACAAATTTAATACGAAGAATAATATTTTTCAATATATACATATATGAATCTTTGTTCGTGTTCTTTCTTATGAAACAATATTTCAATTAATACTAAGTGCAGTAAAACCATTTAGCAAATATTTTCGTTCATATTCCACTTCACCACCAATACACAGTTTCATTTTATAGTAATATGCTACAAAGTTCACAAATATAATTTTAAAAAAATCACATGGTTAATACAAGAACTTTCTATTATCTCCCACTTGATCACCTATGTACCGTTTCAATTTATAGTGAGATGGGTTTAATTGATTTGGAACACTGTATGTGAAAACTTTAGCAACATGTACAAGCCGAAAATAACACTTGCACAAAGATTTGAAAAAGATTTAGATAATAAACAAACTATAAGGCTAACTGAGAGGGTATAATTGGTATTAAAATATTTAAATCGAGTTTTAATAAGTTAAAGTAGTAAATAGGGGAAATATGACAATTTTAGTATTTACATTGGGTATATATGACATTATGAATTTTGGTTGGTTAAATATGGCATTTTAAGGTTTAAATTGGGTAAATAAGGAATTAATCCTAACTAAATTTAGTTAAGGACTTAGCACAATTAGTTAATTACATGTTAACTATAGTTTAATTAAATTAATATCTTACTTTAATTTAGTTATACAATATCAAGTTATGGTAAAGTATTATTAATATAAAATCAAGTTATATTATTAATTAATATCACTTATAAATCATGTATTTAGTTATTAACTAATAATTATCATGTTAACCTAAAGTATTTATTTATTAATAAAGTTTACTATAATATGACATTTAATTAATCATGACTTATAAATATAATTATTAAGCTTTAGCTTATATCACATGCTTATTAAACAAGCTTATTACTATTTATGAAAACATAATAATTATGGAAACATGCTATTTAAAGAAACATACTAATTATGGAAAGATGTTATTTATGGAAACTTGCTATTTTTGGAAAGTTGCTATATATGGAAACCTGCTATTTTTGAAAGTTACTATATATAGAAACCTGCTATTTTAAGAAAGTTACTTATATTGAAACATCAAGTATAATAACACATGAATCATAAATTACATTAATCAAGAACACATGAAAACACTAAGAAATACATGATAACATATGAAGCAGTAAAACAAGTTAAGAACATGTAAAACATGTCAAGAACATGTAAAACAAGTCAAGAACAAGTAATACAAGACAAGAACAAGTAAAGTAACCAATACTCAGCAGGTTATACATGAATACACAACTCATTCACGTCCTTTATTATGTAGCACTCGTGAAGTCGGAGTAGATATCTTTCCGCCTTTCATCTTCTTCGTTACTGGACATAAGGTACGGATATTCCGTCCTTCAGTAAGGACATTCCTTTTCTATGTATGATTAGGATTTCCCCGTTTGTTGCCATCTGTTTTTCCTAGTAGTTACATGTCATTAACCCTTTCAAGAATTACCATGCTAAGCTTTTAAATTGCCTAAGCTATATACACACATGTCATGTTTCACCTAGTTATGGAGGTACCATAACCATAACACTTGAGGCACCGGTGTTATGTCTCTTCAACGACGAGAGTGATTTCTCGCGGCGTCCCTTTATGTTTTGGCCAGTATTATTATTATTATTATCATGTGGGGCGAATGGGTGCATCCTAGGACATGTTTATCAGATTTACATGGTGACTCTGATGTGTGCTCTACATTTGTCACATGGAGCAGATCCTTCCAATCAGACTAATATAATTAGAGGAACCCCCTCTAATAAATGCATGACGAGGTTACCCCTCTATGTATTCATGCATGTTGATACATTTCATGACCTATATGGGATTTTGGCATTTAAAACACGTTTTCATGATTAAATATAAGACTTTTCAGATATAAACCAGTATATAAATCATGTTCCAGGTTTTCCAGGACTTACACATATTTTGCTGTATTTTCAGATCTTTTAATCATTTTCAGTTATTCTATTCATGTTATTATATCCGTTAACAGAGCGTATAGCTCAACCGTATTTTCTTTCCATGTCCCATACGACATGTACCCAATGTCAGACTTGAGAATTTAGAGGACGTGCATAGAATGGGAGCTATCTTATACTTCTTGTCCTTTTTGCACTTCATTTACTTTATGCATGTTTTGGGCTTATGTTTGGGAACCGATGTTTGATTATGGTTTTCCTTTATGTTCATGTATGTTTTAGCACATTTTACCTTGCATGCTTTGATGACACGCCATAATTACCAGGTAACGATCTACTTATCAAAGTGGGGTGTTACAACTTGTATATTCATACCTTAAGTGATTATGGATGAAATGAAAATACTTGAACTCAAGAATTCGATTTTCGTTGTTTTCGTAAATGCTTGTTTTTATATATTGTCGTAATCAAAACGAAGCGAGACCGAAAAATGCAAGTAACGTTTTTAGGCATCATTGAATTAACAAAGTGGAAGTAGTTAGTATAAAATCATACTAGGAGGACGGTTAAGAAGCATAGGAGGGATAATTGTAAAACCCGCATGCTTTTACCATAAACAGTACATATATAATCGTACGTACATGATTAAAACATTCCTTATATAACATGTTTACATTTCACAAATATTAAATACAAGTATTACGTACGTGTATTACACGATAAGTATTTAATACGTATTAAGACACGACAATTATTATCAACAATAATTATAATCACAAAAATGAAATCATGTACGTAAATAATCACGAGCATATTATTATGTATTTACGTAATTATGATTACGATTATGTACAAGTATATATTATAACACGAACAATTAATAATAAAGTCACGTAAAAACGAGCACGAGAACACGTAACATTTTAGAACAAGAAAAACGTTGGGTTTCCCCTTGTGGGCCCCATATACCCGCGGACACAAACACCAAGAAAGGGCCAAGCCCACTTTTATTTTTGCTAAAATAGAAATAAGGGAAAACATATTTTTCATTTACAGAGTTTTTCTAAAAAGTACAAAACCTAGCCCCATTTTCTCCTTCCTTTTGGCCGCCGGGTATAACACACCAAGGAGAGGTGTTTGTTGATTTTTGGTGATCCAATTAAAGTGGAATTGATAGGTGTGTAAACACCCATCCTTTTACCACTTAATTCTGGCTAAAACGAGACCAAAACACGTATTTAATATCATTTGTTTGGAATTATGCGTGGTTTTTGTGTTTGCTGTGTTTTCAGAGCCAACCGGATGAATATTGAAGAAAACATGGGATTGCACGGGTTTTATGGAAGAAAAAGACTCAAGATGAAGTCTATTGTCCAAGAGATGCAAAATATTTGAAGTCACTGGGCCTATTCGAAGATTTATCGAAGAAAAGGACCAAAGATGGAAGATTTATATAAGTCGAAGAAACTCAAGTCTATTAAACGAAGAAATTAAAAGACGAGTTGAATTTAATCGACGACAAATCCCGAATCAGAATCGAAAACGTCAACTTTTCTGTAAAGACGAGAAGACAAAAAGAACGGGAGAAAGCCCACTCACCAACCAAAGGGGACACCTATTTAAAGGGATCCACTCACACTTTCCATCCAGTTTTTTTTAGTTTTTATTCTCCTCCTTCTTTTTCTCTTTTCTGTTCGTAGCATCACCAACACCACTAGGGTGTTTGGTGATTTTGATTTTTGTTTTTCAAATCTTGTAATTTTAATCCTTGTTTTGTGATTGTTAAAACATTAATCATCAATACAAGTTCTTGTTTAATCTTTCCATTTCATCTTGTTCATCATCATCTTTTATTTAAAGTCTTCAAGTTCTTATTTGATTGATTTGATCTTTAAAAGTTGTTGGGTTTTATGTTTTTATTGATGGGATTTGTAGTTTATGGTTAGTATATCATTTGTGTTTAGCTTTATTTATGTTTTGGTGAAAAACTTGGTGATTTTTGGCTTAAAATCGATTTTCCTTGTTCTTCGGGTATTGTTACTGTTCTTGAGTGTTCCCAGGTTCCGGATGAACAAAACTTCCGGATGAACACAAAAGTTCCGAATGAACACAAAAAGTTCCGCATGAAGCACTTTAGTTAAAAGTTCCGAGTCAGTTTAAGACTTCCGAATGAATAAAACTTCCGAACGAACTGAAAGTTCCGGATGAACCCAATCTTCCGAATGAACTGAAGTTCCGGATGAACCCAATCTTCCGAATGAACAAAAGTTCCGGATGAATGTTATTTTTAAAAGTTCCGAATGAATGTTTGTTTTTGAAGTTCCGAATCAATTTAAGTTTAAAAGTTCCGAATGAGTTTTATTCCCAAAACTTCCGAATAAACTTCCGGACCAAAAGTTCCGGACGAACTTCCGGATTAACAACTTCCGAACGAAGTTCCGGATCAACTTCTGAACCAATCTTCCGAGTAAAGTTCCGACTCAAAGTTACGGGTGAAGGTTCCGAACGAAGTTCCGAATCAATAGTGCCGAATCAAGGTCAAAGTTCCGAATCAATTTTCTTATAATCTTACTTACTGTTTCTTTTTGTATCTGTCTTAATATTTCTCATTGTTTCTTCATTTTATATTCTAAGTTTAAGTTTTATATTCTAAGTTTAAGTTTAATTTTTAATTCCAGTTTAATTAATTGTTATTAATATAATTGCTTTTAGATTTAAGTTTACACTTTAATGCATTTAAAACTTTTAGTAGATTAGAAAATCACTCCCCTTTTTAGTAACCAAGAACAATCATTCCACTTAGAACCGAGATCAATTGAGAGGATATCGAGAGAATTTAATAATAGAACCCATACAAAATCATTGTATCAAATGGCGCCGCTGCCGGCTCTTCTCGTTAAGATCAAAAGTTTTTTGTGAGAACTTGGATTTTGGGATCCGTTCCCCGTGAACGTTACCTTTTCATAAAAATATTCAAAAACACAAAAAAAAGAAAAAAAAAGAAAAACATAAAAAACCAAAAATATTTTTGCTTTGTTTTTACTTTGTTAGTTCTTTTGCAGGTGTATGCGCACTCGATCCACGTCTTATCAAGAGCCCGAGCCTCTCGATAACTTAGACATGGCCGGTGTACAAAACAACAACAACATACCACCTCCTAACAATAATAATAACAACAACAACCCACCTTTAAACAACATGAATAATAACAACAACAATGAGCCTCAACCGGATAATCGCCCGATGATTGAACTGCTGCAAGCTCATGTAGATGGCAACACTGATCCAATTGTTATACCAGCGATTGCAGCCAACAATTTTGAGCTAAAATCAGGCTTTATCCAGATGGTCTCCGCTTAACCATTCTTGGGGCGTACCATTGATGACCCACATGACCATATCAAGAGATTCTTGCAACTCACTAACACGGTCAAAGTCAATGGTGTTCCACAAGAGGTAATCCGGTTACAACTTTTTCCCTTTTCTTTAGAGGGACAAGCCCGACATTGGCTTGCTAAGGAACCGCCACAGAGTATTCTCTCGTGGACGGATTTGGAGACCAAGTTTATCAATTACTTTTTCCCACCCTCTCGTACTACCGCTTTGCGGAATGAAATCATAAATTTTGAACAAAAGTACGATGAGTCGTTCAGTGAATCTTGGGATCGTTTTAAAGATTTTTTAAGAGAATGCCCACAACATGGTTTTACCAAAGTACATCAAATTAATACTTTTTACAATGGTTTAAGCATGAGTGACCAAGATTCACTAAACAGTGCCTCGGGGGGTAATCTTTTGGCTAAGACTTCCAATGCTGCTTGGGATATCATTGAGAATAAGTCTCGTGTGCAAACCAAGAGTGTTCGGACCAATGTCGCTAGTGCTAGCACTAGTGACAGCGACAAGCGACTTGACAAAATCACTACGCTTCTTGAATCGCTTGTCACCCACACCGTTAACAACAACAACAGCAACAACGCTAAAAACGCTCAAGTCAGTGCTGTTAGCCAACCATGCGAGATATGCGGGGGTCCTCACTCTTACACCACTTGTACTGCCACCCAAGACCACCCTTCTGAGAATGTGAATGCAGCATATGGCACCTATCCTCAACCTGCTTATCAAGCTAGACCTCAAGGTGACCGTAATTTGCTTAGCTATCGCTCTAACAATTATCTTTCCCCACCTGGTTTTCCTCCAAACAACCCAAACCAACAACAAAACCTCAATCGCCCTCCTCAACAACAACAACAACCCCGTACACCATACATCCCTCCTCACAAGCAACAACAACCACCTCAACGAAACAACCAAGTATACCAGCAACCTGCTTATCAACCACCCGCATACAATGCTCCTCCCAACCAACCCACCGCTCTTCACCAATAAGTGGAAACTTATATGAGGACTAACGATGTGATCGTGGGAAATCTTCAGCGGGAAGTGCTCAACCTGAAAGCAGACTTGGTCAAACAAGGGAACGATTTGAGAGCCGACATGAGAAATACTTTGGATAGTCAAACGAATGACTTGAAGAACATGATGGATAGTTTCTTCCAAGGTAATCAACCCTCTTCTTCGGGTACTCTTCTGAGTAACACCGTTGCGAATCCAAGAGGGAAGATGAAAGCAATCACCACTCGCAGTGGCAAAGGTACCAAGGAACCCGAGCTTCCTATACCTCCACCGGTGGTTGTGACTAAGGAGAACGAGTCACCTGCTCCTATTCCTCATCCTTCTCCTTCCCCAATTTCTCCACCTCTTCCTTCTACCCCTCCTCCACCCAAGGATGTGAGTGATCCTATTCTCCCAAAGCATTCCTCTTCTTCCAATATACCTTATCCATCTAGGTTGAGGAAAGAGAAGCTCAAAAGCAAGGACGATATTCAGGTTTCGAACTTTCTTAAGATGTTTAAACAACTGAATTTCAATATCTCCTTCGCTGAGGCTCTCGCTCACATGCCCAAATATGCAAAAATGTTTAAAGATCTTCTGAGCGACAAGGAAAACCTTCTCGATATTGCCAACACCCAACTTAATGAGAATTGCTCTGCAGTGCTCTTAAGGAAATTGCCAACCAAGCTTGGTGATCTGGGTCGTTTCTTAATCCCTTGCAATTTCCCGGGAGTAGAGAATTGCATGGCCCTAGCCGATCTAGGTGCCAGTATTAATCTAATGCCTCTAAGCGTTTGGAAGCAATTATCTCTCCCCGAGCTAGTCCCCACCAAAATGACTTTGGAATTAGCTAACCGAACGGTTGCTTATCCAGTGGGGATAGCCGAAGACGTCTTTGTAGGAGTCGACAAATTCACTTTTCCTGCCGATTTCGTCGTCGTCGACTACGAGATGGACCCTCGTGTTCCCTTGATCGTGGGTCGTCCATTCCTGAGGACCGGTCGCACTCTCATCGATGTTGAAGCCGGTGAGCTTATCATGAGAGTGGGTGACGATAAAATCGTCTTCAACATGGGAAAGTTGTCTAAACAACCTTATTCATACGAGAGTGTTAATTGTATTGACGTTCTGGATGAGGCTTTTGAAGAACAATTCAAAGATGCTTGTAAGAGTATTCCTACCTCTCTTCCCAATGTTGCAACCGTTTCCTATATTCATTCATCACTGTCTCTATTTGGAGAAAGTGATTTGTTTTGGAACAATCTTGAGGACACCATGGAAGATGTGAATTTAGCTACTGATGATTCTCCCACCGATGGGGATGAAGACATGCATTTCTTTGACAACCTTCTCAACGAAGACAATCCTTCTCCTCCATCTCCCACGGTTATTGCTATCGATACTCCGACTTTGAATACGCCTCCCGTAAAAAATCCTCCAGATTTAGAACTTAAGGAGTTGCCGCCCCATCTTGAGTATGTATTCCTTGAAGAAGAGAATAAGTCGCCAGTCATCATTGCTAAGGACCTAAAGGAAGAAGAAAAAACCCGACTTATCACCGTGTTGAAAGATCATAAGAAGCCTATTGCTTGGAAAATCTCTGATATTCGCGGAATTGATCCTCACTTCTGCACACACAAAATTCTCATGGAGGACGACTTTAAGCCCACAATTCAAAGCCAACGAAGGGTGAATCCAAAAATCCATGAAGTCATCAAAACAGAGGTTATCAAACTTCTTGATGCGGGTATGATTTAGCCTATTTCGGATTCACCATGGGTTAGTCCAATCCATTGTGTGCCCAAGAAGGGCGGAATAACCGTTGTTCCTAATGAACACAACGAGTTGATTTCCACTCATCTCGTTACTGGGTGGAGAGTTTGTATAGACTACCACAAACTCAATGATGCCACGAGAAAGGATCATTTCCCTCTACCTTTTATAGACCAAATGCTTGAACGTTTAGCGGGTAATGAATATTACTGCTTTCTTGATGGTTTCTCGGGTTATTTTCAAATACCCATCGATCCCCAAGATCAAGAGAAGACAACATTCACTTGTCCCTATGGCACATTTGCGTACAAAAGGATGCCTTTTGGCTTATGTAATTCCCCCGGGACTTTCCAAACGTGCATGTTAGCTATCTTCCATGACATGGTTGAACAAACCATGGAAGTCTTCATGGATGATTTCTCGGTCTTTGGGGATTCCTTCTCTTCTTTCCTTGCCAATTTGGAACGTATGCTTAAGCGGTGCGAAGACACTCGCCTTGTTCTGAATTGGAAAAAATTCCATTTTATGGTAAAAGAAGGCATCGTGCTAGGACACAAGATCTCGAAATCCGGTCTTGAAGTAGACCGTGCTAAAGTCGATGTTATCGCTAAGTTGCCTCCACCTTCAACCGTGAAGGGTGTGAGAAGTTTTCTGGGTCATGCGGGCTTCTACCGTCGATTCATCAAAGATTTTTCTCAAATCACTCGCCCGATGACCCACCTCTTGGAAAAAGATACTCCTTTTATCTTTTCCAAAGAGTGTCTTGAAGCCTTCAACTCGCTTAAGGATAAGCTAACTAAGGCACCCGTCTTGGTTACTCCTAATTGGGAGCTTCCCTTTGAGTTGATGTGCGATGCTAGTGATTTTGCTATTGGAGCGGTTCTGGGACAAAGACTGAACAAACACTTCCAACCGATCCATTACACTAGCAAGACAATGACTGGGGCACAATTGCATTATACGAAAACCGAAAAAGAGCTTTTAGCTGTTGTCTATGCCTTTGAAAAATTTCGCCCCTATCTTGTCCTTTCTACAACAATTGTGTATACCGATCATTCCGCGTTGAAGTAATTGTTAACAAAGCAAGATTCCAAACCAAGACTTCTTCGCTGGGTTTTGCTACTCCAAGAATTTAAAATCGAAATTCGCGATAAAAAAGGAGCTGAAAACCTAGCCGCGGATCATCTCAGCAGACTTGAGGATCCTTACGAAGGGGATCATCCGAACAACGAAATCAATGATTCTTTTCCCTTGGAGACCTTAATGTCTATCAATTCGAATTCTGATAAAACCCCGTGGTTTGCGGACATTGCAAACTACTTGGCGGGTGGAATTCTTGTTGACGGGTTAACATCCCAACAAAAGAAGAAGTTCTTCAAAGACATTAAGACTTACTTTTGGGATGACCCGTATCTATTGAAACAATGTGCCGACTTGATTATTCGCCGATATGTTGATGGACCGGCAACTTTAGAAATCCTTGACGCTTGCCACAAAGGACCCACCGGTGGTCACTTTGGTCCCAACTACACCGCCAAAAAAGTGTTTGACTCGGGATTTTATTGGCCCTCCATATATTGTGACGCTCACAATATGGTTAAACGATGTGATGTTTGCCAAAAACAAGGCACGCTCACACATAAAGACGAGATGCCTCAAAAATTCATACAAGAATGTGAAATCTTTGATGTTTGGGGTATCGACTTTATGGGGCCATTCCCTTCTTCTAAAGGAAACAAATACATCCTTGTAGTCGTTGACTACGTTTCAAAGTGGGTTGAAGCCAAAGCTTTACCCACTAATGACGCAAGGGTGGTTTGTAACTTTTTGAAAGCTCTATTCGCTAGATTCGGTGTGCCTCGTGCCATTATTAGTGATCGTGGGACTCATTTTTGCAATGATCAATTCGCAAGAGTCATGGCTAAGTATGGTGTAAATCATCGTCTTTCCATAGCCTACCATCCACAAACTAATGGCCAGGCTGAAATATCCAACCGAGGACTTAAGCGAATTCTTGAAAGGACTGTGGGAGAGCATCGTGCCTCATGGGCTGATAAACTTGATGATGCTTTGTGGGCTTTTCGTACCACATACAAGACCCCGATTGGTTGTACACCATATCGTCTCGTGTACGGGAAAGCGTGCCACCTCCCCATTGAGTTGGAGCACAAGGCTTACTGGGCCTTGAAGTGGGCTAATTTTGATATCAACAAAGCCGGTAACCTACGCAAAATCCAACTCAATGAGCTTAATGAACTCCGTAATGAGGCTTATGAAAATTCTTTGATCTATAAGGAAAGGACTAAGCTCATTCACGATTCTAAGATTAAGAACCGAGAGTTCCATGTTGGAGACAAAGTCTTACTTTTTAACTCTCGGTTGAAAATCTTTTCGGGCACGCTCAAATCTCGTTGGTCCGGCCCATTCACCATTGCCTAAATTTTTCCATATGGTACTCTCGAGCTCGCTCAACCTAATGGACCTAATTTTAAGGTGAATGGCCAACGAGTGAAGTTGTACTTTGGTGAGGACACCTCTCAGGAGGTGATTCCATCCCTCACCACGTTCCCTATGAACTAATTTTGGGTCGAGTCAGGCTCGTGACTCGGTTATCAAAAACAAGCGCTCCTTGGGAGGCAGCCCGAGTATCTATCCTGTTCTGTTTTAACCGCCTAAGTGTAGGGGGACCTCTATAGGTTCTTTGTATTTGTGTGGTGATGTGATTACAGGGATAAGTGCACTCTTGGAATCTTTGTAGAACCGTGCTCTCGTGTTATCCGAAATCCGGTTCTATCTCTCAACTATCGTGATTCAATTTTCTTCATACTCACATTTGAAATTGATCACTTTAGTCGTCTCTTCCTTAACTTGAGTTAACCAACATGCACAATGTCATAAGTGTAGGGGAGACATTTCCCACATGCTTAAACATTGAGGACAATGTTTATCTTAAGTGTAGGGGGGACTTCTATCGAAGTTTTAAGTGGACTTTTCCATGAAAATGCCTTAAATTAACTAGAAAATCATATTTTTCAACATTTTTCAAATTTTTTATTAACTTTGGCCATTTAGTCGTAATTTTCAAATTTTTATCGTTACTTTCATATGTATATATCACGCCATAAAGTCAAAAATATTAATAAAGTGGTGTAGCTAGTTTAGAAGTCTTTGACATATTAGGCCCGTTGCATTTATTTTGACTCAACCCGAATAGACTTATCCAAGTTTATTCTAGCTAGTATCCTTAACCATGTAGACCTTAATTGGTTTATTAGGCTAAGTATCCACGAGTCTCATTACTTGAGATTTTAAATTGTGGAGAACGAGAAATGATAGAGTCAATTATAAGTCGGTATTCTTGCAGAAGCTCACTTGGTGTAATTATCTGCCTATTCTCCCATCACTTGCTAATAATTATCTGCAATAAGTAAGGTCGTACGATTTGAAAAGTTACTTAGCTTCTAGCCCAAGATCGTTTAAAAGTTGCTCGGTAATGATAACAGTTCATAGCCAAGGCATAACTTATGAAGCGGGGCGCGAAGATTGGCGAGTCCGAAAAGGCCCTAACAAGGCATGAGGATTCCATTCTATTGCTAAAAGATCCAAAGTGATGTGAAAAGCATTATTCCTAAAATCAACATGAAGGATCAAGACTCACGACGAAAAGCAATCAACTCCCATAAAGATGATGGAGAAGTCTATCCGAAAAGACCCTAACAAGGTATGAGGATAAATAGATCCAAGTCCGAAAAGGAGGCAGATCATTGTATCTCAAAATCCCAATTAGAGATTGAAGAAATAATCATGAAGTCGTGGTCAACAAAGTTGGAGTACCCCTCAAAAGTCTCCAAGTGAAGAAACTCTATTAACGATGAGAAGACCATTATCTCAAGCACGTCTCTCAAGATATGAAGTATGAAGTACATGCCAAATATCGGCCCGAGAAAGGTCTCAAATCGTGAACCGAGTTATGCCAAGATATGAACTTTTTGATATCCCGAGAAGCAGTTTTAAGAGATTTTGTCCTTTAGCTAACTATTTATCAAATCGTCCTACTTTGCTTTCAGCCTTAATAAACTATCGAAATAAGTCCAAAAATGCATCTTCATGATCATTCTAAGACAAAAATAAAATATAAGAGATACACCTAGGAATAAGGGAGTTTAAGCATATAATTAAGCCATGTGTGTAAGTGTTTGATGTACTAACTTATAATAACAATGATCTCGTTTTTAAGCTTAGTTTGGGGAACGTGAAACTTGAGGGTGATAAATCTTCGCAGCATCAAAGCCCTAAGGTAAGTCCTTGATCTCTTTGCAAGTTATTTCCATGTAACTATTTTCAAGTGAAAATGGTTTTCTATCCTTTTGTTTCCTTTAAAGTTTAATTTCTCTTAGTACTTTAATTTTTGTTTAGTAGTATTTTAATAAGGCCAAGGTTGATTGATTATGAGAAAAGTGTAAAATTGCTTTATCACTAAGCATTGCATGAGGGCATGGCAATGGTTAAGTGTAGGGGATTTGATAGGTGTGTAAACACCCATCCTTTTATCACTTAATTCTGGCTAAAACGAGACCAAAACACGTATTTAATATCATTTGTTTGGAATTATGCGTGGTTTTTGTGTTTATTGTGTTTTCAGAGCCAACCGGATGAATATTGAAGAAAACATGGGATTGCACGGGTTTTATGGAAGAAAAAGACTCAAGATGAAGTCTATTGTCCAAGAGATGCAAAAGATTTGAAGTCACTGGGCCTATTCGAAAATTTATCGAAGAAAAGGACCAAAGATGGAAGATTTATATAAGTCGAAGACACTCAAGTCTATTAAACGAAGAAATTAAAAGACGAGTTGAATTTAATCGACGACAAATCCCGAATCAGAATCGAAAACGTCAACTTTTCTGTAAAGACGAGAAGACAAGAAGAACGGGAGAAATCCCACTCACCAACCAAAGGGGACACCTATTTAAAGGGATCCACTCACACTTTCCATCCAGTTTTTTTTAGTTTTTCTTCTCCTCCTTCTTTTTCTCTTTTCTGTTCGTAGCATCACCAACACCACTAGGGTGTTTGGTGATTTTGATTTTTGTTTTTCAAATCTCGTAATTTTAATCCTTGTTTTGTGATTGTTAAAACATTAATCATCAATACAAGTTCTTGTTTAATTTTTCCATTTCATCTTGTTCATCATCATCTTTTATTTCAAGTCTTCAAGTTCTTATTTGATTGATTTGATCTTTAAAAGTTGTTGGGTTTTATGTTTTTATTGATGGGATTTGTAGTTTATGGTTAGTATATCATTTGTGTTTAGCTTTATTTAAGTTTTGGTGAAAAACATGGTGATTTTTGGCTTAAAATCGATTTTCCTTGTTCTTCGGGTATTGTTACTGTTCTTGAGTGTTCCCAGGTTCCGGATGAACAAAACTTCCGGATGAACACAAAAGTTCCGAATGAACACAAAACGTTCCGCATGAAGAACTTTAGTTAAAAGTTCCGAGTCAGTTTAAAACTTCCGAATGAATAAAACTTCCGAACGAACTGAATGTTCCGGATGAACCCAATCTTCCGAATGAACTGAAGTTCCGGATGAACCCAATCTTCCGAATGAACAAAAGTTCCGGATGAATGTTATTTTCAAAAGTTCCGAATGAATGTTTGTTTTTGAAGTTCCGAATCAATTTAAGTTTAAAAGTTCCAAATGAGTTTTATTCCCAAATCTTCCGAATAAACTTCCGGACCAAAAGTTCCGGACGAACTTCCGGATCAACAACTTCCGAACGAAGTTCCGGATCAACTTCTGAACCAATCTTCCGAGTAAAGTTCCGACTCAAAGTTCCGGGTGAAGGTTCCGAACGAAGTTCCGAATCAATATTGCCGAATCAAGGTCAAAGTTCCGAATCAATTTTCTTTTAATCTTACTTACTGTTTCTTTTTGTATCTGTCTTAATATTTCTCATTGTTTCATCATTTTATATTCTAAGTTTAAGTTTTATATTCTAAGTTTAAGTTTAATTTTTAATTCCAGTTTAATTAATTGTTATTAATATAATTGCTTTTAGATTTAAGTTTACACTTTAATGCATTTAAAACTTTTAGTAGATTAGAAAATCACTCCCCTTTTTAGTAACCAAGAACAATCATTCCACTTAGAACCGAGATCAATTCGAGAGGATATCGAGAGAATTTAATAATAGAACCCATACAAAATCATTGTATCAGGAATCGTTCGTGTTATCATTCTCTTTTTGTTTCACGCATTGGTAATCCTATAACCTTTTCTTTTTAATTATTTTATTAGACCAAGAACACATGAAATCATGATAATTAAATAACAAGATTAAAAACATGTTAATTAAATCATGGGGTAATAAAAGAATGGTTTTCCTTGGGGGTTTGGTTCAGCCGACGCAAGGAACCGAGAGCCAAAGCTCTCGGTGGTTTTATAATCACCACCAACCGAGACCCCATGGTCTCGGTGTGGTTTGGGTGTCTCGGCTGCAAGAAACAAGGGACCCCGATGCATGTCGGGTTACCGTTTGGTTTTGGGGGTCTCGGATGAAAACAAACAAGCACCACCGGCCCAAGCCGTTGGCTAATATGACCAAGCAGGGGGAACTCAAGCCGCGACAGTGGCTATCCGAGAACCAAGGGAACCACCGGCTTAAGCCGGTGGCATTATTGCGAAAACAGTGGCAACCGGCCAAGCTGGTTCGCCACTGTTAAGGGGGGTGTTTGTTGGTCCGGTTCAAGGTTAAACACACGGGTCTGGTTCACGACATGTTTTAATAAAATAATACATGTATTCGTTTTATTATTTTATTTTTACAAGCTTAATAATTTTTACAAGTTAATTATTTACAAGCTTAATTAAATTAATTTACCATGTTATATAATTAATTTAATTATAACATGACTTAGGTTTATTATTATTATTAATAATACATGATTTTAACCTAAGTATTTTATTATGAAATTTAGACTAAAGTAATTAATTAATTATTAAAACATGACATATAATTAATTAATTTCCATGACCTAGGTTATATTAATAATAAATATTAATACATGTTTTAACCTAAGTATTTTATACATTTTAATTTAATTAAATCATGCTATATTTAATTAATTCTTATAACATATAGTTTATTTAATTTACATGTATTAATTAATAAACTATACTATTAATCATATGACTTAGGATATTAATCAGTAAAACTTAAGCTTATTTTATTAGCTTAATAAACCAGCTTATTTCTAAATATGAAAACTTTCTATTTTTAGAAACATATCTATTTTAAGCAGCTAATCTATTTATGGAAACTTTCTATTTTTAGAAACTGATCTATTTTAAGCAGTTAATCTATTTTTGGAAACATTCTATTTTTGGAAACTTTCTATTTTAGGAAACCTGCTATTTTTGGAAAGTTACTTATTATTACACCACAAGTATAATAATACAAGAAATACAAGTAATACTTAATCAGAATATCCAGAATACTTGATAAACACAGCATAACGTTAGAATCAGTAAAACAAGACATGAACATATAAAACAAGCTAAGACATGATATAAAACAAGTTACGTACACGTTAATCAGAACACTTATACACGTATATTATTTATGTAGCATTAGTGAGATCGAAGTAGGACTCTCTTTCGTTCGTCTTCTTCGTTCACTGGACATAAGGTACGGATTCTCCGTCCTTTCAGTATGGACATTCTTTCCTTATTAGGATTCCCCGTATGCAGCCAACTGTTTTCCCAGTATATGTTTTATATGTTTTGATTTGCTTATGTTTAATTAAATGCCTAAGCCATATACATGCATAACCAGTTTCACCTAGTTATGGAGATACCATAACCGTAACACTGGGGGCACCAGTGTTATGACTTCACCACGGCAGAGTGATACCTCGTGGCGTCCCTTTTCAGCTTTTGGCCATATTATTATATTATCATGTGGGACGTATGAGTGTTGTTGATCCCAAACTTAGATCGATTTAGCTTTGTGTTATCGAGATTAGATCAAGTATAACACGTAGAGAAACTTTATTTATGTATAAAGTAATCTAAGTGTTATGCGGAATTAACACTTAAACAAGAACACACAACGATGTAAAACAAACTTTCACTTGATTGATAATAACGAACTTGCTTACAATGAAAGTGTTTAACGTATGAAAACTTATTATGAAACATAACCTAAAGGTCTTCTTTTATAGACATAAGAAGCCTTGTACAAGAGTCTACGTATCAACTATTCTAGATAAAGATAATTATAGAAAATACAATGTTGATCCTATCTTTACTAGAAACAAACTAGAAACATAATACGCGTAGACCATATCTTTCTATCAGTGCTTGTCTTCAACCTATCAACGCTTGACTTCTTCTTGTCAACGCTTGATCTGTCAGCGTTTGTTTTCTTCTTGTCAACGCTTGTTTTCCTCTTGTCAGCGCTCAAGTGAACTGGCTACATTTTATTCCCAACAATCTTCCCCTAAACTTGATATCTACTCTAGTAATCAAGTTTCTGAATAAAAATTAAGAACTAGGAGGAATCTTAAAAATCTTATCATATTGGTAATAAACATGTCTGATCAAATCTTTGGCCACATCACTTGAATAGTCTGTCTCCAGCTGTGTTGTCTTCATCTTCTCCAAACCTTCTTTGGACATGGAATACTGACCATCTACAAGAAGATACTCAGCAAACTTTGTAGAGCTCAAATAATAGACACCAGCAGCTGAATACAAATGCCACTGAAGACCACTGAGATCATCCTCAAGATCCTTCCAAACAGCAAGATCTTCTTCTTTTGGTCCACACATTCTCTTGAATGTTGACCAAAGTTTTATTCCATTGACTGAAGTAGGAGCTTCAGTCTCATACTTGGCCTCCAAAAACCTCCAAAGGTCTACCAATTCTTCTCTATCCACACTTGCAAAGAGAGACACAAGAGTAGTAAATGTGTGTACCTCCTTTCCATACCTGCCAATCTTCCAAAACCCACTTGCATCTTCTTCATAGCTTATGATAGAGTTTCTAGCATCAAGAGGTAACACTTGTACCATATCTGAAGCTTCCAATGGTGAGAGCTTTATGCTCCTTCTTATAACAGCTTCACTAGGCTTCAATCTATCCATATCTTTAGGAAACTCAAGAGGAACTCCCTTCTTCAAAGGTCTTGGAGAAATCATTGCCTTCTTAAGCTCCATCTCTTCTGCAAGTTCTTCTTTCCTTTCATCTAAAAGAAGTCTTAGAGTGTTCATTCCATGCACTTTTACCCAAATGGGATAAGCCTTGTACTCCAACTCTTCAAAGGATAATCCCAACAATTTCTTATAGGTCCATCCTGTTCCATGACATCTGAGTAGCATGTAGTAAAGCTCCCTTCTATCCCTTTTCAGCAGTGAGAGAACATTGCTAGCTTTGTGTTTCAGAATTACCTTGCAGTCTTGTTGAACTCTTAGAAGAATTTCCAAACCCCAAATGTGGTCTGAAATAGTCAAATCTGGATTCTCCATACACCTATTCTCCCAAGCATGGTACATCTAAACAACTTCTGGCATATCAAAATCTACTTGCAATTTCAACTCTCTAATCTTCTCTCTTGCCAAATCATCACCGTATTCAAGTCTTTCTGGTTGTTCTATTACCATCACACTTGAATCTGAACTTGCTTCATCACTTCCTTCTTGTTCCTCTGAAGTGACAACAAATGGTGATTCACCAACCTTCTTCCTTTCTTATTCCATAAGTTGTGCAACCAACCTTGAATCAAACTCTACTTGTGCTTCATTCTTAGGAACTTCTACTCCTACCATGATTCCTTTACCCTTATCTAATGGATCAATGATGGGTAAGGATGATGGTAATACCTTTGAAGATACTTCTTTGATGATAGATGATGACTTGAATACATCAACCTCATCCGCAGGCCTGTCAACGCTCAAATTCCTTGTGTCAGCGCCCAATTTGCTCATGTCAGCGCTTGGTGTGTCAGCGTTCAAACTTTGCTTGTCAACACCCAAATTACTTATCTCAACGCCTCTTGTAAATTGCTCCAACATAGCTGTAAAAGACAAGTTTAAATTGGTAGGAGTTACCAGAGATCTGTCAAAACCTGGTTGCTTCTTCAATTCAGTTAGGGCTTCAGCAACACCAAAAGATTCTCCATCATGTGAGCCTTTATCACTCACATTAATCTGCTCATCCTCCCCTTTGGAAGATTCCTCCATCCCACGCCTTGTGCTAGCATTCTCCCAAATGACAATCCTCTCCCTCAATTGCTTGAGTTCAAGGCCTTGTGTACTGACAATTTGTACCAAGTCTGCATTTTGCTTTTGCAAGCTAATGCAGACAGCCGTCAATTCCATTAATGTGTATGGTTCCAATCTGCCCTCCTCTAAAATGGGTATTTGACCTCCCAAGTTAGATTCATAGGGCATGGATGAGGTCTTAAAGATGTTAGGAATGTCTTGGCCTGCATCTAAGCCAGAACCAATAGTCCCAGCCTCATCTATAGCACCAACCACACTTGTGGTGGTGGTTCTCTCTGCTACACGGCTAGGACCACCAGAGGAGAACACTCCAGTAGTCCTTTGGCGTTTTTGCAACCTATATTGTGGTGGGGTGGAAGATGATGTGGATTGGGTGGATGTGGGAAGGTTAAGGGGTGTTTGGGTCTGTGAAGGAAAGGTGTCAACGTCTGGATTACTTGTGTCAACGCCAACATTTAATGTGTCAGCGTTGAAGGGTTCTTGGTCAATTTCCATGCGTTGAGGTGAAGGTAAAGGTTCTGGTATTGGGTCAAGTTGTGGTTGTGGGTCTGGTTGGGGTTGTGCTGCTGCAATAACAGCAAGCATAGATGGGGTGAGGGGTAATTCACGGTGAAGGGGTGAATTCATCTTTGTAAAAATAGCTTTCTTTTGCACAGGGATATCATAAAAGTCATCATGATCCCTTGTGAAGTAATTTTGCACATCAAAAACTATTTTTAAAAATCTGAGATAAGCCAAAGTCATCTTATTCCCTTTGTTTTTACACATGCCATCAAAAATTATTTTAGAATAATTAAACTTTTGCCCGGTTGCAATGCACACAATAGCACTAGCAATGAATCTATTAATCTCATTGTGTGCAGTACACTTGGGACTCAAACATTGTAAGATGACATGTATGAGGTACTTCCAGGCTGGGGGAAACTCATGTTTATGATATTGTTTAAAGTGCCCTCATCAGGGAAAGGATACCCCAAAGCCCTTAGTCTTTGTTCTATTTCATTAATGGGAAGGGTGGTTATACCATCAGCATCATCAAGATGCAAAGCCTGGCGAACCAAGGCTTTGGTAACCACCCAATTATGCCCATGAACAATTGATGATAATAAAGTCACATTATTAACTGTTGAGGAACTAACAGTGTTCCAAAACTGTTTAATATGCGTGACAGAGATGAGAGGAGCATGAGAAAGAGCATACCTAATAGGAGATGCATTCAAATACGCCACCATCTGGGTGTATTGGGGAAACAGAGTATCATCAGCGTCCAAATATGCAATCATGTTGTGTTGACTCCTGAATCCCAATACCAAATCACTTGGTTTAAATTTTGGTGCCATTGAAGAAGAAAGCTGTTTGTGAATTATTGAGAAAGATGAATTATAGGAGAAAATTGTTAGACAAGAATATGAGGTACCCTGTTTAAAAATAGGAGCCAAATATATAGGAGAGATAGGTGTATGTGACTGGTAAAAAATGAGGCAACTATTTTCAAAATATAATGATGAAAATATTGAAAAGAAAATAAGTTATCTCATACATTAATTAAAAGTTATCTGCTCCCAAAATTACGGCCCCAAAATTCGTCAAAAATAACAATTGGGTAGGTCCCAATGAGTGTCAACGGTCAAAAAGAACCCATCAACGCCCAACGGCTATATTCTTGTCAACGTTTGCCAAAGCCATGTCAGCGTCTAAATTTGTCATAACAACGCTTGGAAAAATACTTGTTAGCGTCCAAAAATAAAAGTAATAAAAATGAAAAAGAACCTTAACAAAGTAATTTATCCTAGTGAAGATAACCTATAAATTGATAAGTATTATAGGTCGGCAAGCACTGTCTAGTTATGCACATTTGCTTATGCAAGATAGACATAACAGTCCTCTAGTGTCCCTTGCTAACCAAAATTCTTAATAACTAAGTTATCTCATAAAATTCCTTGTAACTCCCAGGTAAAACCCATAAGAAATCATTTCCAAGTCTCCCAAACTTCTAATATTTCTTGTCAGCGTTCAACTTGTCAACGCCTCAGTTCTTCTTGTCAACGTCCGAAATCCCTTTGTCAGCGTCTGAGAGACTTAGCTAATTTTATTCCCAATAATCCTCCCCTAAACTTGATATCTACTCTTAGAAATCAAGTTTCTTAATAAAATAGAACATACAGAGAGGATTCTTACAAGTATACTTCTCCATGAATTTGAGTAATAATAAATCTCGAAAAGTCAATCACTTAAATCACTTGTATAGTCAGCCTTCACTTGGTCTTAATCATCTTCAGCACCTGTAGAGTCTTTGGAGCTTTCTTTATTACTTTTGTCACTCAAATTCGATTGCTCCTCCCCTTTTTAAGACTCCTCTCCAAGATCAATACACAAGGACGGAACCAAGAACGTTCTCCTTGCATCAGCTTCCAAAACAACAAGTCTATTAGTTCAAAAGAGTGATCCTTGACAATTTGTACCATTTCTGTATTATGCTTTTACAAGCTAATACAGATTTTCGTCAATTCCATTAATGTCAAAGGTTTCATACTGTCCTCATCCACATTCGGGAAATGAATCCTCAACGTTGATTCATAGGACATGGGGATGGACTTACTGATGATAAGACTGAATTGACCTGCATTAAAGCTAGTGCCAATAATCTCAGCCATCTACATAACACTATACACCCTTGTGAAAGTGATCTATGCTGCTACTAGATGTCAATCACTAGGAAAAACATCTCAATGATCATTAGGCTTCCAGATATCCAAAAATTTAAAAAAAATGAAAGGGTGATGAAACATTTTGGGACTATAAAGAAGTTTATTAATGACACCAGCTAAGATGTCATAGCATAAAATGGACTTGCGAATGGAAAACTTTAGTTAGAACATAAACAAAGGTAATAATCCTAAGGAAATTAACTAGTCTCTAATAAGCAAGAGTGACAAACACTGTTCATGCATACACTCATGCAAAAGCATGATAGACACACATGAACCCTAGAGTCCTTTGTTCACAAATGCCCCAAAGAGAAAGTTAACTCATATAAAACCTTTGCAACTCCCCAAGTAACCCAAACATATACCCAAAGTCTTCCAACCGACCAAACCCAAATCTAGGTCAAATGTCTTGGCAGCATGCACAATATATCAACTTTTCATGCTACAATGCCTCACGAATTAGAAAACTAAATCGTACTCACAAGTGGACACAATCTAGAATTGTGCAAGAGTGCTCTAAGAGTACCCAAAAACCTAGAGGTTTACCTCACCTTAATAGAAGCATATAAATCATTATATGTGAAGAAGCAAAATTTTATTTCAAGATAGGAATGTAAACACTCCAACCATCATAAATAAAAGTTTGCAATTCTGTATCCATCCAAATGTAGCTCCATTTTCCTGCATAGTTAGACAAAAACCACAAAAACACACCAACACATGCTACCCTTTCCAACAATAATGGGTAGAGATAACATGTCAGTGGATAAAAAATAATAACAGTGGAAAGACCAACAATGCATGTTCCTTGAGCATCCACTATCCCAATATCCTTGATCATTAACCTGCTTTTGGACAGGCTGCTCAAAAAGAAAACTAATTAATTTTCTTTGGAGATCCAAGCCTTGTCAGACTTGGATCTGTCTAGTTGTTCAACTAGATTGGTCTTATTCTTTACCACAAATCCATGTTCATCCCTTTGTGACCTAAACACCCAATTTGTTCCAATGAGACTAGTAATGACCTTCTCAAGATATTTAAATCTATTGAAGTCATTGAAATACCATTAAAATTAGAGTTTTTCTCTTGTTTAGGTTTCCAAGTTAAGTGGGATGATGCTTTAGACCCTTGGCCCTTACTAACCAAGTATCTTTGTTTATATGGTCTAATATAAGGTCTCATACCAAACTTGGAGCTGTCAGCGCTGCATTTGCTCCTTTCAGCGTTGAATTTGTTCTTGTCAGCGCCCAAATTAAGGTTTGCTACTGGAACATACTGTCTGTTTGACCAAGTGTTGGTCTTTTGAAAGGGTCTTTGACCATGAGTATTAGTAGTCTTAGAGAAGAAAGGAACTGGTCTAGTAGCCTGTGGTCTAGTGTGGACAAAAGGTCTAAGATTGACATTGGATGACCTATTGTCAGCAAATGAGTTGTATCCACTGACACAATTATAGGCCAAATGTGAAAAGCTCCCACATGAGTAACAAGCCTTTTTAGACACAAACTTAGGCTTAGACTGATAAAACCCTGTCCCATTAACACTTGCTTGGCTTTGGGGTGACCTAGGTTTCCTATACATTTCAGCATATTTAACACTAGGTTGTTTCTTAATTCGGGAGCCAAGATTAACAGCTTTTCCAGTGATGGGATTGGTCACAGTGATAGGTGTAGATACTACTGGACTCTCAATGGGTGTAGGCACAAATGGACTCTCACTAAGCTTCCCTCCCTTAACAAACAAAGTGGGGTTGGCCTTCTTCCACTCTTCTAAATCTGTTAGTTTCTGCTTGTACTCCTCTACTGGGGTAAGAACTCTAGGTGGAGGAATAAATTCCTATTCTTGGAGTTCTGGAATACCAGTCCAAGACAAGTCCTTTCTTTGGACACCATAGAAGTCCCCAGCTGGTGGTGGAACACCAGCATACTCTTTTATCCCAATCCCAGTCATGTCCCTAGAATCCCTTTGTTTACTGACACATTCTCCTAGGGTTTGTGAGGCCTTATCAAATCTCTGAATTTTAAGGTCTATATTATCCTTATTCTTAATAGCCTCATCTAACTTAGCTTTTTACTCAGCATTGACCCTTTCCATGATGTTTCTAATATCAGTACTAGCATTTAAATCATGTTTTAAGATATTTATTTTATCTTTTAGGTCATACTCCATTTTCTTATACTCAGCTACAGTCTTTTCAGTTTGAGTAAGAGCAAGTTGATAGTTAGACAACTTGCATCTCTCAGTACTCACATCTCCTAACAATCTTAAAACCTCTTTGTTAAGTCTTTCAGTATTTAAACGACAAGAAGAGTCATTACATACCTCATTATCAGAACATGAAGAAGAATTGGAACTTGTGAAACTTGAAGTAGACGTGGCCTTAACTGAAAACATCATCAGATTCTTCTTCACCTTCTTCCTTAGCTTGGTTCACCTCACGATATTGGATCTCGTTCTTCAAATCTAAGTTTCTCAACAAGCTCTAATACCACTTGTTGATCCCAAACTTAGATCGATTTAGCTTTGTGTTATCGAGATTAGATCAAGTATAACACGTAGAGAAACTTTGTTTATGTATAAAGTAATCTAAGTGTTATGCGGAATTAACACTTAAACAAGAACACACAAAGATGTAAAACAAACTTTCACCTGATTGATAATAACGAACTTACTTACAATGTAAGTGTTTAACGTATGAAAACTTATTATGAAACATAACCTAAAGGTCTTCTTTTATAGACATAAGAAGCCTTGTACAAGAGTCTACGTATCAACTATTCTAGGTAAAGATAATTATAGAAAATACAATGTTGATCCTATCTTTACTAAAAACAAACTAGAAACATAATACCCGTAGACCATATCTTTCTATCAGTGCTTGTCTTCAACCTATCAACGCTTGACTTCTTCTTGTCAACGCTTGATCTGTTAGTGTTTGTTTTCTTCTTGTCAACGCTTGTGTTCCTCTTGTCAGCGCTCAAGTGAACTGGCTACATTTTATTCCCAACAAGTGCATCCTAGATTACATGTTTTACAGATTATTTAGGTGAATGTGGTGTGTGCCTTGCATCCTTCACAAGGAGCTGATCCCTCCTACCCAAACCTATATTAATTAGAGGCAACCCCTCTAATTGCATGATGAGGTCACCCCTCCAAGTATTCATGCACGTTGATATTTCATGACCTCTATTGGCTAATGGTAAACATGTTAAACAGTTTTCATAAGATAAACATAAGGCTTTTCAAACTATAAAACCAATTTTACTAAGTTATACCAGGTTTTGCAGGACTTAATCATTTCCGCTGCTATATGTTGTATATGCTTATGTTATTCATTCTATGCTTGTATATACGTGCACTGAGCGTTATGCTCAGCCGTTTTCCTTTCATGTTCCCAAAACGGTAGGTACTTAGGGATGCTCGTAGACTCTAATCGTACGTGCATATGGATTGGAAGCTTTCTAGCCTTTATTACTTTATGCATTTATTGATACATTTTGCTACTTATTTCCATGGACATTGTTTAGTCCTTTTCATTTCTAGTACTTATGTTTGTGTGTGATGAGCTTTTACTTTGGGGTACCGATGTTTGTTTCCGGTAGTTCCTTTATGGTCATGTAATGTTTAAGACATTTGTCCTTGTATGGTTTGATGACACGCCATAATCACGCGTGACATTCCATTTACCCAAAATAGGGTGTTACAATTATGGTATTAGAGCCAAGGCTTTTACCTGTAGGCTCTCAAAACACGACATGTGATTAGTGGGTAGTCACTATTGTCTTCCTAGAACTGGCAGTCGGTTTTCATGCATTCATTGTTTTCATGCATTCATATATATGCCACTGTCGCACGTTTATGACTAAGTATTGGTTGGTACAGGACTGGCCCTATTTAGTCGCATGTGTTTTATCGAAACTTTTAACTTTGGGACCGACCCATTGGTGTCCCCTCGCCATGTCTTTTGTTTTGAGTGAACTTACCATAGGCGTTCACTCTAGCGCATATAAAAGTATTCATAAAACTACATCATGCATTCATATACTAGTTTTCCTGCATAAAATTTTTCTCATGATTTACTGGTATAAATTTTTTTCATGTATATATATTTTATGTTTTTATCAGTTTAATCATGTGTTTTTATGTTATACTGTCAGATGGTTCTCACACGCGAGCAAGAACAACTCAATGCAGCAATCCAAGCTGTGATGCAAGCTATGCTTCCTCAGCTGAGGAACGAAATTAGGGCTGAGGTGCAGGCTGCCAACAATAAGCAACAACACCCAGTACCTCATCCTCCTCCTCCAGCAACATTGGTCACATGGCTGGAGAGATTCAACAAGCTACGCCCTCGATCCTTCGAGAAAACTGATAGCCCCAATGAAGCTGAAAGGTGGTTGGCTCACATTGAGAAGATCTTCGATGCTATGGGCTGTGACCCAGTCTACAAGTCGAGGTTGGCTTGTTATAGGTTCGAAGGTGACGTGCTGTCATGGTGGAAGGCACTGAAGCAGTCTGAGGGAGGTGATGATTGGGTGGCTGGTTTGACTTGGCCTCAGTTCAGGGAGTTAGTGATGGGATAGTTCTTTCCCAAGGCTGAGCAAGACAAGCTGAAGAGAGAGTACCATGGAATCAAACAGAGAGCTGGGGAGAACAGCAACGAGTTCATGCAGCGCTTTCTTCGTTTGGCTGGTTTTCTTGGCGCAGCAGCAGGTACCCCCGAAGAGCAAGCATACCACTTCCGGTGGGCTCTTCGTACATCGGTCGCAAACGACTTGGTGTGTGCTACGTTCAACATGGTGGCACAAGTGGCCGATGCAGCACGTAAGCTAGAGATGCTGCAAGAAAGAGAAGAGTTCGGGGAAGCAGAGAGACCCGAGAAGAGGTAAACATTCATTATTTGGCGGTGACAAAACCGTATTCTTTCAGTATATGTCAATATTTATATATCTTATTAAACTGCATCTTCCAGGCAGAAGACTGGGGACCGGTCTTAACCGGCTACTCAGCAACAGCCTACTCAGCCAAGGGAAACGGTCAGACTCACGACCGTTCTGTTACGGATAGGCGTGGCGGTAATGATAATTACCATAACAACGCTGGAAACTCCAATAGCAACATGCCCTTAAACTTACTCATTTTTCTTATGATTACATGCAATAGCTCATAATTCTGACACATTAGCAATCTTCTACCAGGAATCATGGTAACGGGAGGGACCAGAACCAAAGAGGTTCACAGCCTAACCGTCCAGCAATCACTGGCATTACATATTACGAACTTTTCCGCATTATCCTTTGTACCTATTACCATGTCTCATGTATACTGTTCTTATCAGGATCTCAGCCAGCTAGGGCACCTGCTAAAGGGTATACTCATCCTCTTTGCACTACTTGCAACCGTAGGCACCCAGGGCTATGTCGCCGCGACAACGACGCATGCTACAATTGTGGCCTTACTGGTCATCGCATGAAGGACTGCCACAAGGGCGAGATGGAGGGTACATCTGGACATGCTGATACTAAGCCGCCTCCTACTAGTGGACGCGTTTACACGACTTCTCGTGATCAGGCCAACAACTCTACATGTACCATCACTGAATCTTGTATATGTATGGTCAAGCTGCATGTGTTCTATTTGACACAGGTGTTACTCATTCGGTCATTGCTACTGCTTATGCTAAGAATGTTAGGATATCCCCTATGCCATTAGAGAATGTACTAAACATTTCCACGCCTTTAAGAGATTCTGTACACATAACCCATGTGTACAAGAGCCTTCCCCTAGATTTTGACGACAATATTCGTCCTGTTGACGCACTTCCGTTGGACATGAACGATTTTGACATGATATTTGGCATGGACTGGCTATCCAAACATCATGCTACCATAGACTGCCATTCATATCGAGTCATCTTCGGTGATGTTAATGCACCAGAGTACATTCACAACGGGTTCGTACCCGGAAGGGCTGTAAAAATCATATCAACCCTGCAAGAACGTGCATTACTTTCACATGGTTGCGAGGGCTAGCTAATTACTGTTCATGACATGGATGCTGAATCTCCATCAATTCGGAATCAGCCGATAGTGTCAGAATTTCTAGATGTATTTCCAGAAGAACTTTCGGGCATACCACCTATACGGGAAGTAGTATTTAATATCAAGCTCATCCCAGGAGCTGAGCCGATCTCCAAGGCTCCTTATCGCATGGCTCCCATAGAGTTGAAGGAGCTGAAGGATCAATTGCAAGAACTTCTGGAACGAGGCTTCATTCGACCGAGCGCATCTCTATAGGGCGCACCGGTCTTATTCGTGAAGAAGAAAGACGACAATATGCGTTTTTGCATAGATTATCGCGAGCTCAACAAGATCACCATCAGGAATATGTATCCTCTACCACACATAGACGATTTGTTTGACCAACTCGAAGGGGCCAAACGTTTCTCCAAGATTGATCTGAGGTCGGACTATCATCAGCTACGGGTTAAAGAGCAGGACATCGCCAAAACTGCTTTCCGTACACGCTATGGCCACTACGAATTCGTAGTCATGCCATTTAGCCTTACCAATGCTCCAACAGTGTTCATGGATTTGATGAACAGAATCTTCCATGAATTTTAGGACAAGTTCGTCATAGTCTTCATTGACGACATTCTGATATTCTCCAAGTCCAAAGAGGAACACGAAGACCATCTTCGTACAGTATTGCAGATTCTTCGCCAGAAGCAGCTGTATGCTAAATTCTCCAAGTGTGAGTTCTGGTTAGACAAGGTGGCATTATTAGGTCACATTGTATCAGCAGAAGGAATCACTATGGATCCAACAAAGGTTGAGGCTATTACCAAGTGGCCAATACCGACATCAGCAACTGAAGTTCACAGTTTTCTAGGCTTAGCTGGTTACTACCGTAGGTTCGTGGAGAACTTTTCCCGCTTAGCACTACCATTGACCAAAATGATGCGGAAAGGGGAGAAATTCGTCTGGACTGAAGAAAGACAGAAGAGCTTTGAAGACCTAAAGCAGAAGTTAGCATCTGCATCTTACTCTCCCGTCTGGTACAGGTGGATTTTAAATCTATAGTGATGCATCGTGGAAGGGACTTGGTTGTGTTCTCATGCAACATGGGAAAGTGATCGCGTACGCTTCACGACATATTAAGCCTTATGAGGAAAATTACCCTACGCATGACTTGGAACTTGCAGCAGTCGTGTTGGCATTGAAAATATGGAGGCACTACATGTATGGAGAATCATGTGACATTTTCACGGACCACAAGAGCTTGAAGTACATCTTCACTCAACGTGAATTGAACATGAGACATAGGAGATGGTTAGAGCTGTTAAAGGATTATGACATCAATCTGCAGTATCATCCTGGCAAGGAGAATGTAGTGGCAGATGCACTTAGCAGAAAGTCCAGAATGATAAACGGTATTAAAATTGAGGAGGAAATTATAAGAGACTTGGAGCGACTAGACATTAAGATCATGGTACGTGGACAGCACGGTTACTGGGCTAATATTAGAGTGGAACCTGAGTTACTCTCTAGGATCAAGGGATCTTAGAAGGATGATGGTGAAATATGGGCGATAATTCAGAATTTAGAGAAGTAGACATAATTTCGAGTAGACGCAGACGGTATCTTATGGCAGGGCACGAGACTTTGTGTTCCTGATGATCAAGAACTCCGGGAAGCATTGTTACCTGAGGCTCATAGCTCTCCATTCTCTATTCATCCTGGTTCGACCAAGATGTACCATGACATCAATCAATACTTTTGGTGGAGTGGTATGAAACAGGATGTTGCGACTTATGTATCCAAATGTCTTACCTGCCAGCAGGTTAAGATCGAGCATCAGCGATCTGGCGGTCTTCTACAACCGTTTTACATTCCATAGTGGAAGTGGGACAAGATCACCATGGATTTTGTTACCGGTCTTCCGCAGACAAAGAGGAAGCATGATGCGACTTGGGTTATCGTTGATCGACTTACTATGTAACACCCCCAAAATTTATACAACTCAATACAGCGGAAGACTAGTTGGTGTTACGGGATAGCACATTACTCACATCATAGACAACACATAAAAATCGCGTCGTTTAATAATAAAGCATTTCCATTCATAAATATCAAATTTACATAGGTCCCAAGTCATTGTATTTTATACAGGTTTTACAAAGCATTTGAATGGAAATTATTATTTAAGTGCGGGCCATGAATTCTTGTTGTCTTCCCGAGAATTACCTTCAAGTACTTGAGATAAAACATGTTAAAAGAAAAGGTCAGCGATAACGCCGAGTGAATTCATAGAGTTTAATGAAATCCATCAATATAACATCGGTATAAAATTATTACCGAAAATCATTTTGTACAAATCTTTGTAATAGGCCATAAAATAGCCAAAGTCATTTTATATAAATCCTTATCAAAAATCATAATATAGGCATTTGCCTTCAAAATCATTATACGAGCCAATGTCATAAAAACATCATACAATACGCCTTATGACGTTGTATAAAGTTAAATAAAAACCGTTATATGAATATGGTTATGTAAAACCAAAACACGAACATAAAATCAATAATAAGACCCTGTATTGCTAGTCAGGCAATATATCGTAATTCCATGCATAAAGCAGTATTTTCGTTATTTGGATTATTATAAGCCGCATGACATTGTTACCTTACTACAACAAACAACGGGTAGCTAGCCCGAAACTCAATTTGCCCATCTAAGTTAGCGTGTCGTCAAAAAGATCACGCTATGTAAATCTTCTCATACATAAATTCGCTTACCAATCAATGTGGCACGACGGGGATCAACCGTCAAGGCGCGAACTGGGGTGATCGTCCCCAAATAGTACTATTATATGCATAAGCGTCTACCAAATCCCGGTAGTTCACAATTCATGCTAATGGGACTTTTATTGACATAACCTAACTTTAATAATCCATTTTATCTCATCTATCGGGTAATTTAATCATTCTTCGGGTCATGCAATCATTCGGGTCCAAATCAATAAACAGACAATCGGGACAACTAGTGTCCTATTTTATAAAAACTAACATGTTATCTCCCTCGCGGGTTTATAAAACATTTCATAAAAACATTTAAATGAGTGCGAGACTATGAACTCACGTTGATGTGGGAAAGCGGGTTATCGGCAATTCGGATGTACGGTACGTGCTACAATCACGGAAACCTAGACAAATAATACTCGTCTTAGACTTTTGTCCAATGATTTTTTAAAAATAACAATTATGTATACATATGATGATTTTGTACATATGATGATGATCAAGTGGGTTTATATATTATTATGTACTCATTTTAGTGTTTATGTATTGGTAACTTTTTACTAGTTTACTAGTTTTACCTATTTACATGTTTTAGAACCTATTATAAGTTCATTAACTTGTATTAATCCATTTTATACTTGTATTATCAGTATTTATACTTTACATGTTGAGCCCAAATGGGTTAAGCCCAATAAGTAATTTTTATAAGTGTTTAACTTATTTAGTTAAATTATTAGTCCAAGTATGCTAACTTTGCTCGTTAATGTCCGTATGTCATATAGTTCGGGTTTTATTGGTTTTTACTTGTATTAGGTACTTATACATCAGTATATGACTTTTAAAAACTTTACATTAGACGGGTTTGATCGTCTAAGTTTTAATTGGCGAAAAACGTTAATTTTACGGTAATAGCCGAAAAAGTCGTAAAAATCATGTTTATAGTTTTTATAACTTATAAAACTTACCAAACTACCATTTTTAATAAATCTCCATTTATTTATCCTTATACATATTTATATAAATGTAATATATAAGTTAGTGAGATTTAATTCACATTTTATACTATATTAGTTTGAGTGCTTATATAATACTATTAAACATTAATTCTTCAAAATCTGATTTTTAGTTTTATCTTCACCATTTTTATCATATATTGAGTTCTATAAGGAGATAGAAGCTCATTTTTGGATGGCATAAACTTCATATTATGTGCTACAAATAAGTTAGTTATAGCTACTTCTCATTCCATGTCTAACTATCCTTAACAGTTCCTACAAAACAGACTATTCAGATTGGTACACTCATCTTGTTTTGATCATATCTCACTCATCTTGATGATTCTATTGCATGTACATCTCTCACATGTATATGACATCTAACACTTACAGTAAATGGATTCCACCATGCAATTTTATCAGTTCATAACTTGGTTACTTACTGTTTTTATACAGCCAACAATTTAAGCAAGATTTTAGCCTTGTTTCTTATGGTTTTTCATCTTTTTAATCATATTTATCAATACTTGATCCCCACACAACATTTTTATCATCATATATTCATCATATACATATATAATAAGAAAGAAAATACATGATTATATAATCAAAATAACAAGAGGGTGGGGAGAACAATCTTTATACCACCAAAGTGATGAAATGATGAGTTTTTGATGAACAAGGTTTGGTTCCTTGTTACCAAACCTTCAACTTGGAAAATGAACTCCTTGAGATCTTCATATGCATGAATACCTTCCTGAAAATCAGCCCTTGATCTCCATGTAAACTCCTTGCTAGTTGTTAAAATCACCTCCAATCATCATCTTTTCAAAGGGTTATCAACATATGTTGAATATAGATTAAGTTTATGGTTTAATTGATGATGATGATGGGTGATTTGGGGTGGTGTTTGGACGTTCACCATGAGAGAGGAAGGATGAGAGAGTGGTTTGCATGTGGTGTGTGTGAAAAATGGTTTGTAGCTAGTAGTTTTGATGTTGGTATTGCTTACAAGTTAAGCTAGAGTTAACAAGTGTTACTCATGGCTTATAATTTTGACACCTAATGGTGTTTGTGGAGACTTGTTAACCATCCCATGTGTGGGGTTGAGACAAGTTTATCGTGTCTCATCCCTATTTAATTACGGGTACTCCTCGATTCTAGTTTCCTCGATTTACGTGCCCTCGGGTCGTTTTACGAAAAACTTTTTTATAAATTATGAATCAACGGCACAAAACGAATCTAATAAAAATTGTCTCATCAAAAACGGAGTTAAAAAACGTAAATACGTAATCCTAAGGTTTCCGGTTTAGTCGTAAAGGACGTTAAATTATAATCGTAAGTCCTAATCTCTTCTCGTAAATTTGTGAGTTTATGAACCAACACAAATTTAAAATTCCAAAATAATATTCACGGATAAATTTATTTCCTGAAATGTCGGACTGTCACCAAAACGGTGTATGTAAACGTAAGCACGTAACGTTGAATCCTCCGGTTTAGACGTAGTCGATGCTACTTCAAGACGTAAACCCAAATTTCTTCCCATAAATAAGTGAGTTCATATTATAACATTAAAATAATGTTCTCAAATAAATATTGAGAATAAAATATAAACCATAAATTGACGGATTGTCACAGCATTTACCCCTAAACAGGATCTTTGTCCTCAAAGATCATCTTACCTTACTACTCGCTTCTTATAGAGTTAAAGCCATGTGGGTATTTCCTCCACATCCGAACTTTTCTCATAAGTGTAATCCATTACAATACGCGAGTTTCATCAAACATAACTACGGGAATAAGATCAGGCTTAATGTTGACTTACTTTCTCTATCCATGATGTTCACGGGTTTTTGATAAATGCAACTTTTCGCCGATCTAAACTTTATCAAGAAGAATTCAGGTTTTCACTTGATAGACATTTTATCAAGTTAGATATACGAAACATAATCCACGCAGTCCTTGAAGTCCTAGGGTAGATCCAGCTTATATGCCTTTCAAACCAATCTTTTTACATCATCTCAATAGTCCCATACAACGGGGACTTATATCCCATGATCTTTCAGATCATCAATTCATTTTCCATGGTTAAAATTTTTGGCATAACTTCGCTACCCATCTGGCACTTCAAGATCTACATTTCATATTCACATAACCTCATGCCCACTACTGGTAGTCAATAATCAGATCCTAATTTCAACAATCATTTCAGGTCTCGCGGGTCGAGTATTTTGTAAGGCTACGTTCGCCATCATAGGAAACCTTAAACCTAAAAGACATGTCCAACTCACAATGGGTGTATGTCGGGTGTCTTCATCCAAACTCCTGCTTACAGATGCTCTCATATTTAGATCCTAACAAGATTCAATCTCTATCCTAATACGATAATTATCAATGATAATATCTACAAAGGAAAGCGATTATACGGTTTATTACCAAAGGTCAATCATTCAAGCATAAAACATTGCTGCTAGCATTTTGTATCGTTACTGTACCTCGTCCCTTCAATTGGGATGGTAAACAACACTCTCTCATCAAGGTTCGTTCCCAATGACTTCTGAGCAAATCTCCAGATATTCGATGCAAAGCGAGGATCTTGATAGAGATGATCGATACAAGCACACCATGTTTACACAACTCCTTTAAATACAAAGAGTCAATTTATTCATTAAGTATCTATCATTAACAGGATGGATATTAGCAGATTCGGTCAGTCTGTCGACGATGACCCAAATCGAATCAAATTCAGATGATGACCTTTTCAATAGTTAGACGTTTACTAATGTATGAGGCGATGGCTGCCTTCATAATTTGCCATTAGTACAACTTCTTCAGATAAAAATACATTTAGTCAGAAATGTCATGAATAGAATACTTATACTTACGAGATTCCAACATGACTACATCTCAAAATCTCCATATTTAGGCAACCACAAGTGGCCTTTTATACATTTAACGCCATCGGCTTCTCAATTCTAATGGTTCACATTAGCCGCGAACCCCTTTTTATTATCTATATTATCCCTCTTACAAACATTAGTTATTTTTAAATTGTTCGGCAATTTATTTTGCACATTCATTATTAAGAAACATATCCTAATTGATTCTTTATCCTATCTACATAATGTGTCAGTATCTACATTCACCTTTCTTGATGAAATAATTATCATGTCCACAATTTACTCATAAATTCTTTCTTCATATTTTCTAAGTTTTAGTTTCGTCTCAACTAACATTTCTATTAGTTTTACTCAATCCGACGTTTAAAGCGTCGATAATTACTACAAGTAATTAAATAATAAATATTTAATTTTTATGAAACGTAAACGCAAAAAGTTTTTAAATTTTCTCAGTTTGTCCAATTATATAAAAATTTTCAAAATAAATTTGAATTTAATTAACAAAATTTTTGTTGATTTATCGGAAATAATTAGTAAGATCCGTAAATGTTCGAAAATCTTCGTTTATTCTTTGGTAAAAAATTTCTTAGTTGAAAAGCAAAAATTGTCGTTTCAAATTTTAAGTCATGGTTTAACGGTTTCCTCAATCCCTCTTAGGTTGTCTTGAGGTGTACACAAACATTTACCCCTAAACAGGAGTTTAGTTAAATGATTTGTGTATAAGGGAATAATCCCTTAAAAATCCTTTGTTAAAACATTTGTCAAAACATATTTGCACTTTATTTTTGGTAAAACCCAAAGTCTTAAAAGGACTCTTATTTTTTAAGAGTCAATATAGATTCCATTATTTATTAATCACACGGTAAAATAATGTAAAGGATTTAGTCTTTAATCACATGTTAAATATTTAAGGTACATGTTTTTATTGTTCGGTCAATTCAGAGCAATCTATAAATAATTACTAACTCCTTCTTATACTTATAAACAAACAAATGGTCCTTAATGATCACAAGCATGAATTTATCTAATTACAGCATACACACGTGATTCATCAAATTTATGGATGCTACATGTGCATTAGTCAATCCAAACGACATAACATGAAACTCATAATATTCATTACAAGTTTTGGATGTAGTGATTGGAATAGATAATCTTTTTCGCGGATGCGAAGTTGATGATAACCATGCCATGGATCAAATCTTTAAAACATACGCTAGAACCTTGTAAATGATCGAACAAATCTTCCATTTCGAGTTATGGATATCGTTTTCGATTGTCAATTTACTCAGTTCACAGTAATCTATAAATACAAGGAATGATAACACCATAGCTCTTCATGATGACGAGCTCGGCAGAATAAAAGCTTTCTCCGACAACTCTCTCATTTGTACAGTAATTCTTTTAATTCAGATGGTGCTGACGTACAGTGCACACGCCACAGGTGCAGCACCAGGAATATAAACAATACCAAATTCAAGTTGCCTTAATGGCGAAAGTCTAGGTAATTCACCAATAAATACCTCCTAGAGTGTCAGATACCAGAAACATCTTTTAATAAATTCATATTAGGTTCTTTCTAGATTACAATATCTATGACTAATTCATAACCATTCACGGTATAATTTCAAGTCTAAATACAGGATATGGTCATCCATCAAGAATTATTTAGATCACTTCGATAATCAACATCTTATCATTTAGGGGAATTCTACTCGAGTTCCCATCAATTAAGACAATGTCGTCACGTCATAATCAATCAATCCATTCTACTGGCACTATTAACTTTTCAGTTATACTGCCGTCGATAAGATGTGAACTTCTCAAAAGACTAATAATAACTCATAATCCTTCATAATTCAAGGATATATGGAGACATAACAAACCTTAAAAGAGTAAGGTCAACACAAAATCTACGCGAGAGAATTTCAAATCAGATACAGACGAAAACATTAACGAATATGAGTTTATCCCATGTTTTCATAATTTGAGTACGCATTCGAAAGCTCCTCGGATCGTTACCCAGGTCATTCAAATAAAATCTAATCAAAAGAAATGATAGGAACGTCGATACATCCAGTCGGGTATCAACACTCAGTAATCAGATACTTTTTCAAAGAATCTCACTACGAGAGAATTGGACAAGAAATAATTGTCAATTGTCAAATAGGACAATTTCCACAGATCAGTAAATTCGACTCAGAATAATAGATGCTACAGGCACATATGTAGGTGTCCCTATCAATATGTCCCTAATTTGCACTTCTTACAGATCTCATAAAATTTAGTCTTTCACAATCTTCAAAGAAAATGTAGTGTTTATTAATCAATTTTATAGTGACTACTAATCAGTCTTGCATGGTCCCTTCCAAATTGTATGTAGGTGCGCAACTATATACAGTTTCAAGATTAACGATGCAATACTCAGTTCGTCAAAATTTTATCATCATGTTTATAATAAAAAACATTTTCATGCTTAATTCTTAAATAAGAATCAAGAATAAATTTACAAAGATTTTCTTTGTTATGAAAACAATTAAGTTTTCCAAGGTGTTTTATAAACAACTTCATTTTGATAACAATCACTTATAAATCTCGCTTCGAATAATCCTTATAGTGATGAAAATTCAATTTTTCTCAAGGGATACTATTTTATCTTATGAAAACAATTAGTGATCTACAAAGGAGTGATGAAAAGTTGTTCACCAAGAACTAACTACAATATATCAGGAAATGAGCTTAGCCAAATAATCATGAGGTTCATGACCTCGATGGCGCTCAAAAAGAATAATCCACAACGTAACTCAAATCAAGATGAATACTTGTTCAATGGTTGCATCACTAATGCGATAATTAGAAAGAAGCAAGAAAAGATAGATAATATCGATACATGTAGAATTTAGCAATCAAAGGTAGTCTTTTCATTAATCACAAACAAGTCAAATTGTACCGTAACACATTACGTGTCACTATGTCATACAATTTCCAAAACTCATACTACCAACTGATATCTCAGTTAAGTTAGGGATTTTTAAAAGATACCACAATGAATACTAATCTACAAGAGTCATTAGGTGTCCCACCTGTCCCGGAAGATCCATCGGTCCCAATTTAGAAGAAGATTTCTTCAATTTATTTATTGGATACTGGGCATCCTCATCATTGGAGAATGGCCTAGGAACAACCTTAACACAAACCTACAATCAATTAAAACTTTATGATTCAATCACATGACTTAACGACTTCCTCTTATCAATCTCATATTCCATACGGGTTAAATTTTACTTTATTCAAGTTTTAACCAATTTTATACTCAATTCGATATCCTACCTCATTCTCCAATATTTACAACTTATTCTTCGGCCTTGTAAAGTCAATAAAAGCTCAATATGAACAACACTTAATTTCCAATCCTATAGCTCTTACAACAACAATTATCAAATGAGTCACCAATATTAAATGACTCACACATTCAATTAGACTTCTCGGAAAGGTACTAGTGGCATGAGGCTTTTGGGTAATGGTTCCATTGACAGCCTCAAGTGCAACATTCACCCTTTCGATTTCAATTTAAGAATTGGGTGACAACGAATCAGATGACATCTTTCTAGGTGGTAACGTTTTGTCAAACTCCACTCTATTAGGAAAGATCATCATGACATCGATATCAGATTTAATCTGGCCAATTCTTCTTTAATATCACAATCAACTAATATCAACATTTCTACGAATATCAACCATTTGTTGGGATCATAAATATCCACAAATTGGTTTAGATCTAGGATAGCTAGAATTCCTACGGGAATAGCTTCGATTGATTTGCTAGGGGAGTTAGGGTTTCTTGTGACAATCTACGTCGTACAAATATCTCGTATACGTATTGAAATAATCATCAAACAATCATGTAATCAAATTACATTATATGTATATATATATATATAATCCAAGTTATATATATATATTAAAATAACACTTCTCAGTCTGGCCTTGTTGGTAACTCGGGAATTCTTCGGCACCGTTATAGTCAAAAGATTTTTAGACATTTTTAGAAAAATGTTTATAGTTAAAAGATTTTGAAATGTTTTATTCAAAACCTTGGTTTTAAAAATCTTTCGTTCTCTATAACGAGAGCTCTGGTACCAAACTATAACACCCCCAAAATTTATACAACTCAATACAGCGGAAGACTAGTTGGTGTTACGGGATAGCACATTACTCACATCATAGTCAACACATAAAAATCGCGTCGTTTAATAATAAAGCATTTCCATTCATAAATATCAAATTTACATAGGTCCCAAGTCATTGTATTTTATACAGGTTTTACAAAGCATTTGAATGGAAATTATTATTTAAGTGCAGGCCATGAATTCTTGTTGTCTTCCCGAGAATTACCTTCAAGTACCTGAGATAAAACATGTTAAAAGAAAAGGTCAGCGATAACGCCGAGTGAATTCATAGAGTTTAATGAAATCCATCAATATAACATCGGTATAAAATTATTACCAAAAATCATTTTGTACAAATCTTTGTAATAGGCCATAAAATAGCCAAAGTCATTTTATATAAATCCTTATCAAAAATCATAATATAGGCATTTGCCTTCAAAATCATTATACGAGCCAATGTCATAAAAACATCATACAATACGTCTTATGACGTTGTATAAAGTTAAATAAAAACCGTTATATGAATATGGTTATGTAAAACCAAAACACGAACATAAAATCAATAATAAGACCCTGTATTGCTAGTCAGGCAATATATCGTAATTCCATGCATAAAACAGTATTTTCGTTATTTGGATTATTATAAGCCGCATGACATTGTTACCTTACTACAACAAACAACGGGTAGCTAGCCCGAAACTCAATTAGCCCATCTAAGTTAGCGTGTCGTCACAAAGATCACGCTATGTAAATCTTCTCATACATAAATTCGCTTACCAATCAATGTGGCACGACGGGGATCAACCGTCAAGGCGCGAACTGGGGTGATCGTCCCCAGATAGTACTATTATATGCATAAGCGTCTACCAAATCCCGGTAGTTCACAATTCATGCTAATAGGACTTTTAGTGACATAACCTAACTTTAATAATCCATTTTATCTCATCTATCGGGTCATTTAATCATTCTTCGGGTCATGTAATCATTCGGGTCCAAATCAATAAACAGACAATCGGGACAACTAGTGTCCTATTTTATAAAAACTAACATGTTATCTCCCTCGCGGGTTTATAAAACATTTCATAAAAACATTTAAAAGAGTGTGAGGCTATGAACTTACGTTGATGTGGGAAAGTGGGTTATCGACAATTCGGATGTACGGTACGTGCTACAATCACGGAAACCTAGACAAATAATACTCGTCTTAGACTTTTCTCCAATGATTTTATAAAAATAACAATTATGTATACATATGATGATTTTGTACATATGATGATGATCAAGTGGGTTTATATATTCTTATTCACTCATTTTAGTGTTTATGTGTTGGTAACTTTTTACTAGTTTACTAGTTTTACCTATTTACATGTTTTAGGTCCAATAAGCCTATTATAAGTTTATTAACTTGTATTAATCCATTTTATACTTGTATTATCAGTATTTATACTTTACATTTTGATCCCAAATGGGTTAAGCCCAATAAGTAATTTTTATAAGTGTTTAACTTATTTAGTTAAATTATTAGTCCAAATATGCTAACTTAGCTCGTTAATGTCCGTATGTCATATAGTTCGGGTTTTATCGGTTTTTACTTGTATTAGGTACTTATAAATCAGTATATGACTTTTAAAAACTTTACATTAGACGGGTTTGATCGTCTAAGTTTTAATTGGCGAAAAACGTTAATTTTACGGTAATAGCCGAAAAAGTCGTAAAAATCATGTTTATAGTTTTTATAACTTATAAAACTTACCAAACTACCATTTTTATAAAATGTCCATTTTTTTATCCTTATACATATTTATATAAATGTAATATATAAGTTAGTGGGTTTTAATTCACATTTTATACTATATTAGTTTGAGTGCTTATATAATACTATTAAACATTAATTCTTCAAAATCTGATTTTTAGTTTCATCTTTACCATTTTTATCATATATTGAGCTCTATAAGGAGATAGAAGCTCATTTTTGGATGGCATAAACTTCATATTATGTGCTACAAATAAGTTAGTTATAGCTACTGCTCAATCCATGTCTAACTATCCTTAACAGTCCCTACAAAACAGACTATTCAGATTGGTACACTCATCTTGTTTTGATCATATCTCACTCATCTTGATGATTCCATTGAATGGCCAACTCTCACATGTGTATGACATCCAAAAATTACTGTAAATGGATTCCACCATGCAATTTTATAAGTTCATAACTTGGTTACTTACTGTTTTTATACAGCCAACAATTTAAGCAAGATTTTAGCCTTGTTTCTTATGGTTTTTCATCTTTTTAATCATATTTATCAACACTTGATCCCCACACAACATTTTTATCATCATATATTCATCATATACATATACAATAAGAAAGAAAATACATGATTATATAATCAAAATAACAAGAGGGTGGGGAGAACAATCTTTATACCACCAAAGTGATGAAATGATGAGTTTTTGATGAACAAGGTTTGGTTCCTTGTTACCAAACCTTCAACTTGGAAAATGAACTCCTTGAGATCTTCATATGCATGAATACCTTCCTGAAAATCTGCCCTTGATCTCCATGTAAACTCCTTGCTAGTTGTTAAAATTACCTCCAATCATCATCTTTTCAAAGGGTTATCAACATATGTTGAATATAGATGAAGTTTATGGTTAAATTGATGATGATGATGGGTGATTTGGGGTGGTGTTTGGATGTTCACCATGAGAGAGAAAGGATGAGAGAGTGGTTCGCATGTGGTGTGTGTGAAAAATTGTTTGTAGCTAGTTGTTTTGATGTTGGTATTGCTTACAAGTTAAGCTAGAGTTAACAAGTGTTACTCATGGCTTATAATTTTGACACCTAATGGTGTTTGTAGAGACTTGTTAACTATCCCATGTGTGGGGGTGGGACAAGTTTATCTTGTCTCATCCCCATTTAATTACGGGTACTCCTCGATTCTAGTTTCCTCGATTTACGTGCCCTCGGGTCGTTTTACGAAAAACGTTTTTATAAATTATGAATCAACGGCACAAAACGAATCTAATAAAAATTGTCTTATAAAAAACGGAGTTCAAAAACGTAAATACGTAATCCTAAGGTTTCCGGTTTAGTCGTAAAGGACGTTAAATTATAATCGTAAGTCCTAATCTCTTCTCGTAAATTTGTGAGTTTATGAACCAACACAAATTTAAAATTCCAAAATAATATTCACGGATAAATTTATTTCCTGAAATGTCGGACTGTCACCAAAATGGTGTATGTAAACGTAAGCACGTAACGTTGAATCCTCCGGTTTAGACGTAGTCGATGCTACTTCAAGACGTAAACCCAAATTTCTTCCCATAAATATGTGAGTTCATATTATAACATTAAAATAATGTTCTCAAATAAATATTGAGAATAAAATATAAACCATAAATTGACGGATTGTCACATACTAAGTCAGACCATTTCTTACCGATCCGCAAGGAAGATTCGATCAGTAAACTCGCCGATACTTACAAGAAGGAGATCATGAGACTTCATGGTGCTCCATCTAGCATCGTCTCAGACAGAGATCCTCGATTTACTTCGCGATTTTGGAGGAGTCTACAGAAAGCTTGGGGTACAAAACTTAAGCTTAGCATGGCTTTTCATCCTCAAACAGACGGACAATCGGAACGAACGATTCAGACATTAGAAGACATGTTGAGGTCATGTGCGTTAGAATGGACGGGAGATTGGGACGATCACATCTGTCTAGTAGAGTTTGCATACAACAACAGTTGGCACACAAGTATTAAGTGTGCTCCATTCGAAATGTTGTATGGCAGAAAGTGTCACGCTTCAATCTGCTGGGATCAGGTTGGTGAGCGAACACTTGAAGGACCAGAAATGATAGAGTTGACCAACGAGAAGGTCACAGTAGCTAAGAAGAAATTGCAAGAAGCACGGTCATGTCAGAAGAGTTATGCCGACAAGCATCGTACGGACTTACATTTTAACGTAGGAGATCACGTCTTCCTTAAGGTATCACCGACACGTGGTGTTAGACGTTTTGGAATCAAAGGGAAGCTCAGTCCTCGATTCATCGGACCGTTCGATGTTATCGAGCGAGTCGGTGAAGTATCTTATCGTTTAGCGTTACCTCCGCAGCTTTCTCATGTTCACGATGTGTTCCATGTGTCCTTACTCAGAGGGTACAAGTATCATCCCCTTCACATGGTTCAGTATCCACTAGAACAGATTCGTGAAGATCTCACCTTCATAGAGGAACCCGAACGAGTTCTTGACAGGCAAGAACTAGTCATGAGGAGGAAGACAATTCCATTCGTCAAAATCCTTTGGAGGGATCATACCGAGCGGGAAGCCACTTGGGAGACCGAGGAGTCTATCCGGACTTCTTACCCTCATTTCAAGTTTTGAATTCGGGTATGTTCCTCTTTTTCCAGTTTACGTTATCTGTAATTCGGGGACGAATTATTCTTATTAGATGGGAAGAGTTGTAAAACTCACATGCTTTTACCATGAACAGTACATATATAATCGTACGTACATGATTAAAACTTTCCTTATATAACATGTTTACATTTCACGAATGTTAAATACAAGTATTACGTACGTGTTATTACACGATAAGTATTTAATACGTATTAAATAATCACGAACATGAAATCATGAACGTAAATAATCACGAGCATATTATTATGTATTTACGTAATTATGATTACGATTACGTACACGTATATATTATAACACGAACAAATAATAATAAAGTCACGTAAAAACGAGCACGATAACACGTAACATTTTAAAACACGAAAAACGTTAGGTTTCCCCTTGTGGTCCCCATATACCCGCGGACACAAAGACCAAGAAAGGGCCAAGCCCACTTTTATTTTTGCTAAAATAGAAAAAAGGGAAAACATATTATTCATTTACAGAGTTTTTCTAAAAATTACAAAACCCAAGCCCCCCCTTTTCTCCTTCCTTTTAGCCGCCGGGTATAACACACCAAGGAGAGGTGTTTGTTGATTTTTGGTGATCCAATTCAAGTGGAATCGTTCATGTTATCGTTCTCTTTTGGTTTCACGCATTGGTAATCCTATAACCTTTTCTTTTTAATTATTTTATTAGATCAAGAACACATGAAATCATGATAATTAAATAACAAAAATAAAAACATGTTAATTAAATCATGCGGGTAATAAAAGAATGGTTTTGCTTGGGGGTTTGGTTCGATCGACGCAAGGAATCAAGAGCCGAAGCTCTTGGTGGTTTTATAATCACCACCAACCGAGACCCCATGGTCTCGGTGTGGTTAGGGTGTCTCGGCCGCAAGAAACAAGGGACCCCAACGCATGTCGGGGTACCGTTTGGTTTTGGGGGTCTCGGCTGAAAACAAACAAGCACCACCGGCCCAAGCCGATGGCTAATATGACCAAGCAGCAGGAACTCAAGCCACGGCAGCGGCTAGCCGAGAACCAAGGGAACCACCGGCTTAAGCCGGTGGCATTATTGCGAAAACAGTGGCAACCGGCCAAGCCGGTTCGCCACTGTTAAGGGGGTGTTTGTTGGTCCGGTTCAAGGTTAAACACACGGGTCCAGTTCACGACATGTTTTAATAAAATAATACATGGATTCGTTTTATTATTTTATTTTACAAGCTTAATAATTTTTACAAGTTAATTATTTACAAGATTAATTAAATTAATTTAACATGATATATAATTAATTTAATTAAAACATGACTTAGGTTTATTATTATTAATAATAATAAATGATTTTAACCTAAGTATTTTATTATGAAATTTAGACTAAAGTAATTAATTAATTATTAAAACATGACATATAATTAATTAATTTCCATGACTTAGGTTATATTAATAATAAATATTAATACATGTTTTAACCTAAATATTTTATACCTTTTAATTTAATTAAATCATGCTATATTTAATTAATTCTTATAACATATAGTTTATTTAATTTACATGTATTAATTAATAAACTATACTATTAATCACATGACTTAAAATATTAATAAGTAAAACTTAAGCTTATTTTATTAGCTTAATAATCCAGCTTATTTCTAAATATGGAAACTTTCTATTTTTAGAAACTTATCTATTTTAAGCAGCTAATCTATTTATGGAAACTTTCTATTTTTAGAAATTTATCTATTTGAAGCAGTTAATCTAATTTTTGGAAACTTTCTATTTTTGGAAACTTTCTATTTTAGGAAACCTGCTATTTTTGGAAAGTTACTTATTATTACACCACAAGTATAATAATACAAGAAATACAAGTAATATAGAATCAGAATATCCAGAATACCTGATAAACACAACATAATGTTAGAATCAGTAAAACAAGACATGAACATATAAAACAAGCTAAGACATGATATAAAACCAGTTACGTACACGGTAATCAGAACAATTATACACGTATATTATATATGTAGCATTAGTGAGATCGAAGTAGGACTCTCTTCCGTTCGTCTTCTTCGTTCACTGGACATAAGGTACGGATTCTCCGTCCTTTCAGTATGGACATTCTTTCCTTACTAGGATTCCCCGTATCCAGCCAACTGTTTTCCCAGTATATGTTTATATGTTTTGATTTGCTTATGTTTAATTAAATGCCTAAGACATGTACATGCATGACTAGTTTCACCTAGTTATGGAGGTACCATAACCATAACACTGGAGGCACCAGTGTTATGACTTCACCACGGCGGAGTGATAGCTCGTGGCGTCCCTTTTCAGCATTTGGCCATATTATTATATTTTCATGTGTGGCGTATGGGTGCATCCTAGATTACATGTTTTACAGATTATTTAGGTGAATGTGGTGTGTGCCTTGCATCCTTCACAAGGAGCTGATCCCTCCTACCCAAACCTATATTCATTAGAGGCAACCCCTCTAATTGCATGATGAGGTCACTCCTCCAAGTATTCATGCACGTTGATTTCTCATGACCTATATTGGCTAATGATAAACATGTTAAACAGTTTTCATAAGATAAACATAATGCTTTTCAAACTATAAAACCCGTTTTACTAAGTTATACCAGGTTTTCCAAGACTTAATCATTTCCGCTGCTATATGTTGTATATGCTTATGTTATTCATTCTATGCTTGTATATCCATGCACTGAGCGTTATGCTCAGCCGTTTTCCTTTCATGTTCCCAAACGGCAGGTACTTAGGGACGCTCGTAGACTCTAAGCGTACGTGCATATGGATTGGAAGCTTTCTAGCCTTCATTACTTTATGCATTTATTCATACATTTTGCTACTTATTTCTATGGACATTTTTTAGTCCTTTTCATTTACAGTACGTATGTTTGTGTGTGATGAGCTTTTACTTTGGGGTACCGATGTTTGTTTTCGGTATTTCCTTTATGGTCATGTAATGTTTAAGACATTTATCCTTGTATGCTTTGATGACACGCCATAATCACGCATGACATTCCATTTACCCAAAATGGGGTGTTACAATAATGGTCTTGAGTTCTACAACTGGGAATTTGACCAGTTGTAGTTATGCACTGAGAGTTGGATTGCCAAATATTTGACAGTTTTGCGACGCTGCAACCGAATAGGATAGCAAAACGAATGAACAAAACTCTCATGGATAACGTACGCTGTTTATTAATTCAGTCTAGATTGCCCTAGACATTTTGGGTGGAAGCGACATGTACAATTGCATATATTATCAATAGGTCACCATCGACGGCGATTGAGATGAAAGACAGCTATGGAGATGTGGTCGAGACATCTTAGTGATTATGGGATGTTGAGGGTTTTTGGTTGTGTCACGAATTCATACGTTAAACAAGGTAAGCTCGAGCCGAGGGCGGTAAAATGCGTTCTAAAGGTGTGAAGGGGTACAGACTATATAGGCTTGATAATGGATCACCTAATATAGTCACAAGTAGGAACATGGTGATTAGTGAAAGTTTCATGCACAAAGACACGTTGAAGGTTCTGGTGTAGGTAACGACAAGTCTGTTTAGGAATTACAAGTTGAGGTGGAACTACAAAGGTTAAATAATCGTACGCCTTAGGAAGATTAGACAAGTCAGGAAGATCAGTCAGATCAGAAAGACCAGACAGATCAGGAAGATGGCTATGATGAAGATGCAAGGGGTCAAGAAATTGATCAGCCACCAGATCTCATAGATTATCAACTAGTTCGGGATACAGAGACAAGGTCATGAACGAAACTGGAGAGGTTTCAGAATGAGAGTAATATGGTTGCTTACGCGTTTGCTACAACAGAGGAAGAAGATACTCATGAACCATTCACATACCAAGAGACAGTTGCTTGTGAAGAAAATTCTAAGTGGAAAGTTGTTATAGAAGAAGAGATGGATTCTCTAAGGAAGGACAAGACCTGGGTGTTAGTAAATCATCCAACAGGGTAAAAGATGGTGAGCTGCATATGGATGTTTAAAAAAAATAAGGGATGGTATTGAAAAGCCTAGGTACAAGGCAAGGTTGGTGTCTCGTAGATTCACATAGAGGAAAGGTATTGATTACAATGAAGTATTTTCGCTCGTAGTAAGACACACATCTATTCGAGTTATACTTGCATTGACTACATGTAAAGATTATGAGTTGGAGATGCTTGATGTAAAGACAACATTTTTACATGGAAATCTTGAAGAAGTGATCTACATGAGGTAGCAACCGGGATTTGAACAAGGTAACAAGGCATGTTTGTTAAAGAAATATCTTGATGGTTTAAAGGAGTTACCTAGGCAATGTAACAAGAGGTTCAATAAGATATGTTAAGCAACGAGTTTAAGTGTAGCAATTACGACATCTGCGTATATTACATGAGTTATGCACCAGGGGAGTATATCTATATATTGTTATATGTAGATGATATGCTGATTGATTTTAAGAGCAAGGCTGAGATTGGGTCTACCAAGTCTTTACCTAAAAAGGAGTTCGACATGAAGGAGCTCAGGGAAGCAAATAAGATTCTTGGTATGAAGTTCGTCAGGGATCGGAGTGGCAAGACTTTGAGAGTGTCACAATCTGGGTACGTTTCTAAAGTTTTAAACAAGTTTAGAATAGATGTTGGAAATACGTTTTTTACGTATTTAGAAAGGATCGGTCACTCCAATGATATATTCAAGTATTGGGATCGTGATCTATTATATAAACATATAGCCCATATAGCCCACATGTAGGGTAGGCTATATATACTCCCTCCTAGCATGTTAGGAGGGTTTGATCACTTAGTTATTCATTTCTCATTTCATCTTTCTCTCCATTCTCTCCTTTCTCTCTCTAAATCTCCCTCTATAGTTCTTTCATATTTTTCCTTCTTTAGATAATCATAACACTTGCATAATCCTAAGAAACGAAGGAGCTACAATTGGTATCAAGAGCTTTGGTTGATTCTTCGGATTTGAGTGTTTTTATCTATTGATTTGGTGGTAAAACTTTTCTTCTTTCACAATTTTTGTTCTCGTCTCTCTTACTTTCAATTTAATGAATTAGTGGTCAAAATTATTTTTCTTTGTCTCAATCTATTAATTTTTTTGGTCATGGTTAAATCTCTCACTTTTTATTTCTTGTCTCAATAACAATTTTCTTTCAAAGTCACGTTTTTTTGTCAACTTTTTGTTTCACATATCTGCTTCATATATCAGTGTGGTTTCATAATATTCTTCTATCAACCTCTGTTTTTATCATCTTTATCAATACTATGTATCTGGATATAGTCTTTTTGAGTTTGCGATCTGTTGGAAACAGGTTTTACCATTCAGATACATATTCCGATCTGTTACAAGGGTTTATCACATTCCGATCGGAATATTGCGATCTCATAAACCTGGGGTTTCTACTTGCGATCGAATATTCCGATAGCATATTACGATCGTGTCTTACGATCTAAAGTTACGATCTAAGTTACGATCTAACTTGTGATCTAGACTTACGATCTTGACTTACGATCGTGACATGTGACATTCCGATCGTGTTCCGATGGTATGAATATTGCGATGGAAAAGTATGTATATTGCGATGCAAAAGTATTTTCATATTGCGACGGAATAGTTGAATGTTGCGATGGATTGTTAATTTTGACATTACGACAGATCAATAAATTTGACTGAGAACAGACTCGAAAACCAAAAACCTAGACTCAACAGTTTGACCACAACCTTGTCTCAAAACAGACTTAGACTAGACTTCGACACACCCTCAAGTCTCACTCGACGGTCAAACCAACTCCTCGTCAAAAAACAAACAGACTCAACAACATAGTCTCGACTCAACCATTTGACCAAACCAACAAAGACTCGACACAACCTCACGTCTGACACAAAAGACCTCACTCAACTCACAACCAAACAGACCCATTAACTGACCTCGACAACAACCTAGACTCGATCCAAGACCAAAACATAATTGACTCAAAACAAACATGACTCGAAAGACTCACAAAATTAACTTGACTCACGCCTCGTTTCTCGACACACTCAGCCGAACCTCAAGCCTAAAAACACTCAACCACTTTGACTCTCGACTCACTCACTCATCTCACGACCTCGACTCACACAGACTCGACCACACCCATCGACACAAACGCAAGATCTCAGTCAAACATAAAACCATCATCGATCGAAGACTCATAACGAAAATCAAACACATGCAAATACCTACCTGAGACCTTATATATTAAAGATCTTGAAGTCGTTCTTTCTTGTGCAGCCTCATTTTTCATTCAATCTTTAAGGGTATTTGATTAGATTCAATGATTTCGTAGATGATAAAGGATTTGGATTGGTGTGGGATTTGTGTTTTTTCTTTGTAGATGATAAAGGATTTGGTGGCTGGTAAATTAGTTTTTTTTTGTGGCTGAGATTGGTAAAAGAAAGAGGCGGAGGAAACTATATAGCAATAAGTGAGTTTTATTAAAGGAAATAGTTTTTTTATATAGCATACGTGTTGGTTCCTAAAGTTTATTCAAATGTCGTTTGGCCACGTTTTGAATACTTTCAATAGCACACATTGAAAAAGTTATAATCTCTAGACGATAATAACACATTGAAATAGTTAGATAATTGAAAAAGTTTATTCAGTGGGATTGTGGTTTGATACGTGTTGGTTTTCAATTGTAAATATCTCTAGACGTTTTAGATATATTTTAAAATATTGAGATACTTTCTTCACGTTTTAGAGATATTTTACAATTAAACGTTCTAGACGTTTTTAAAGTTATTGAACGTTTTGGCATAATTTTTCACGTGTTTTGGCAAATTCATTAGGCTCGGATGGAGTATATTTTAAGGGGTCGAGCTTTATGGTATATTTTGCATATAAATTGTCGGGCCGATCATTATATTAACTGAAGGTATTTAGTAGGTCGATTAATTTTTGCAAGTGAATTCGGGATGACCGACTAAATATCTGAATGTTGCAACATTAATCTGGTTGGATTAATTAGTTTACGAGCTTTATTTTTGGAGTGAGCCGAGTTTGAAGTGGACTCTGGTTTGTGTTATCAACGGTTAAGCCGACCATGAAATTATTGTGTCCCAACAAGGATCCAAGAAATTTTCATCGAAATTTAATGGAATCTTTGAATTCGACTTTTCAAAAGGAAGAATTGCATATATTGCAAGACGATACAAGAAACAGTCACAAGAGAACAAAATCAAGAGGAAAACAGGAACCAAGTAGCATTTCTGGTACAAATAATATTCTTCATATGTTGTCTGAAATAAACGCGCTAATTAACAATCCTGCTAATCGTTTTACGAAGTCTTCTTTAACCAATTCTGTTTCTTGGACTAAAGAGCTTGAAACGATTTTAGCTCAGCAATCCAAAGATCTTGAGGATGCCAAAATTGAATTTTTAAAGAAAATGAAGAAATTTGAAACATATTTTGAAAAACTTGAAAAGTCAAACGTTGTTCTTGAACGAAAATTGGATCAAACTGTTCTAGATTCTAAAGCTGAAAAGGATAATCTTTTGAAACAAATTTAGTTGCTTGAATCTAAGTTGGCATCCCAAGATGAATTGCTCAAAGAAAATGAGACTTTAAAGGCTCAAGTACAGGAAAAGGTCTTTGCTATAACTGCGTTAAAAAACGAATTGAGGAAAACTAAAGGAACTAGTGTGGACACTAAGCTTGAGAAACCATCAATCTTGGGGAAACCGCCTACAAATCAGTCCGTTAGACAACTGACTGCATTTAGATCCGAGCGACCACAATCCTCGAGACCGCGTTTTGCCTCCCAAGTTGATATGGTTCATATATCTAGAACAGTCACTCCACCAATTAGGCCTAAAGTGACTAAATCAGATTTAGCATGACCTAATCACATGATTGCCTCTAGTTTCTCTATTAATACAAAGAACACGTCTAGAACTAGTTCAAATGACGTTCGCCATAATGTTGGTCTAAGGGAAGCTATTCAAAAGACACAAGTAAGAGATAGGGATTTCAAACTTAGTCAGATGCCTTCTAGATTACCCAATACTGCTAACCGTAGCATGTCATATCCTAGGAGCATCAATCAATCATCTAGGAATTCCAGATCTTACTCGGACATTAAATATGCTACTTGTAAAACATGTAGGAAATGTGTCTTTAAAGCCAATCATGATTCTTATGTCAAGAAATTACTTAATGAGGTGAACTCCCATGCTAGAGTTAAATTTCAGTGGGTAGCTAAAATCAAACCCATTGGTAAAATGTGGTGCCCCACTGGTAGAGCTTTCACTCTTGTAGGAAACGAGTGCACTTTAACGACGATAGTCTCCGATTCTACTAAGACTACTAGGGAGGAAACTGAAAAGGAGGATACATGACTTAAGCCTGAACTTAAGGTTTTCTATAAAAGGAAACGTTTTCCAGCTAAGACAAGTGAATCATCTCCTCAGGTCACCTCTGGCACAAGAAAAGAAAACTGTGAATCTCCACTCGCTTCTAAGATAGATATCGCTAACCCACATCAAAGCATACAACTTTCTATTGAGAATACAGGTACCAAAGTTAACGTTCAACAAGAACACAATGGTCCACTCTTTGTATACCGTACAACTAAGGACACTCTCAGAGTTTGGTTGCTGAAAAAGCTGATATCTAAGAAACAAGTGTCTCGGGGGACTCACAGTTAAGGTGTATGTGGCTTACAATCAAATCACAGTCTGTGACCCGAACTTCAGAGAAAGGGAAGTTTATCTCGTCAACGATAACTTACCCTCAAAACGAGAAATTATTTTTTCTCGGACACGAGCTAAATTTAAAACTAATCAAAAGTTTTAAGCTCATGTAAATGGCTCCTCGTTAAATGACAAACGATGACCCGGACTTTAAAGAAAGGGAAGTTTATCGCATCAACGATAACTTACCCTTAAAACGAGAAATTAAGTTTTCTCGGACACGAGCTTACACTAAAACTATTTAAAGGTTTAAGCTCGTATATATGGCTCACAGTCAAATCACAGTCTGTGACCCGAACTTTAAAGAAAGGGAAGTTTATCTCGTCAACGATAACTTACCCTCAAAACGAGAAATTAAATTTTCTCGGACACGAGCTTACATTGAAACTATTCAACGGTTTTAAGCTCGTGTAAAATGGCTCATCGTTAAATTTTAGACGATGACCCGTACTTCAAATAAAGGAAAGTTTATCGCCGATGATAAACTTATCCTCAAAAACGAGAAATTAAATTTTCTCGGACACGAGCTTACATTTAAACTATTCAAAGGTTTTAAGCTCGTGTATATGGTTCATTGTTAAATATCAGACGATGACCCGATCTTCAGAGAAAGGAAAGTTTATCGTCGATGATAAACTTATCCTCACAACGAGAAATTAATTTTTCTCGGGCATGAGCTTATATTAAAAACATTCCAAGTTTTTAAGCTCATGCACAACGGCTTGCAGTCACATGTCAGATTGTAACCCGTGCTTCTAAGAAAGGAAAGTTTATCGCCGATGATAAACTTATCCTCATTAACGAGAAATTAAAATTTTCTCGAACACGAGCTTACATTCAAACTATTCAAAGGTTTTTAAGCTCGTGCAAATGGCGTATAATCATATTTCAGATTATGCCCCGGACTTCAAAGACAGGAAAGTTTATCGCTGATGATTAACTTATCCTTACAACGAGAAATTAATTTTTCTCGGGCATGAGCTTATATTAAAAACAATCCAAGTTTTTAAGCTCATGCACATTGACTTACAGTTAAATATCAGACTGTAACTCGGACTTCAATTTTAAGAAAGCTTATCTTTAAAGATAGCTTATCCTCGTAACGGGAAATTAAATTTTCTCGGTCATGAGCTTGTATTAAAACATTCCATGTTTTAAGCTCATAAAGTAAAGTGTATCTTTTAAATAGGAGAACTTTTCTTCTTAACGAGAAATTCATCTTCCTTGGTCATGAGCTTTACGTTAAAACATTTAAAGTTTTTCAAGCTCATGAAAACGACCTCTAAGTAAATGTCAACTTAGGACTCGTTCTTCAGTTAAAAGGAATGTTTATCGCCGATGATAAATTTATCCTCACAACGGGAAGTTTACAACTTCTCGGACTTGAGCTCGTTTTGTAAGATATTTAACATCTTAAGCTCATGTAATTGGTTTTCAAAACATTGAACACAATTTTTCGTGAATTTCTCAAAAGGTTTTTCTAAATCTTTCAAAATTGTATGTTCAAAAATGTTTTGATAAAAAGAACATGTCTTCTGCAATCGATAATATTTACGAATCTAGAAATGTCATTCAATAATCACACGGGGTTGTAAATAAAGTTTGAGCATAAGTTTAAATGATTTAAATCATGTTCAAAATGGTTTGCTATTATTTCAGATAGTAACCTGCTTTTCATATTCGAGTCAAGTAATAAGTGTGGAAACACTTATCCCTTTACCACTAAAATCAATGAAAAACAAGACCTAATCATGTGTTTAATATCGTAAAAGTCGGAATTACGCGTGGTTTTGTGTTTTTGTGTAAAATAGGTACAAAAGATCAAAAGGAAAGAAAACACGGGATTTCACGGTTAATTGTTGAAGAAAAGTCAAAGAAAGAGATAAAGTCAAAGTCAAAGAACCAAAAGTGTACCAAAGATCACGAAAAACGGCAAAATCGACACGGGTTTTGAATAAAACATCAACGAAGCCAAAATCGAGTTCGTCTTAGTGGATTTTAACTTAATGAAGGTTAATTAGGCTTGTGGGACCCACATTTTGTTAATGGGGCCAAAAGCCCATTAGTGGAATCACTTTGTTACCTTTTACTTTCAAAAGCCCAATATTAAAACCCATAAGAACTTTCTATGTGACGGATGAATAGAGAACTTGGGCCCAAGCCCAAGTGTTAACCAAGAAAATTTATGAAACGTGAGAATTTGGGCCTCTAAATCCATTTTGGTTATAAGATATGAACGGTTATAAGTGAATAAATGAATCATTTATTTACTTTCTATCAAAGCATAACTCACACATTCACCCACTTTCGTTACTTCCTAGATAAAACTCACCCTTCTCTCTCACCCTCCAAACAAAATAACCAGAGTTAACTATTTACCCCAAACCCTAATTCAATCCATATTTGGGGCTTTTATTGATTAAGGGCGTGTGCTTGTTGGCTATTTTCAACCGTAGATCAAAGAAGATGAAAGAGAAATGCAAGATCAATGGTCAAAAATGAATGGATTCCTCAACAAACTTCACCAACAAGCCATGGGGGTTGGCTGTAAAAACCACCAAATTCTGTAATTTTATTATCCCATTTTTTGTTTTTAAAGTTATTCGGTTAAAATAGATTTAGAAAAATTATTGTAGTTTTCTTTCTATGATATTGTAATCTGCTTTCAAGATTAATATAAAGTTACTTTTGAGTTATATTGTCTCGTCTTTACTTTTATTCAAAGTTTATTGCAATATTCTTCTCATAAATCTATATTATTATAACTTTTGAATTAATTGATTGAGTTAAATTTATAGCTTTAATTAATTAATGAAAATAAATTTTGGGGATAAACTTTCCCACTGGAAAGTTTAATGTTAAAAATAAATTGGTTTGAATGCTTATTTGGATCGAATGATGATGAATGATGAAACTGGTTCGATGATGGTGGTTCGTATGGTGATGAAGAATGGTGTTGATTCGGTTAGATAAGGAGGCTCAGCGCCTTCCTTCGTCTCAAAGGTTTACTCCAAAAGGTTTTACTTCCTTTAATTTTTATTGTTATATGTTTTAATGAATATGTTTATTTGATTAAGTTTAAGTTAATTATGTGTAGTTGAATCTGACTCTGTGAGTTATGTTTTAGCTAGTTGTTATTTAATTTGTTTTAATAGAAGTTTTAGATAAATCCGTGTTTGAAGTTTATTATGCAAGTTTAAGCTGATGGAAATCTGAGTTTGATTTTTATGATAAAATTTGCTATTCTGTTTAACTATTTGATTTGCAAACTGATTGGATTTAATATTCTAACTTGCTTGCTACAAGTGAGTTTAGGGTTAAATGGGGTTTAGATATATCTGAGTATGAAAGTATGAGATTTGAGATTTAGTAGTCTGCTAATCTTTTTGTGATTCTTCTTCTGATAAGTGAAAATCGGTTTAGTTTGGGGTTAATTTGAGTAATATAGTTGAGGTTTAAAACTGATTTAGCTTATTTTGTTTAATATAAGTTTTGTAAGAATATTAAGTCTCTTGATTTGTTATAACGCATAGCTTTTCTTATATTTGTGAGTTGCTGAAAAAAATATAAAAATCATCACAAATACGTCCACCACTAGATTCGAACCTGTGACATCCTGGTTACAAGCCAAAGATGTTAACCATCTCATCTATCACCTTACTTATATTTAGATACAACTGCTTTAATTAATATAGTGTTTTTAAATCTTGCTGTCAGTTTTAAATCGATTTTAATACTAGTTTTCATTTATAAATTTGTTTAATTACTTTTATAAAGTATAAAAAAATAAAAAAATATTTTAATTCTTTTAGAAATTTAAATTGTTTTAATTTTAGATTTTAAATAAATTAGATTTTAAATAATTTTGTTTCAAATAAAAATAGTTTTAACTAGATTTTATTAAATAAAAAGTAAAAATAGTTTTTTACATTTTTAGTATAAATTTGTCATTTTCAATTTTAGGATAATTTTACATTTACGTTTTTGGCATTTAGTATTTTGCATATTTACTTGTCATTTATATTTAGCATTTTTATAATTCTAGTTTACTTGCGCATTTTCTATTTCGTTCTTTGTGTTTTAATTGCGGTAATTGCACTCTGTTTTAGATTAGTAAGTATCTACATATGAATAGTATTATTTTTATCTTTTTTCGTGCATTCAAGTAACATAAAAACCAAAAATATATCTTACCCAAAAACGATAAATCTCGTGATTAAATGAAAATCAATTCGAGACGATTTGAGGAACGATAAATAGAGTTAAAAAGAATTGAAAAATTCCTACATTAAACTGGCGCTGCTGCCGCTTCGCTCGTTATGATTGACGATTTTTCGTGAGAAGATTTGGGTTTTGGGATCCGTTCATTTTTTAACATTATTTATCTTGTTAAAAAAATCAAAAACATAAAAATGTCAAAAATATAAAAATACAAAAAAAAAATCATTAAAAGCAAATTGTTTCCTAAGATTTGCACTGTAACACTCCCTTTTGATAAATGGAATGTCACACGTGATTATGGCGTGTCATCAAAGCATACAAGGATAAATGTCTAAACATTACATGACCATAAAGGAAATACCGGAATCAAACATCGGTAGTCCAAAAGTAGAACTCATCACACACAAACATAAGTACTGTAAATGAAAGGACTAAACAATGTCCATGGAAATGAGTATCAAAGTATAGATAAATGCATAAAGTAAAGAAGGCTAGAAAGCTTCCAGTCCATATGCACGTACGCTTAAAGTCTATGAGCGTCCCTGAGTACCTGCCGTTTTGGGAACATGAAAAGGAAAATGGCTGAGCAATACGCTCAGTGCACGGATTTACAAGTATAGCATGAATTATATAAGCATAAAAGCATGAAATAGCGGAAGAAACTAAATCCTGGATAACCTGGTTATATCTTAGTAAAACTGGTTTTATAGTTTGAAAAGCCTTATGTTTATCTTGTAAAAACTGTTTAACATATTTTACCATTAGCCAATATAGGTCATGAAATATCAACGTGCAAGAATACTTGGAGGGGTGACCTCATCATGCAAATTAGAGGGGATCCCTCTAATTTAATATACTGGTTTTTGGGTAGGAGGGATCAGCTCCTTGTGAAGGATGCAAGGCACACACCACATTCACACTGAGTAATCTGCTGAAAACATGTAAAATAGGATGCACCCATATGCCCCACCTGATAATATAATAAATGGCCAAAAGCTGAAAGGGACGCTACGAGCTATCACTCCGCCGGGGTGAAGTCATAACACTGATGCCTCCAGTGTTATGGTTAAGGTACCTCCATAACTAGGTGAAACTGGTCATGCATGTATACGACTTTAGGTATTCTAATTAAACATAAGCAATCAAAACATATAAAACATATATTGGGGAAAACAGTTGGCTGCATACGAGAAATCCTAATAAGGAAAGAATGTCCATACCAAAAGGACAGAGAATCTGTACCTTATGTCCAGTGAACAAAGAAGACGAACGGAAGAGAGTCCTACTTTGGTATCACTAATGCTACATAAATACATGCGTGTATAAGTATCTGATTGTTGAGTACGTAACTGGTTTTGATATCATGTATTAGCTTGTTTTATATGTTCATGTCATGTTTTACTGATTTAAGCTTTATACTGTGTTTATCATATATTACGTCTATTCTGATTAAGTATTACTTGTACTCCATGTATTATTATGCTTGTTGTATAATAATAAGTAACTTTCTAAAAATAACAGGTTTCCTAAAATAGAAAGTTTCCAAAAATAGAAAGTTACCAAAAATAGAACATTTCCAAAAATAGGAAGTTTCCAAAATAGAAAGTTTCCAAAAATAGAAAGATTCCAAAAATAGAAATTTTTCAAAAATAGAATTACTGCTTAAAATAGATAAGTTTCTTAAAATAGAAAGTTTCCATAAATAGATTAGCTGCCTTAAATAAACAAGTTTCTGAAAATAGAAAGTTTTCATAAATAGATATAAGCTGGATAATTAAGCTAATTATATAAGCTTGAGTGTTTTCTGATTATTATTCTAAGTCATGTTATTATATAGTATAGTTTATTAATTATGTCATGTAAATTAAATAAACTATAGGTGAAAATATTTAATTAAATATAACCTGATTTAATTAAATAAAGTAAAATAAATACTTAGGTTAAAACATGTATTATTATCTATAAATAATATAACCTAAGTCATGTAAATTAATTAATTATAATTCATGGTTTTAATAATTAATTAATTATATAGTCTAATAAAAAGATAAAATACTTAGGTTAATATTCATGTGTTAATAATAAAATTATTAACCTAATTCATGTAAATTAAATTAATCATGTTCATGCTTTTAATTAATTTAATTTAAGTCTTGTAAAAAATATTAAAACTTGAAAAATAACTCATGAACAGGACCGTCTTTTAAATCTAAACATGTGTGAACCGGACCCGTGATTAAAACCCATGAACCGGACCCGAAACAACACAATACCCCGACCTAAGTCGGGGTTTCCCTTGCCTTGCTGCTGCCGTGACACCATCACCACCAAACCGAGACCAAGTGGTCTCGGTGGTGCGAGTAAACCCAAGCCGAGACCCCCTTGGGGCTCGGTTAGGCGTCGGCCACAACAAACAACCACACCTTAACCCTAATTGATTATACCCCATGATTAGTAACATGTTTAATCACTTGTTTTTAATTAGTTTATTAAAACATTCATGATTTTATGTAATCAAATAAATCAAAACATAAAATAAAAGAGTTAGGGTTTATACCGATTACGTGAAATCAAGAAGGATGAACACACAACGATCCTTGCAGTAGATCAAACACCAAAATCGAACCGAATCACCCTTGTGGTGATGCTAAACCCGGCGGCCAAAGACAAAGGAAGAAGGAAAAGATTTTTAGGGTTTTTCTTGTTTTTACTAAATGTGTTAAATGAAAATAACTTTCTCCATAATTCATGTTTAGCAAAATTTAATGGGCTTGGCCCCTTTTCCTTGTTGTGTCCACGGGTATGGGGCCCACATGGGGTGACCCGAACATTTTCCGTGTCTAAAATAATAGTGTGTTCTCGTGTTCGTAAATTACGTGATCTAATTAGTTATCGATCGTGACTTAATATATTTATTCGTGTTCGTAATAAATATATATACATACGTAAAATTAGCTCATGATTAATTTACGTTCATGATTTCATGTTCGTATGTTCGTGATTATAATTATTATTGGAATAATTATCGTGTGTTAATACGTAATAAATACTTATCGTGTTATAACATGTACGTAATACTTGTAATTCTTGTTCGTGAAACGTAAACGTGCTAAAAAAGAAAGTTCTAATCATGTACGTACTATCGTAAGGGTACTATTTATGGTAAAAGCATGCGGGTTTTACATGCACCAAAAAAATTAAAAAATCCAAACGTAATACTTTTCCTAAAGTATTACACCAAAAATATTAAGTATTGTTGTTATTTTTCTTATTTTGATTTCTTTCGTTTTCTATTGTGAATATATATTTTTCTAAAAAAACAAAAAGATTATTCTTTTACTATAAGATCTTACATATAAGAACTTTAATACACAATATTTCAAAAGTATTTCCGAGGCATTCCACCATATTTGGAGGCGTTCCGGTTCCTTATACGTGTATCGATCAAACAAAAATAAAGGTAAAAATAGATAAATACTTTCGTTAAGCAATAATTCGAAAACATACGAACTTTAAGGTGAATAGATAGGCGACGCGCTATAAAAGGCCGTCTAAGGGAAGCTAGGTACTTAAGTGCTTCGCGCCACGTCACCCCCCCCCCCCCCGTTCACTTGTGAGTATTTTGAGAAGGAAGGCTCATCGAGGGTTTTGCCGCCCAAGTAGTATTACGTATATATTTTTTGTAGCTTTTTCATATTGAACCTCGAGAGGGATAATCCCGTTCCTCTCTAAGTAGACCGAGGTCTCTTACCTCATTCCTCGAGTTTAGTTGTATGCGCACTCGCGCGTGTGCACACATTCTGATTGGTGTACAAAATACTTCTAATTCTTCCAAAAAGAAGAAGAAGAACAAAAAGACCGTCAATCAAGCCGATCCCGAGAATCGAGCTTTGAACAACACGATGGCAACGGATAATCGACCAATGATTGAGATTTTACAATCTCACGTTGAAGGAAATGATGACGCGATTGTGGTGCCGGGTATTGGAGCGAATAATTTTGAACTAAAAACGGGTTTTATTTAAATGGTTTCCGCTACACCATTTTTAGGTCGTACTAATGATGACCCACATACTCATATAAAACGTTTCATACAATTGGCAAACACCGTCAAATATAATGGGGTGCCACAAGAGGCCATTCGTTTACTGCTCTTTCCTTTTTCCCTCGAGGGACAAGCCCAGATTAGGCTTGATAAGGAACCACCCCAAAGTATTCTTACATGGGCGGATTTAGAGACCAAGTTGATTAACTACTTTTTCCCACCATCACGGACCACCTCTATAAGGAATGACATCATTACCTTTGAACAAAAATATGGGGAAACGTTTAGTGAGTCATGGGACCGTTTTAAGGAGCTTTTACGAAAATGTCCACAACATGGTTTTACAAATGTGCATCAAATCAATACATTTTACAATGGTTTAACTCTTAATGACCAAGACTTACTTAAGAGTGCCGCGGGGGTAATATTCTTGTGAAATCCATGAACGAGGCTTGGGCAATAATAGAAAACAAGGCAAAAGTTCAAACCAAGAGTGTAAGGGCTATTATGGCTAGCGCTAGTACTAGTGAGACCGACAAGAAAATTGACGCGCTTAAATAAATCATGACCGACCTTGCTTTACATGTTAAGAACAAGGTGCAAGTTAATGTCTTAAAAGAGACTTGTGAAACGTGTGAAACTTGTGGTGGACCACATTCGTACTATAACTGTGACAAGGTTTACAATCAACAACTAGAAGTTTATGCTTATACCAACAATGAAAATGAGCGGGTTCATTTCAAACCAAATGTTGATGTTAACCATTTGTCTTATAAGTCTAATAACTATTTGGCTCCCCCGGGTTTTATAGCTCCACAAAGACCACCCCCACCCGCCCAAAATAGGAACCGAGGTCCTCAACAGAGTAATTTTCAAGGGAATTCAAATATAAGGGGTTTTAATCAAAATCAAGGTAATATTCAAGGGCAAAACCAAGGGTTTAATAATCAAAATCAAGGATTTCATAACCAAGGTTTTCAAAATAAAGGATTTGATCAAGGTTTTCAAAATTATAATCAAAACCAAGGTTTTCCTAACCAAGGGTTTAACAATCAAGGGCATAATCAAATGAACATGCATAATACTCAAATGGACTTGGTTCTACAAAAATTAACCGAACAGGAGCGAACCATGAAAGAGATGCAAGAATCGACCGATAGGAAATTTAGGCAAATGATTCAAACCCTTCGTCCCCAAGGTGTCCTCCCTTCTAACACCGTGACCAATCCTAGGGCTAACGTTAATGCCATCACTACTAGGAGTGGTAAGACCACCGAAGAACCTTCTTATTCCCCACATAACCAAGGACCCGAGATTCCTTCTTCTTCTACCCACCCTTCTTCACTTTCTACTTGTGAGATACCACCTTAATGCCTTCGTCTACACCTTATATTCCACCTTTACCTCAATCTTATACCACACCTTCGGTTCCCAAACCGGTTCCTTCACCTTCCATTTCTACCCCTCTTCCACCAAAGGATGTGAGTGAGCAATCCACTCCAAAGCCTTCATCTCAACCTAATATACCTTATCCCTCAAGGTTGAGGAAAGAGAAATTGAAGAATAAGGATGATATTCAAGTTTCGAACTTCCTAAAAATGTTCAAAAAATTGAATTTTAATATCACCTTTGACGAGGCTCTCGCTCACATTCCTAAGTATGCTAAGATGTTTAAGGACCTTTTAAGTGATAAGTAAAAGTTGCTCGATATTGCCAATACCCAATTGAATGAGAATTGTTTCGCGGTTCTTTTGAGAAAATTACCGGTTAAGTTAGGAGATCCTGGTCGATTCCTTATTCCTTGCAATTTTCCAGGTGTTGAGAATTGTATGGCCTTGGCGGATCTCGGAGCGAGTATCAATCTTATGCCATTGTCCGTGTGGAAACAATTATCTTTACCCGAGCTAGTCCCCACTTGTATGACATTGGAATTAGCTAACCATATGGTTTCTTATTCGGTGGGGATAGCCGAGGATGTTTTCGTAGGAGTCGACAAATTCACTTTTCCCGCCAATTTCGTTGTAGTCGACTATGAGATGGATCCCCGTGTTCCCTTAATTTTGCGACGACCTTTCTTGAGGATCGGGCGTACATTGATTGATGTAGCCGCAGGTGATCTTATCATGAGGGTCGGGGATGATAAAATCGTCTTTAACATGGGTAAACTTTCCAAACTTCCCATTAAGCCTGAATCCGTGAATTACATCGATGTGCTCGACGAAGCATGTGAAGAACATTTTCACGAGTCTTGTAAGAACGGGATTTCTCATTTACCTCATGTTGAGACCGTCGCTTCTATTGCTCCTTCATTGACTCCATTTGGAGAAAGTGACTTTCATTTACAAGAATTGGAAGCAAGTTTAGGAGACGTGGATTTAAAATATGACGATTCTCCCACCTATCGGGAAGAAGACATTCGTACCATTGAGAGACTTCTCAATGAGGACCATATTTCTCCACCTACTCCTAAGGAAGTTACAAACGATGATCTAAATTTAACTAAGCCTTCCATCGACAATCCACCAGATTTAGAGCTTAAGGATTTACCATCTCATTTAGAATACGTTTTCCTATAAGAGAATGATAAGTTACCTGTCATTATTGCTAAAGACTTAAAAGAAGATGAAAAATCTCGACTTATCGAAGTACTTAAGAATCATAAGAAAGCAATTTCTTGGAAAATCTCCGACATCCGCGGAACTGATCTTAACTTTTTCACTCATAAAATTCTCATGGAAGATGACTTTAAGCCCGCAATCCAAAATCAAAGAAGGTTAAATCCAAAAATTCATGAAGTCATTAAGAAAGAAGTTATCAAACTTCTAGATGCCGGCATGATTTACCCTATTTGGGATTCGCGATGGGTTAGTCTCGTCCATTGTGTTCCTAAGAAAGTCAGAATAACCGTTGTTCCCAATGAAAACAACGAGTTGATTCCTACTCGACTCGTAACGGGTTGACGAGTTTTCATAGACTATCATAAGCTCAATGATGCCACTCGTAAGGATCATTTTCCTCTTCATTTCGTGGATCAAATGCTCGATCGTTTAGCGGGTAATGACTACTGTTGCTTCTTAGATGGTTTTTCAGGATATTTCCAAATTCCTATCGATCCAAAAGACCAAGAGAAAACCACATTCACTTGTCCTTATGGAACATTGCTTACAAAAGAATGCCTTTCGGCTTATGCAATTCTCCCGGGACTTTCCAAAGGTGTATGATGGCTATATTTCATGACATGGTTGAACGTATGGACGATTTCTCGGTCTATGGTGATTCTTTCTCTTCTCGCCTTGCCAATTTAGAACGTATGCTTAAACGATGTGAAGACACTCGTCTCGTTCTTAATTGGGAAAAATGACATTTCATGGTAAAAGAAGGTATCGTCATTGGTCTCAAAATTTCAAAAGCCGGTATCGAAGTTGACCGTGCTAAATTTGACGTCATTGCTAAGTTGCCTCCACCTACCACTGTCAAAGGAGTTAGGAGTTTTTAGGTCATGCGGGACTTTATCGTCGTTTCATCCAAGATTTCTCTAAGATAGCTCGTCCAATGACTCATCTCTTAGAAAAAGATGCTCCTTTCATCTTTTCTCAAGATTGTCTCGACTCTTTCGAACTTCTTAAAGGTAAATTAACTAAGGCACCAGTCCTAGTCTCTGCAAATTAGGAGTTACCTTTCGAGCTCATGTGCAATGCTAGTAATTTCGCGGTAGGAGCGTTTTTAGGTCAACGAGTTAACAAACACTTCCAACCAATCCATTATGCTAGTAAGACAATGACCGGGGCTCAATTGCATTATACCACTACCGAAAAAGAGCTTTTTGTTGTAGTGTATGCTTTTTAGAAATTCCGCCCCTATCTTGTGCTTTCTACCACCATCGTTTACACCGACAATTCCGCCTTGAGTTACTTATTGACCAAGCAAGTTGCTAAACCTAGACTCCTTCGTTGGGTTTTTCTCCTACAAGAATTTAAAATCAAAAAACGTGATAAAAAGGGAGCGGAATATCTATCCGCGGATCATCTTAGTAGACTCGAGGATCCTTATCAAGGGGAACTTCCAAATCAAGAGATTAATGAATCTTTTCCCCTTGAGACCTTAATGTCTATTAATTCCAATCTTGATAATACCCCATGGTTTGCGGACATTGCAAACTATTTGGCGGGTGGTGTTCTTATCGAAGGGTTATCGTCCAAACAAAAGAAAAAAAATTCTTTAAGGATGTTAAGCACTATTATTGGGATGACCCTTATCTTATAAATCAATGTGCCGATCTTATCATTCATAGGTGTGTTGATGGGTCGGCAGCTTTACAAATCCTTGATTCTTGCCACAAAGGACCCGCCGGTGGTCACTTTGGTCCTAACTACACCGCTAAGAAAGTTTTCGACTCTAGATTCTATTGGCCCACCATTTATCATGACGCTCATGAAATGGTTAAGCATTATGATGCTTGCCAAAGACAAGGCAAGATCACACATAAAGATGAGATGCCTCAAAATTTCATACAAGAATGTGAAATCTTTGACGTATGGGGCATCGACTTTATAGGGCCATTTCCATCATCTAAAGGGAACAAGTACATCCTCGTAGCCGTTGACTACGTATCACAATGGGTTGAAGCAAAGGCTTTACCTACTAACGATGCGAGGGTGGTTGTGAACTTCTTGAAACAATTGTTTGCTCGACTCGGTGTGCCTCGTGCTATTATTAGTGATCGCGAGGCTCATTTTTGCAATGATCAAATCTCACGAGTCATGGCTAAGTATGGTGTCAATCACCGATTTTCCACCGCGTATCATCCACAAACTAATGGTCAAGCCGAGGTTTCCAAACATGTACTTAAGCGAATCTTAGAGCGTACCGTGGGAGAGCATCGTGCCTCATGGGCCGATAAATTAGATGATGCTTTGTGGGCTTTCCGTACCGCTTGTAAGACACCTATAGGTTGTATTCCTTATCGCCTTGTGTATGAAAAGGAGTGCCACCTCCCTATTGTGTTGGAGCATAAGGCTTATTGGGCCTTGAAATGGGCTAATTTTGACATAAACAACGCCGGTGATCTTAGGAAAATACAACTCAATGAACTTAATGAACTTAGGAATGAGGCTTATGAGAATTCATTGATCTACAAGGAGAAGACTAAGCTCATTCATGATTCCAAAATTAAGAATCTAGAGTTCCACGTTGGTGATCAAGTTTTAGTCTTTAACTCTTGGTTGAAAATCTTTTCGGGTAAACTTAAGAGCCGTTGGTCCGGTCCATTCACCGTGGCCCAAATCTTCCCTTATGGAACCATTGAGTTATCTCAACCAAATGGGCCTAATTTTAAGGTGAATGGCCAACGGGTTAAGTTGTACTCTGGAGAGGAAATCTCTCATGAGATGATTCCATCCCTCTCCACGTTTCCCTTGAATTAATTTGGGAAATTGAGTCGAGCTAGAGACTCGTGATTAATAAATCAAGCATCGTTTAACTAGGTTAGATTTTTACCTTTTCCACCGTTTCCACCCTTTTTCGCCTTCACCCATATCCACCAATAAGTGTAGGGGGGAGCCAAGTAGGTTGTTTGTGTTGTGATGTTGTGCAGGGAAATGTGCCATAATGATCCACTTTTGGTGCTTTTGACGCGACCCGTGATCCCGTGTTCCCGTGTACCCGGTTTCTTCGATTCGTTTTTGCTATTGTGATTCAATTTTGTATATAAATAAAACGCGAAAAATTGATCACTTTAGTTGTCTCTTCCTTAGCAAGATTTAAACAACGTACTCAATGTCCTAAGTGTAGGGGAGTTAATTCTCCCACATGCTTAGACATTGAGGTCAATGTTTATCTTAAGTGTAGGGGGGACTTCTATCGAATTTTAGTGGGCTTTTCCATGAATTTGACCTCATTTAACCGGAAAATTTTAATTTTTCAACGATTTTCAAATTTTGATCTATTTTGGCCTAGTAGTATTTTCCATTTATTTTCTTTTATTTTCTTTCCATTTTGTCATCGCATCATATATATATTCCATTTCAAGAATAAAGTCAAAATAAATAAAAGAAATAAAATGGTTTTCACAAGTTTAGACATCTTTGATATATTAGGTCCGTCGTGAATATTTTGACTCAACCCGAGTTTACTTATCCAAGTTTACTCTAGCTAGTATCCTTAACCATATGGACCTTAATTGGTTTATTAGGCTAAGCATCCACGAGTATCATTCCTTGAGATTTTAAATTGTGGAGAACGAGAGATGATAGAGTTGATAATAAGTTTAAGGGTTAATTCTTGCTTATATGAGTTTTTGTGGCTCTTTCTTCTCGCTTGTATATTTAATTGCTTAATAAATGAGGATTTTTGCGGTGTAGATTCGATATCTTAGCTCTTAGCCAAATCTTTCGTCTCCTTGTAATTAAAGCATGAACACATTGAGGATGCCAACGTTGTGGACTTTCGACTAAGGTGGCTCATAACCACTAAGGAGCCTTAGGGTGTGGGGCATATATCATAGAACCTTGTCATAAAAGCCTTAGGGTGTATGGCATGGTAAGTGTTGAATAAAAATTGATCAAAAATCAATTCCCTTGTTTATGGTTTAAGGAGCCTTAGGGTGTGGACCATAGATGGGGAGCATTTTTACATCTTAAAGAGCCTAAAGGGTATATGATGTGAACTTGCTTAACTCCACATAAAGTCTACATGACTTTGGAGGAAATAATAAGTAGTACTATTGGCCAAATTTCGGATCCGGGAATTTATTCCCCAAATCTTCTTAAATTATCCTTGATGTGGGCTTACTTTAGTAACAACATTTTTGAGGACGAGGTTAGGTTCTGAGTGTCGGGTTTGCACCGTTTTGCCTTCATTTTTGGAGTAAATATTATTAAATAAGTCAAATGAGCCTACGGGTGAATGACAATCTTTAAAATCTAGAGATACAACTTAGGAATTGGAGAAGGAGTATTACACAATTGTCTTATATAAGTGGTTTTAACTTGAGAACTTATGGTAAACAATGATCTTGTTTTTAAGCTTGGTATAGGGAACGTGAAACTTGAGGGTGATTAATATTCATGACACCAAAGCCCTAATTTAAGTCTTAGATTTCTTTACAAGTTTTTTCCATCAAACAATTTCAAAGTTAATAAATTAAAGGAAATTGTTATATCTTTTATAAGTATTTATCTTTTCATCGTTCTTTAGTTTCTTTTCATTATAGTAGTAATTGTATATCGTAATAAAGGCCAAGTTGGGTTAATTATGAGGAAAATGTAACTTTATGCTTTAAAATTATGCATTGCATGGGGTCATTGCAATGGTCAAGTGTAGGGGATTTAATAAGTGTGTAAACACTTATCCTTTTACCACTTATATCAATGAAAAACAAGACCTAATCATGTGTTTAATATCGTAAAAGTTGGAATTACGCGTGGTTTTGTGTTTTTGTGTGAAATAGGTACAAAAGATCAAAAGGAAAGGAAACACAGGATTTCACGGTCAATTGTTGAAGAAAAGTCAAAGAAAGAGACAAAGTTAAAGAACCAAAAGTGTACCAAAGATCACGAAAATCGGCAAAATCGACACGGCTTTTGAAGAAAAGATCAACGAAGCCAAAATCGAGTTCGTCTTAGTTGATTTTAACTTAATGAAGGTTAATTAGGCTTGTGGGACCCACATTTTGTTAATGGGCCCAAAAGCCCATTAGTGGAATCACTTTGTTATCTTTTACTTTCAAAAGCCCAATATTAAAGACCATAAGAACTTTCTATGTGATGGATGAATAGAGAACTTGGGCCCAAGCCCAAGTGTTAACCAAGAAAATTTATGAAACGTGAGAATTTGGGCCTCTAAATCCATTTGGGTTATAAGATATGAACGGTTATAAGTAAATAAATGAATCATTTATTTACTTTCTATCAAACCATAACTCACACATTCACCCACTTTCGTTACTTCCTAGATAAAACTCACCCTTCTCTCTGACCCTCCAAACAAAATAACCAGAGTTAACTATTTACCCCAAACCCTAATTCAATCCATATTTGGGGCTTTTATTGATTAAGGGCGCGTGGTATCACACGGACCTTAATTAATTGCCAAGAAAACCAGAGCTTGAAGATGGACGAATTTGGGTGACGTGGACCTTTCCTTGTATCTGATTGGAGGAAACCACATCATCCATCATCACCCTCCAATAAGAAGTTGACATCTCAGCTTTCAACTAGCACAACTAGTACACTTGATTGCCACGTTGGCGATCCGTGTGCTAGTTGGCTATTTTCAACCGTATATCAAAGGAGATGAAAGAGAAATACAAGATCAATGGTCAAGAATGAATGGCTTCCTCAAAAAACTTCACCAACAAGCCATGGGGGTTGGCTATAAAAACCCCCAAATTCTGTAATTTTATTATCCCATTTTTTGTTTTTAAAGTTATTCTGTTAAAATAGATTTAGGAAAATTATTGTAGTTTTCTTTCTATGATATTGTAATCTGCTTTCAAGATCAATATAAAGTTACTTTTGAGTTATATTGTCTCGTCGTTACTTTTATTCAAAGTTTATTGCAGTATTCTTCTCGTAAATCTATATTATTATAAGTTTTGAATTAATTGATTGTGTTAAATTTATAGCTTTAATTAATTAATGAAAATAAATTTTGGGGATAAACTTTCCCACTGGAAAGTTTAATGTAAAAAATAAATTGGTTCGAATGTTTATTTGTAATAAGTGTGAAAACACTTATCCTTTTACCACTTATTTCTAATAATAACAAGACCAAAACGTGTATTTAATGTCGTAAAAGGCGGAATTATGTGTGGTTTGTGTTTTTATTAAGTTTTAGGACAAAAATATGAAAAAGGAAGAAAACACGGGCTTTCACGGGCTTTTATCGAAGAAAAAGACAAAAGACGAATTCAAAAGATCAAAAGTGCAAGAAGAACGGAAGTCAAAGGCCTATTCTGAAGATTTATCAAAGAAAAAGTCTAAAGACGAAAGTTTAACGAAGTCGAAGAACCAAGTCTACTAAAAGAAGAAAATTAGAAGACAAGTTCATTTTATCATTCGACAAATCCCGAGCCAAATTCAAGAACGTCAAATTTAAATTAAAAGACGAGAAGACAAAGAAAAGGAAAGAAGAAAGCATCTCACGAACACACCTCCTCTTCCCCTATAAATACCCTCCTAATGTGTCATTAGGAGGGTGTTAGTTAGTTATTTTTTTTAGTTAGTCATTTTTTAGTAGTTTCTTGTTTTTAGAGAGAGAAAGTGTTTACTTTCTCTCACTAGGAAAAATACTATCTTTGTTTTCTTTTTCTTTCTTCAATCTAATCTTTCCTTTTTAAGTTTAATCTTTGTTTGATCTTAATCTTTTTTATAATTTTGTTTATTTTCTTCATCATAAATCTTGTTCTTCATCCATTTCATCTATTTTCTTTACGTCTCAAAAAGATTTATACTTTTCGTGTTCTTGATTCGTGTTTTTAAGGTTTTATAAGTTTTATCATTCTTCTAGGATTTGTGATTAGCTTATTGTTGTTTTTATTGGCTTATTATCATTTAATAGTTGCTAAAACCTTGCTAATATTCGTCCTTATCCCGAGATCCACTTCTAGGATATCTGATTCAATTTCACAATACTTTGTGTATTGCGTATTTGAATCTCTTGTTGTATTGTGGAATCGAATCATAACCAACTTTGCGAAATCATACCACTTGGCCATATTGCGGAATCCCTGTTTTCTATTATTGCGAAATTATGCTTTTGTGGGTATTACGGATTTATAGTGTTTAAATATTGTGGAATTGTCTTTCTTCTATCATTGCGGAATCATATAGTTTAGGGCATTGCGGAATCTAGCCTACTTCGATATTGCTGAATTAATTCCGCAACATTATTGCGGAATGATATTCATTCTACATTGCGAAATCGAACTATATTCATATCGCGAAATTATTACATCATTTGGACATTGCGGATTTAAATCTTTTTTGCTCCAAAATATTTACAAATTTAATTTTCCGGCCATTTTCTTAAGTCTTGTTTTTACTTATTTTGTCTTATTTTTCTTAAGCTTTATTTTAACTTGTCTTTTCTTAGTTTATTTTTTAAAGTGTCTTATATTCGAGTTTACATTTTGTCAAGTTTTAATTTCTCGTCATTTATTTTTAAGAGTCTTTATTTTTAGTTTAATCTTTTCAAGCTTTCATTTTGTGTTTTAATTAGTTAAAAACGACGACAAACCTTCCCCTTTTTGTGACCAAAGACGACTATTCCACTTTAAACCGTGATCAATTCGAATTGAATCGAGTACGAACAAACACACACACAAATACCATTAAATCAAATGGCGTTGCTACCGGCTCTTTTCGTAAAGATTAACGGCTTTTAGTGAGTAAAATTGGATTTTGGGATCCATTCTTTTGGGAACGTTATTTTCAAGCATAAAAATTTTCAAAAAAAAAAAATCCTAAAAAAACATAAAATTTTCAAAAATCCAAAAAAATAAAAAGATAAAAACCCAAAAATATTGTATTTCATTTTTAATGTATGCGTACTCGATCTTCGTCTTATTCTAAACCCGAGACTCGTAGAGACTTATATATGGCCGGTGTGCATAATAATAACAACCCACCTCAACCCAATTTGAATAATAACAACCAGGTCCCTCAACCCGACCTTCGTACGATGGAGGAGCTATGTCAACCGACTATGAACGGACGTGGAGGACCGATTGCACCGATGCAAATCACGGCTCCCAAATTTTTGTTAAAGCATCACATGATCCAACAAGTTCATAACGCTTGTCCATTTCGCTGATTACCGGATGATGATGCCAACAAACATCTCGATTAATTCATAACCGTCACTCAAAGCAGGAAATTGCCCGGTGTTTCCATGGGTTTTCTTCGCCTTCATCTTTTTCCACACACTTTATCCCACCATGCCGAAAAATGGTTTGTTCGCCTTCCCAAAAAATCAATTCATACATGGGACGAGATGACTCAAAAATTTCTGTCAAGATACTTTCCACCATCCATGGTAACTAGTCTTCGTAATCAAATCAGTGGTTTCACTCAAGAACCTGATGAGTCTCTTTTCGATGTTTGGGAACATTATAATGTCTTGATCGATCGTTGTTCTAATAATAATATGCTCCCCGTCACTTTGATTGATACTTTCTACAATGGTTTAACTTTTCATGATCGTGATACGATTAATGCTGCCGCCGGTGGTACATTCATGAAGAGAAGACATGAGGAGTGTAGAGAGCTTATAGAGAACATGTCCACTCATCACAAAAATTGGGATTCATTTGCTTCTTCAAGAAATAACCCGAGGGCCAATGTTTCTTCTACTTCATCAAACCCCAAGATAGCCAAACTCACCCAACTCACCTATCAAATAGCCGAGATGAACAAAAATTTCTTAACCATTGCTACGAACCAGTTTCAACAAGTTAAAGTTGTAACACCTTCTTGTGAGACTTACGGTGGTTCTCATTCATACACCGATTGTCCTTCTACTCATGAGAATCCAGAAAACGTGTATGCGGCTAACGATACCTTTTCCACGGGAGGCTATCAAGCACGTCCTCAAGGTGACCGAAATTTGCTAAGCTATCGTTCAAACCACTTTCTTTCACCACCCGGTTTTCCTCCTCAAAACCAAAACAACTTCAATCGCAACAATCAAAACCAACCTCGAGCTCCTAATCAATATCAAACCCAAAGAACTCCATATCCACCTCAGGGTAATAATCAAGTTTACCAAACACCCACCTATCAACCACCCGCTAACCAAGTTCCTCCTCCCAACCCACGGCATATAATCACGAGGTCGAAACTTACATGAGGATTAATGATGCACTGATGAAGAATCTTCAGAGCCAAATTATTAACTTGAAAGGTGACATGGCGAAACAAGGGAATGATCTTCCAACCGAGCTTAGGAATGAAATGCGAAACTCTTTAAGCAGTCAAACGAATGACTTAAGGGATATGATGGCTAGTTTCTTCCAAAGTAATCAACCCTCTGCTTCGGGTTCTCTTCCGAGTAACACCGTTGCTAATCCAAGAGGGGAGATGAAAGCAATCCCCACCCGAAGTGGAAAAGGTTATAAGGAACCCGAGATTCCTAAACCTACTCCGGTGATTGTGACAAAGGATAACGAGCCCCATTCACCAATTCCTCCACCTTTTACTTCTACCCTTCCACCACCCAAGTATGTGAGTGAGAATTCCATTCCAAAGCCTTCGTCTCAACCCGACATACCTTATCCTTCAAGGTTGAGGAAAGAGAAGTTGAAGAACAAGGATGATATTCAAGTTTCAAACTTTCTTAAAATGTTTAAACAATTAAATTTCTACATCTCCTTTGCTGAAGCTCTCGCTCACATACCTAAATATGCTAAAATGTTCAAAGATCTTCTAAGTGATAAAGAAAAACACCTTGATATTGCTCAAACCCGACTTAATTAGAATTGCTCCGCGGCTCTCTTAAGGAAATTACCAACCAAACTTGGTGATCCGGGTCGCTTTCTCATTCCTTGCAACTTTCCTGGGGTAGAGAATTATATGGCCCTAGCCGATCTAGGTTCTAGTATCAACTTAATGCCATTAAGCGTTTGGAAACAATTATCTCTACCCAAGCTAGTCCCCACACGAATGACATTGGAACTAGCTAACCGTACGGTTGCTTATCCGGTGGGGATAGCCTAAGATGTCTTCGTCGGTGTCGACAAATTCACCTTTCCGGTGGATTTTGTTGTCGTTTACTACGAGATGGATCCCCGTGTTCCATTAATCGTTGGAAGTCCATTCTTGAGTACCGGTCACACTCTCATTGATGTAGCCGCGGGCGAATTAATCATGAGAGTTGGTGACGACAAAATCATCTTCAACATGGGTAAACTTTCTAAGCAACCTTATGAACACGAGAGCGTTAATTTCATTGACGTACTTGATGAGGCTTGTGAAGAACACTTCAAAGACGCTTGTAAAAGTTATTTTTCTTCTCTACCCATTGTTGAGACCGTTGCTTCTATTGCTCCCTGATGAGACTGTAATTATACATAGTCTCATCGTCCAAATCAGGCTTAAAACGCTTAAAATATCATCAAAAAACCAAAAATGTGCTTGTATTTGTTCATTGTGTATTTCAGGTATGGATATCGAGAAAAAGAAAAAAAGATCACAAGAATCATTCAAAAACGAACACGGGAAACGAAGCCGCACATTGAACCGGACCCGAGTTTTGATTTTGCAAGAATGCCCCTCAAGTTTGAAGATATGACAACTTTGGTCCCTCATCTTTGAAGAATTGTCAAGAATAGTCCTTGAAGAAACCAAATTATACAAGTGAGGCCTTTGGAGATTGAAGACATGACATATTCAGCCCTTCAAGATTGGTCAAATTACATCTTAAGCCCTTATGGGAAGTTTCTAAAATCCTTGTGCCACAAATAACAAGTGAATGAAACTTGTATCAAAGGGAATTTGCATCTAAGCTGCCAAGTTTATATTTGAAGGTTTTTCCAAAGATTGGGGCCCATTCCTGCCACAAATATAAACCCATACCCAACAAACCCTCCAATCCTATGATGCCACCTCATCAAACCTACCCATTTACCAAACCCTTACCCATAAACCCTTACCCACCCACAAACTAAACTATATTTATTTAACTTTTGAAAAAGTTATTTAATATATTTTTTTGGAGCGGGCAACAAATACTATGTCCCTAATCATCATCAAATCCCCCTCCTAAGAACACTATGAACCCTAAACCTAAATTCCTCATTAACCTAAATTGCATCTCCCACATTACTAGGAAGCTAATTACTCTCACCCTAATCACAAACCCACTCCTAAACCTTACCCCACATTCCCCATGTGACTGTCCCAACACCCCCTGCCCATCACTTTCATCCCCACATCCCAAACCGACAAGATCCACTCCTGTGGTTAATTCCTTGCTCCCCACAATTGTTTAGACGGATGGGATGAGTTTGTACCAACTATCACTCAGCAAACATCCAAAAAAACATGGTAGGAGTCACATGAAGCTTCATTGACCAAGAATTCAAATCAGCATAATGGCATCTTCAACGAATCTTCAAAGGGCAGTTTAGGTTTTTCATCTACTAGGGTTTATCAATTTTTTTTAATTCTAGAATCTTCTCATGATAGCTATAAAAGGAGCACCAGGTGTGTTGGATGCCCTTTGTTCCAACTTTTCTTTTTCTTTAGTTTGTAAGAATTCGAATTTTGATTAATGAAAAGTTGAGTTCCAAAATTTTATTGAGTTGCACACTTTAATTTTCAGCATTTTACTGTTTTTGCATATTTAATTTCTATCAAGGTTCAAGGTTTTAAGTTTGTTCAAGTTGCGGTTCAATTTTATAAGTTTTTAAAAGTTAGGTTTTGAAAGAAAAAGTGAGAAATCAGATTGTATTTTCTATTATCGTTCGTTTGTTTGTTTGCTTCTACAGGGTTGGAAGCTTGTGCTTTTTTAAGCTAGCACATGAGCTCAGTGTTTGAGGGTGTGGATAGTACGCCCTCTTGGTAATTTTTCTTTTTTTTATTTTATGTCCAAATGAACGTGTTCATGTGTTTTGTGTAAAAGTTGCATGATTCACATTTATAATATATTATTTACTTGGTATTGGGTCATCATCAGTAGAATACGTGCTTATTTGTTGTCGTTTTAAAAAAATCTTTGTTATAAATTATGTTACTAAATCTGAAAAGTGGTGTTTGGGACAACCAGGGTTTCGGGTAGAAGTGTTCTCCCAGGGCTAGGTTTAGCTCTGCATCGGTTTAATAGGATTAGGATAGTGTATTTTAACAAAAGGATTTGAGGTTTGTTAAGTAAATTTAGTTTTGCAAGTTTCTATAAAAATCTGTCTATGGGAGTATTTTGTGAGATTTCTGTTGATATGTGCTATAGGGAGTGGTATGTTGAAGTTTTAGATTGATATAAGTTTATTTGAGAGGTTTTGGTAATAGATATTCACCATAGTGTAATTAACATTGCCTTTCCCTGCTACCTAGACACCAAAAAAACCATCAGTATGGCATAACAGTTGTTCCAAGTGTTTTCATAGCCTAAAGTTGGAGCACTTAACTGTGTACTAAAACTCAAGTGATGGCATGATTGTTTAGTAGTTTGTTAGTATTAGTAGTCTGTGCATCCAACAAAGCTAAGATAAGTCTCTTTGCTATTTTGTTATTCGGCCATATATCTAGCGTTTGGGATTAGGTAGTAGTCTGTCTTAAGCTTAGGATATAGGTTTCAATTTGTTTGCAGCATACGTAAGAGGATAGAAATAGTTGGTTTCCACCTTTATCTTAATTATAAACACAAAAAGAAAAGAAAAAGTAATAGGTTGTTTAGATTTGGCCTAGTGATTGATCATAGGCGTGTTAACTATGCGTATTTAGTGTGTTTTGGTGTCAATATTGTGTTCATAGGTTGTGCAAATCAGCTAACCAAGAAAAAGGGGACTGCTCGTTTGTGTGCTTAGGCACTGTTTGGTTTATTTTCCACTCACACTTTGGCATAACTTGGTGTTAATCTTACTGAGTATTTATCCTTTGTGTTAAATCTGTTGACTGTGAGTCTTTTTGTGGATGTGAGTTTGTTGGTTTGAAGTATTTTAAGTTTGTGTGTCTTTCCTCTATGCATTTTGGTAATCAATCTTACCATTTTCTACTGTCTAAATATCTAAGATAAGCATATTGGTGTTTTGGACCCCGAATTGGTGAGATTAGGATACAAATCTTATAGGTTTGTATTTTTAGGTGTCATCTAGGGTCGAAAGTAGATTTTGGAAGTCACCAGGTAGCTCATATTAGCCCACTGCGTGCCTAGAACCCCCACAGACCCCCAACTTTGTTGCATGTTTCTTAACTTTATTGGATTTTGGTGATTTGTGGATTTGTTGTGATTGCATTTGCGTGTTTGTGCTTGTTTTTGACTCCCCACAAGCACACACGCTTGTGGGGGTGCCGTTTGTGCCCAAAACAACCAAGCAACAAAGCTTAAACAAGCCAATCTGAGCCAAATTCGTTGTCTGTGTTACAGTGAGTGAAACAGCCTTTAGCGACAGATTTTGACACTTTTAAGTGTCGCTTATACTTTGGGAGGGAGGAGGACTCATTTTAGCAACAGTTTTGTGACAGATTTAAGTGTCGTATAAAGAAATGGGAGGGAGGAGAACTAGTGTAAAAAAAAGTTATTTAAAAAAAAAAGATCATTAAATATATTTAAATCATTTAATTAGTTTTAATAGTATTTAATTCATAATAAAAAATATAAAAGTAAAAAAAATGTGATTCTTTTTTTGGAAATTTTCTTTTGTCATTTAGGACTTAGGAAAGATAAATTTGTTTTTTTTATTGTTTAAATTTCATAATTTTCTTTTTACTATTTCATTTTCTAGGATTATTTTAGTTTTAAATTTTAGAAAAGTCATAAAAAATAGAAAAAAGTTTATAAAACTTTTCAAAAAAATATTTTTTTAGGTTTTAAATAGATTACTTTAGGTTTAAGAATAAAAAGTTTTTATTTTGTCTTTTTCTTAGCTAGTTTTATTTTTAGATTTTTTTATTTAAATTTAAAAATTAATATAAATTAATTTAAAAGATTTCAAAATTTTGGTTTTCATATTTTTATTAATTAGGTCTTTTAGGATAGTTTAGTGATATTTAATTAATTTTTAGGTTAATTTTTTCGTTTGGTCGCGTTTTTACGTTCGTACGTTTATACGTTTTCGTCCGTTTTGAGCGTAATCCGTCTTTCCAATTTTCCCTTCTTTTCACTTTTCAAAAGCGTAATCACTCGATTAAATAACGTATAATATTTTTGGCTTGAACACCATACCTCCTCGAGAACGAACTCGATTGTCGTCTTTACGTTTTTCCTAAAACGTATTGATTAATACTTACCACGACGTTTGTGTTGCTTTGTTTTTACACTAAAATAAAGTATATACAAAACCGCAACATCAAATTGGCGCCGCTGCCGGGGAGGTGTGTTTAGCCATATTTATTTATCTGTTTGTTTGAGTGTTTACGTTTTTATCGTAAATACCTCTTTTTATTTTTCTATACTATTAGCCATACAAATAAATAGTGTTAAATAGAACTCTATTAACACAAAATCGTTTTCTCGTTTTTATTGTGCATAATATATTGTATTTACGTAGAACAATTAACACACAATAATTATCCAAATACGCGAGAAATCGTACCTCGATAGTGGGCGTTCCGGTCTCTATTGTTGTATCGAATTCAAACAAAAATCAAAGGGCAAAATAGATAAATACTCTTAATTGGTTTAATCTCGATAAATACAAACTATAAGGTGGGTATAAGGCGGTTGTATTTCACGACCTAAGGAAAAAAGGCTCTTAAGTGCTTCGCGTCGCCTCGTTTTCTCCGCTCGCTTGTGCGTATTTTGAAAGTGACGATTAATTAGGGGTTTGCCACATCAAGTATTATTAATCTATTTTTGTGAGTTTAAATTATTGAACCTCGAACCGTTTTGGCGTTCCGCCAACGTTTCAAAGTCGACGAGGGTTTTTACTTCACGTAATTACCTTCATTCTTCTTGGACTCATTAATCGAGACCTTTGATTAGTGGATAATTTTTGTAGATTAATTTCTACATAATACACCAAAATTCCAAAAAAATTAAAAAACCAAAAACACAAAAATAATCTTCTCATCTTCCCTCTATTTTCATAATTCTCTTCTTGAACCCTCTAATTTGTTTAATTCTCGATTACGATTTTCGCGTTACATCATGTCGAATGATGGTTACTATTCATTTCCATATTGTGGAGGACCGCCCGATGGTGGTAATTGTTATCATTCATCTTAGGAGGAAGGGAGGGTTATATCTACAACTCTCCTCAAAAAAACAATGGTGACGGATTTCAATCATACGACCAAGGTCGCCAATCGTCTTCGTTTTATTCGTCAAATGATTCGTCTTATTATTGTGATAATAATCAAGACGATGAAACGAATCAAAATGCCTATGGTTACGGATTTCAATCCTATGACCAAGCTCCACAACCTCCTTCGTCTTATTCGTGTGATTTTTGTGGTTTGGAGCACGATTTCGGATTCTGTTGTACGAATTATAATGACCCCGAACCGAATCCTAATTTCTTTGACCAATCATCACAATATCCATCGTCGTATTCATGTGAGTCTTGTGGAAACGCACCTCATTATGGGTATGATTGTCAACCGATGAATCAAAATACGTCTTTCGAAGACCAATTCAACGGATTTGACGAATCACCTCCAGAAGATATTAATTACAATTGTAACAATGGGAATTTTTATCCACACAACGAACCGGATTTTTCTCAAAATCCGTGTTGCGACCATTGTGGGGGGCCTCACGATACTTATCCTTGCCAACCAATGTATTATAATGAACCCAATTCATACTATAATTCCGGTTTTGATAATTTTGAGGCCCCACCATACGATCTCGAACACCAAAATTCTCATGAGTCAAGTAACGAGAGACAAAATTCCTTTGGCGCTTTCTTACAAGACCATGAAGAAGAATTCTTGCAAGGTGTGATGGACATTTTTAGAAGTATAAGGGGAGAGATTGAAATGGAAAAGCAACGAGTGCAAGCGTCAAATATTGATACTTATGCCTCTACGTCTCTTGAGATTCCATATGATTACCAATACGACGATGATGATAGCGATGTTTTCAATCTCGACCCTTATCATGGAAAAACTACTCCTATACCCACTTCGGAAACCGATGCCTCTCTAAGTATGGGGGAGACAAATCTTAGCACTAATCCTAGTGTCGAGATCCCTATTCCAATCCAAAGTGAGCCTACGGTTTTCTTCGAAGATGAGGTAAGTAATTTTGCTCTCGATAAATTTTTCCACAAAGATTCTAACGAGGCAAATCACGATAGTGAGTGTGAATCGATTTCTTGTGATGATGTCTCTCCCATTGACACTTCGGGGAGAGAATCAACGACTTATTCGAACCCGCTTTTCAATGACGATGATTTTTCCGCTAGTGATGACGAGTCACTAATCGACGAGGACGTTCAAAATACTGAATTTAAAATCTTTTCGAACCCTTTATTCGAATTTGATGACGCGTTCATTTTTGGTGACGTAAATCCTCTCTTTGTTGAGACGTTCGAGGACATCGATAGTGAGGATTCTAAACTCGATGAGCCGGATTTGCTAGTCACCCTCTCGACGTCTCATACGGTTGAGACTACTCTTTCTACCCATGATGTTTCCATTCTCGAGGGGTTCACCGATGGACCGCCTCTCGATGAGAGTGAGGATTTTAATGAGGCTTTTGCCTTCGATCCGGGGGGAAATTTTGAAACTCCTATTTTCAGCAATTCTCTTTCAATTTTACCTTCGTTTCAAAGTATCCATACCCATCCCTCGGATATGATGAGTTTACCTACGTCGTAAGGAGTTTTCTTCCTTACAACAAAATGTGAGGATACGATCTTCGATCCCGGTATAAAGGCTTTGCCTTTATTCACGGTTGCTTTTGGGCCTTGATTACATGTAAGTCCCACCAAAAATGACCAACCCATGATTATCCCTAAATGATCACATTTATGGGGATTCGAGTCGAGCTTTTGACTCGGTTATCAAAAACAAGGTGCCTCGTGGGGGAGACCCATGCTTATCCATGTACATATTATTGCTTTCTAATTAGTTTAATGTGAGGGGATTTGTGCCCTTCCAACCTTTGTTCCGTGGTTGTTTGTGCATTGTGGTTTTTAGATGATCATGATCTTCACGATTGGAGCCTCTCGTGTTCGTTTTACGTGAGCACTCGATCGTTTGCTTTGAAGAATTTCTCGATATCCAAATGATATATCCTTTTGATGTTCTAACCTTAGGTTTTTAGCACACTTCATAAACGGCTATTAATTTATTGGTTACACCCTTTCCATGCTAGATTTGGCATTCGACTACGTCTCTAGTATGGGGGTGTTTGCACCACTAGACTCGAAACATTGAGGACAATGTTTAACTTTAGTATGGGGGGGTGAATAGATACTTGCCTTGCCAAACCTTCATGCTTTCCAAAGTTTGTCTTTTTGTTTATTGTTTTGTTGCAAAATAAGGCTAAAAATGGCCAAATTTTAAAATTTTTCTCATACTTTATAAGTGTTTAAGACACGAATGTAGGTTTTCCGATGGTGAGAATAAGAGTAATTTTTGACTCGACCGTGCGTGTTGAGCACTTAGCTTCGATTCCATAACTTTTTAGGCTAAGTCTCTTAAATGAGGACGAGAAATGATAGAGTTATTTGTAAGTCTCGTAATCGTCACGATCTCATGTGTAGTAATTATTAGCTTATTCTCCCCACGCTTTTGTATAATAAATTGTTAATAAATATTGATTTAGCAGTTTAGTCACTATTGTTGGTTTCTAATTTGTTTTAGTAGCTTCCATGTAATTAAATTGGGAAAACATTAAAGTATCGCCAGCGTCACGGTTTTGAAGTATTGGCACCCTAATAATCAAAAGCTTCACCCAATAATAAGATTTCAAGTGCTCACCTAAATCTAGCAAACAATTTGAAGCCCCATAAGGCCGAAAAATCTATGCAAAATTGAAAGTGAATCAAGCCTTAATCTTCGAAGCTTTAAAGATCCAAAATTCGCTTTAGCGTGAGGATATACGTCTTTGGCTAATAAAACCACCGATGAGGCGGATAATAAAAGGCAAGGCAAGACCGAAGTTATAATAAAAGCTTCATGGCGAAGTTGAATAAAAGATGGAGATAAACCAAAGATAATAAGGCCCTTCCGTTAGGGGGCGTATAAAAGTCTTGGTAATAAGTCTCATGTTCAAAACCGTTATAAAACCGTGTTTATCGATCCTTTTTGTTGACTTAATTTTTTGACATCGTTGTCTATTAGGATAAATTATTAATTTAATGATTTTGGTTACACCGTTAAAACTCTATTTTTAGACCTAAATCTCTATTCACGCATAAGTCAATGATGTATCCTCGTGATCATTAAGACAAAATAAAATACAAGAGATACCAAGTAGGAATAAGGGAGTTTAGGTTCGTAATTAACACTCATGAGATATGATCGTGTTGCTATCTTATAATAACAATGATCTCGTTACACGCTTAGCATGGAATTGGGTGAAAATCGAGGACGACGAAATTATTTCTAACGAAGCATTCACGTGTTCTTATCCTAAAAGTCACTTTATCGTGATGAAAACAATACATTATGTCTAAAGCACGTGTAGTAGTTTATTAAAGTTTACGTTTTCAATAAATGTCATCATAAAATGAATTTTGGAAGTGCTATGATACTTAATTCTAGCATTGCGTGGGGACACGGCAATGGTTTAGTATGGGGGAGTGATGAGACTGTAATTATACATAGTCTCATCGTCCAAATCGGGCTTAAAACGCTTAAAATATCATCAAAATACCCAAAAATGTGCTTGTATTTGTTCATTGTGTATTTCAGGTATGGATATCGAGAAAAAGACAAAAAGATCACAAGAATCATTCAAAAACGAACACGGGAAACGAAGCCGCACATTGAACCGGACCCGAGTTTTGAATTTGCAAGAATGTCCCTCAAGTTTGAAGATATGACAACTTTGGTCCCTCATCTTTGAAGAATTGTCAAGAATAGTCCTTGAAGAAACCAAAAAATTATACAAGTGAGGCCTTTGGAGATTGAAGACATGACATATTCAGCCCTTCAAGATTGGTCAAATTACATCTTAAGCCCTTATGGGAAGTTTCTAAAATCCTTGTGCCACAAATGACAAGTGAATGAAACTTGTATCAAAGGGAATTTGCATATAAGCTGCCAAGTTTGTATTTGAAGGTTTTTACAAAGATTGGGGGCCATTCCTGCCACAAATATAAACCCATACCCAACAAACCCTCCAATCCCATGATGCCACCTCATCAAACCCACCCATTTACCAAACCCTTACCCATAAACCCTTACCCACCCACAAACTAAACTATATTTATTTAACTTTTAAAAAAGTTATTTAATATATTTTTTTGGAGCGGGCAACAAATATTGTGTCCCTAATCATCATCAAATCCCCCTCCTAAGAACACTATGAACCCTAAACCTAAATTCCTCATTAACCTAAATTGCATCTCCCACATTTCCAGGAAGCTAATTACTCTCACCCTAATCACAAACCCACTCCTAAACCTTACCCCACATTCCCTATGTGACTGTCCCAACACCCCCGCCCATCACTTTCATCCCCACATCCCCAAACCGACAAGATCCACTCCTGTGGTTAATTCCTTGCTCCCCACAATTGTTTAGACAGATGGGATGAGTTTGTACCAGCTATCACTCAGCAAACATCCAAAAAAACATGGCAGGAGTCACATGAAGCTTCATTGACCAAGAATTCAAATCAGCATAATGGCATCTTCAACGAATCTTCAAAGGGCAGTTTAGGTTTTTCATCTACTAGGGTTTATCAGTTTTTTTTAATTCTAGAATCTTCTCATGATAGCTATAAAAGGAGCACCAGGTGTGTTGGATGCCCTTTGTTCCAACTTTTCTTTTTCTCTAGTTTGTAAGAATTCGAATTTTGATTAATGAAAAGTTGAGTTCCAAAATTTTATTGAGTTGCACACTTTAATTTTTAGCATTTTACTGTTTTTGCATATTTAATTTCTATCAAGGTTCAAGGTTTTAAGTTTGTTCAAGTTGCGGTTTCAATTTTATAAGTTTTTAAAAGTTAGGTTTTGAAAGAAAAAGTGAGAAATCAGATTGTATTATCTATTATCGTTCGTTTGTTTGTTTGCTTCTACAGGGTTGGAAGCTTGTGCTTTTTTAAGCTAGCACATGAGCTCAGTGTTTGAGGGTGTGGATAGTACGCCCTCTTGGTAAGTTTTCTTTTTTTTATTTTCTGTCCAAATGAACGTGTTCATGTGTTTTGTGTAAAAGTTGCATGATTCACATTTATAATATGTTATTTACTTGGTATTGGGTCATCATCAGTAGAATACGTGCTTATTTGTTGTCATTTTAAAAAAATCTTTGTTATAAATTATGTTACCAAATCTGAAAAGTGGTGTTTGGGACAACCAGGTTTTCGGGTAGAAGTGTTCACCCAGGGCTAGGTTTAGCTCTGCATCGGTTTAATAGGATTAGGATAGTGTATTTTAACAAAATGATTTGAGGTTTGTTAAGTAAATTTAGCTTTGCAAGTTTCTATAAAAATCTGCCTATGGGAGTATTTTGTGAGATTTCTGTTGATATGTGCTATAGGCAGTGGTATGTTGAAGTTTTAGATTGATATAAGTTTATTTGAGAGGTTTTGGTAATAGATATTCACCATAGTGTAATTAACATTGCCTTTCCCTGCTACCTAGACACCAAAAAAACCATCAGTAGGGCATAACAGTTGTTCCAAGTGTTTTCATAGCCTAAAGTTGGAGCACTTAACTGTGTACTAAAACTCAAGTGATGGCATGATTGTTTAGTAGTTTGTTAGTATTAGTAGTCTGTGCATCCAACAAAGATAAGATAAGTCTCTTTGCTATTTTGTTATTCGGCCATATATCTAGCGTTTGGGATTAGGTAGAAGTTTGTCTTAAGCTTAGGATATAGGTTTCAATTTGTTTGCAGCATACGTAAGAGGATAGAAATAGTTGGTTTCCACCTTTGTCTTAATTATAAACACAAAAAGAAAAGAAAAAGTAATAGGTTGTTTAGATTTGGCCTAGTGATTGATCATAGGCGTGTTAACTGTACGTATTTAGTGTGTTTTAGTGTCAATATTGTGTTCATAGGTTATGCAAATCAGCTAACCAAGAAAAAGGGGACTGCTCGTTTGTGTGCTTAGGCATTTTTTGGTTTATTTGCCACTCACACTTTGGCATAACTTGGTGTTAATCTTACTGAGTATTAATCCTTTGTGTTAAATCTGTTGACTGTGAGTCTTTTTGTGGATGTGAGTTTGTTGGTTTGAGGTATTTTAAGTTTGTGTGTCTTTCCTCTATGCATTTTGGTAATCAATCTTACCATTTTCTACTGTCTAAAGATCTAAGATAAGCATATTGGTGTTTTGGACCCCGAATTGGTGAGATTAGGATACAAATCTTATAGGTTTGTATTTTTAGGTGTCATCTAGGGTCGAAAGTAGATTTTGGAAGTCACCAGGTAGCTCATATTAGCCCATAGCGTGCCTAGAACCCCCACAGACCCCCAGCTTTGTTGCATGTTTCTTAACTTTATTGGATTTTGGTGATTTGTGGATTTGTTGTGATTGCATTTGCGTGTTTGTGCTTGTTTTTGACTCCCCACAAGCACACACACTTGTGGGGGTGCCGTTTGTGCCCAAAACAACCAAGCAACAAAGCTTAAACAAGCCAATCTGAGCCAAATTCGTTGTCTGTGTTACAGTGAGTGAAACAGCCTTTAGCGACAGATTTTGACACTTTTAAGTGTCGCTTATACTTTGGGAGGGAGGAGGACTCATTTTAGGACTTAGGAAAGATAAATTTGTTTTTTTTATTGTTTAAATTTCATAATTTTCTTTTTACTATTTCATTTTCTAGGATTATTTTAGTTTTAAATTTTAGAAAAGTCATAAAAAATAGAAAAAAGTTTATAAAACCTTTAAAAAAAATATTTTTTTAGGTTTTAAATAGATTACTTTAGGTTTAAGAATAAAAAGTTTTTATTTTGTCTTTTTCTTAGCTAGTTTTATTTTTAGATTTTTTTAATTAACTTTAAAAATCAATATAAATTAATTTAAAAGATTTCAAAATTTTTGGTTTTCATATTTTTCTTAATTAGGTCTTTTAGGATATTTTAGTGATTTTTAATTAATTTTTAGGTTAATTTTTTCGTTTGGTCGCTTTTTTACGTTCGTGCGTTTATACGTTTTCGTCCGTTTTGAGCGTAATCCGTCTTTCCAATTTTCCTTTCTTTTCACTTTTCAAAAGCGTAATCACTCGATTAAATAACGTATAATATTTTTTGCTTGAACACCATACCTCCTCGAGAACGAACTCGATTGTCGTCTTTACGTTTTTCCTAAAACGTATTGATTAATACTTACCACGACGTTTGTGTTGCTTTGTTTTTACACTAAAATAAAGTATATACAAAACCGCAACATCACTCCCTCATTGACTCCATTTGGAGAAAGTGATTTTCTTTTGAAAGAATTTGAAGCAAGTTTAGGGGATGTGGACTTAAAATATGACGATTCTCCCACCGATTGGGAAGAAGACATTCGTACCTTTGAGAAACTTCTCAATGAGGACCATATTTCTCCACATTGTCCTATGGAAATTACAAACGATGATCCGAATTTGACTAAGCCTTCAATCGACAATCCTCCGGATATAGAGCTTAAGGATTTACCGTCTCATCTGGAATACGTTTTCCTAGAAGACAATAAGAAGTTACCCGTCATCATTGCAAAGGACTTAAAAGAGGATGAAAAATCTCGACTTATCAATGTGCTCAAAAATCATAAGAAAGAATTTCTTGGAAAATTTCTGACATCCGTGGAATTGATCCTAACTTTTGTAGTCATAAGATTCTCATGGAAGATGACTTTAAACCCGCAATCCAAAGCCAAAGAAGGTAAATCCAAAAATTCATGACGTCATCAAGAAAGAAGTTATCAAACTTCTAGATGCCGGAATGATTTGCCCTGTTTCGGATTCGCCATGGGTTAGTCCCGTCGATTGTGTGCCTAAGAAAGGCGGAATAACCGTTGTTCCCAATGAAAACAACCAGTTGATTCCTACTCGACTTGTCAAGGGTTGGCGAGTTTGCATAGACTATCGCAAGCTCAATGATGCCACTCGCAAGGATCATTTTCCTCTTCCTTTCATGGATCAAATGCTCGAGCGTTTAGCAGGTAATGACTACTATTCCTTCTTAGACGGTTTCTCTGGGTATTTTTAAATTCCCATCGATCCAAAAGACCAAGAGAAAACCACATTCAATTGTCCTTATGGAACATTTGCTTACAAAAGAATGCCTTTCGGCTTATGCAATGCACCTGGGACTTTCCAAAGGTGTATGATGGCTATATTCCATGACATGGTTGAAGAAACTATGGAAGTCTTTATGGATGATTTCTCGGTCTATGGTGATTCTTTCTCATCTTGCATTGCCAATTTAGAACGTATGCTTAAACGATGTGAAGACACTCGTCTCGTTCTTAATTGGGAATGATGTAGTGGTGTTACTACTCTTTAGGAAAAGAGAGCAAAAGTGGCAAGTATTGAGCACGACGATTTAGGAAAACCGTGTACAAATGACCCAAAGTGGGGATCGTTCTCAGGGAGGCTAGTGTGTTATGTGTGTAATGATTTGGATTAGATTTGTGATTATATTGTTGAGAAAGAAAAATAGAAATGAGATTAGAAGAGAATGACGGTTACGAAGACGGATTAAACTAAGTCGAAAAAGGTGTACACGTAAAATCGTAAAAAGTACCAAAATTAAAAATTTACCCTAAAACTTCCTAAAAATTACCAAAAATCCACAATAATATTCTAAGAGTTTACAAAAAATCCAAACTTGCCAAAACCTTTTAATTAATTAGATAATGACTTTTTAATGCTAATTAAAGCCCTAAAAATCACAATTAATTATTAAAAAGTACCAAACAAGATTTTAAAGTTTGTAAACCTCAAAAATACCCTCATTAAGCTAAAAAGTATTTTTCAAAATTTTAAAATCACTAAAAACTATTTTTAAACAATTAAAAACTACTAAAATCAACTAAAACTTAAATTAATTCTAGAAAATAATTAAAAGACCCTAAAAATATTTGGAAAGTTGCAAAATTCCTAATTAAGTGTTTAGAACCTAGGAAAAATATAAAAACTTAGAAAATCAGACTTTTAATTTTTAACAATAAAATAATATTAAAATATTATTAAAAATCCAAAAATCATAAAAAATTCTAAAAACATGCAAACTAGCTTAATTTAACCTAAATAACACATAAATGAAAGTGAAATTACCTAAATACCCTTAATGGGCCTAGAAAATGGGCTAAACCCAAAACAGTACCTTATTGGGCCAAATTTGGGCCCAATAACCAAAAGTGTTCAAAATAAGCCCAAAAAGCACTAGTTGACTCAAAACTTGATTTTAAACAACTTTTTCCAAAGGCCCAAAAGCTGAAAGTGTGAAATAAGCTAGCTTATACCAAACAACTTATTCTTAATGGGCTTTTTGGCCCATTAAGCTATAAGCCAATGCCATAAGCTAAAATTCGACACACAAGCTTCTTTTGACCTAAATAAGACTTCTTCAAAAAGAAATTTGAATTAAGCCCAAGGAATAAGCCTGAAAATACAATAAGCAATCTACAGAAAACGACAAAATAGTCGTTTTTGAGTTCTAGGCCACCCCAAGTGCTGATTCAAGTTTCTATAGCTTCTAAATGACTTAATTAAGCAAAATCAATAAAGAGTTTTCAATAAGCTGACTCAATGAGCTGGAAAAAGCAAATAAGCACTTATGTAAAAGTCAAATAAGTTAGTTTTCTAGTAAAAAGTCAAAGTCAAAGTCCAATAAGCTCAAGTCTACTTAAATGGGTCAAATAATGAAGACCTATCACAAAAAATAAGTTGTTGCAAGTCTGGATAAGCTAGAATAGCTTATTGATAAGCTGAGTTCAATTTTACACTAGCAGGGGCTAGTTTTGAGTGTTGAGCAGTGGAAACTTTTTCCACTGCTTGACTTGTTTGACTTTTTGTCTTTAGTGACTTTTTTGGAGATTCAGATTACACAAAGGCACCTAAATGATCTTTGGATCAAAAGGAGTCAATAACAATCAAAACATCACAATCACAAACACCCAATTGATACAGTTTAATCAATAAAGTCCCAGATATGATACAGACATGAACAATTAAGCAGTTGAGCACTTATAAGCAGTTTTAGCACAAATCAGCCAGCCAAATTCAACCAAATGCATACACAAGCTATATTAAACTCAAATAAGCAAGTCTGAACAGGTTTCATGCAATGATTCAAAGAATTAAGCAAGATTCAAGCCAATGAATGTTACTGATGAACACTAACACATGCAGTTTTATACTTTGCTAATGTATTTGACAAATAAGCCAGATTCAACACCTCAAATCTTTCAAACATGCTACAATAACTTTGTTTAAACTACTTTTAAACCTAAGCATGCATACACACTAAGTGTTCCCAAAATCCTAGGTCAAAACAGGCAATAACAAAGATTTTATAGCAGATTGTTTGATTCAAGGCTTCAAACCCAAAAACTTGCAGCAAAACACTCTCAACCAAGCATATATCAGATATAGAACACAAACTCAAACTTTCCACAACACAATAACAAGATTCAAGCTTAAATAGGTAGACCCAAACACCCCTTTATCTTTTCAAATCCAAATTTAAACAAGAAAAAGTGTGATTCAGTAATCCCAATGATTAATCTAGCATACAAACAACATTATCATGCAAGACTAAGCAGATTTAAGCCAAGACATCAACAAGAACACCAATAGAGCACAAATCCACAAAAATTCCAATATTTATCAGATTTTCAAGGATTTTAGACAAACCTCATGTATGTACATCCACACCCACGAATTTATGAGCTTATGTGCTAGCTAGAACAAGCACAAGCTTCCAATAACACCACCGCTAAGATTCAACAAGGTTAGAAGCAAGATTATCAAAACAGAAACTTGAAAAGCCTTGATTAATGCAACCTTGTTACCCCACACTTGATTATCCCCAAGTTATAAGCCTCACCACACCTTAATCAACACAATTAGGATGCTATGATCAGCCCTATAACCCAAGAATTCCAAGGTTGAAACAAGAACTTAGCAAAATATCAAGCTTGAAGGAAAAATGCAAACTTTTGCACTCTCCTTAAAAACATGTTTTTAACTTCAAAATCAGTAAACTAAGAACATAAACAGGCAATAATAAGATGGCACTTGGTCTTTCTTCAACACACTTAACTCAAATTTCATAAAACTGAAAAAGGGATTTACAAGTGCTTGAACAAGGAAAAACCAAAAGCAAACGTCTAAGTGAGACCCTATGGCTTTATATATAGCCTTACAAGTGAGCTAAGAACAGATAAAAATGCTAAACCCTAATGCTTAAACTTCCAAAATTGCCCTTGCAGATTTTGAAAACCTTGGAGTCTTGTGAAGAATTCTTGGCTGTTTGTGGTGTGTATAGCTGTAGAAAGTTGATCAATGGTCTCAAATAAGCTTAGTTTCCAAGCATTGTTGTGGGACGTTGGATCTTCATCACTTTTTTGTCTTCTTCTCCAAGAGGTGGGACAAGTGTTATTCATGTGACTAAGGAAGTGAGATGGCAGTCCTTTTGAGAGTTGGGTTGTGATTAGGGTCACCTTAATCACTAATCTGCACAATTTTAGGGTTTAATTTTTGCTAAATCAAAAATCCCTAATTGTGTTCTTGAGGCTGATGAACATGGTTTTGATCCGTTTAGAAAGTGATTAACATTTAAATACATGTTAAGGCGCCAATGTGTGGTTAATTAATTAATCAGGTGTGAGTGGGATCTGATGTGGAGGCAGGGAAGCATGTGATTGGTGGAAAAGATTGAGTGGGCTACGTGTCATGCCTTGGTTGGACTAGGTAACTATGATGTCTGGCCAATTTAAGTCCCTTGTTTTTGTTATTCTTTCCACTTTGTGTAAAACAGGCCAAAACTCCAATCCCTTTGTATTTAAACTTTCACTTTTCATACTTTTGCCCCAAATACTTTTCCAAAGTATTTTCAGGGGTATTTCTTGCCATTTTTGAATTCTTGAAGGACTGATTTGGCATTTTGATGATGGATAATGGTCTTGACTTGTATGTTGAGCATTTTGGAGGACTGAAATTGCCAAGTCTTGTTTGATGAGGGACCATTCTTGCCAAATGTTGAAAGTCAAGGGTCCTTTTTGTAATTTTGGGATTTTCAAAGGACCAAACTTGTATTTTCTTGTACTTCATGATGTATTTGACTTTGTGGAGGATATTGGTTGACAATTTAGCTTTGTTGACGGGCTAAACTTGCCAAATCTTCAAAGTGGAGGGCCCTTTTTGTAATTTTGACAAACTTTAGGGACCAATCTTGTAATTATGAAGATACAAGGGTATAAAGTGTCAATTCTTCCATATTGGAGGACCCTTCTTCATAATTCTTCAAATCTTCAAGGGTTTATCTCGGGAAAGTCTTCATTAGGGCTTGGTTCATTGTACGGCTTCGTTTCCCGTGTTCGTTTTTGTATGATTCTTGTGATCTTTTGTCATTTTCTCAATATCCGTACCTAAAATATACAAACAATAAACACAAGCATATATATGGGTATTTTGATGATATTTAATGCATTTTAAGCCCTATTTGGACGATGAGACTATGTATAAAAGCAGTCTCATCACTCCCCCATACTAAACCATTGCCGTGCCCTCACGCAATGCTAGAATAAAGTATCGTAGCATCTCCAAAATTCATTTTTATTCACTTTATTGAACAATAAACTAGCTACACTACTACTATTGCTACTTCTACTTGCGTTTTAGACATAATGTATGATTTTAATCACAAAATGGGACGTTTAGGTTCATAGAATAAGAACACGTGAATGCTTCGTTAGAAATAATTTCATCGTCCTCGATTTTCACCCCAATTCCATGCCAAGCGTGCAACGAGATCATTTTCATTATAAGTTAGTAATGCTAACACTACTCATATGCCCTAATCACGTACTTATCCTCCCATTATTCCTAAGTTGTATCTCTTATATTTTATATTGTCTTGAATGTTTCACGAGGATACATTGTTTGACTTATGCGATAGTAGAGATTTAGGTCTAAAAATAGAGTCCTAACTGTGTAACCAAGACCATCAAATCAATAACCCCTCCCAATAGACAACGATGTTAAAAATTAAGTTGACAAGAAGAATCGATAAACACGGTTTTATAACGGTTTTGAACATGAGACTTATTACCAAGACTTTTATACGCCCCCTAACGGAAGGGCCTTATTATCTTTGGTTTACCTCTATCTTTTATTCAACTTCGCCATGAAGCTTTTATTATGACTTCGGTCTTGCCTTGCCTTTTATTATCCACCTCGTTGGTAGTTTTATTAGCCAAAGACGTATATCCTCACGCTAAGGCGAATTTTGGATCTTTAAAGCTTCGAAGATCAAGGCTTGATTCACTTTCAATTTTGCATAGATTTTTCACCCTTGTGAGGCTTCAAATTGTTTGCTTGATTTAGGTGAGCACTTGAAATCTTATTATTGGGTGAAGCTTTTGATTATTAGGGTGTCAATACTTCAAAACCGTGACGCTGGCGATACCTTAATGTCTTCCCAATTTAATTACACGGAAGCTACTAGAAAAGACTAGAAACCCAACAATCCCAACTAAACCGCTAAGTCAATATTTATTAAGCAAAAAAATATTTACATGCGAAGGGAGAATAAGCAAACAACGAGAACACATGAGTTTTTGAAAGAATACGAGTACTCTCCGTTTAGCATAGTAACTTATAATTAACCCTATCATTTCTCGTCCTCATTTAAGAGACTTAGCCTAATGTGTAGTTAAGGAACCAAAGCTAAGTGCTCAACACGCACGGTCGAGTAAAAAATTACTCTTATTCTCTCCATCGGAAAACCTACATTCGTGTCTTCAAACACTTATAAAACATGAGAAAATTTTTAAAATTTGGCCATTTTAGCCTTATTTTGCAACAAAACGATAAACAAAAAGATAAACTTTGGAAAGCGTGAAGGTTTGGCAAGCCAAGTATCTATTCACCCCCCCCCCATACTAAAGTTAAACATTGTCCTCAATGTTTCGAGTCTAGGGGTGCAAACACCCCCATACTAGAGACGTAGTCAAATGCCTAATCTAGCATGGAAAGGGTGTAACCAATAAATTTATATCCGTTTATGAAGTACGCTAAAAACCTAAGGTGAGAACATCAAAAGGATATATCATGGATATTGAGGGAGTCTTCAAAGCAAACGATCGAGTGCTCCCATAAAACGAACACGAGAGGCTCCAATCGTGAAGATCATGATCATCTAAAGTCCATAATTCACAAACAACCACGGAACAAAGGTTGGAAGGGCACAAATCCCCACACGTTAACTACATTAGAAAGCGATAATATATACATAGGATAAGCATGGGACTCCCCACGAGACACCTCGTTTTTTATTACCGAGTCATGAGTTCGACTCGATCCCCTCAATACTAATTATCATTGGGGAAGGTGACTTGGTTGAGGTAGTTCATGGATGGAACTTCCCCGCCAAAGTAGTGCTTCAACCTATGTCCATTCACCTTGAAGTTAGGACCATCATCTTGAGCTAGCTCGATGGTCCCATACGGAAACACTTGAGTCACGGTGAATGGACCGGACCAACGGGATTTCAACTTACCGAAAAAAAAATTTCAAGCGAGAATTAAAAAGCAAAACTTGATCCCCAATGTTAAAAACCCGGTTTTTAATTTTAGAATCATGCAACTTTTTAGTTTTTTCTTTGTAAATCAATGAATTTTCATAAGCAATATCCCTCAATTCATCCAATTCATTTAATTGCATTTTCCGGTGTTTTCCCGCGGTCTCCATATCATCATTACAATGCTTTAGGGCCCAATAAGCCTTGTGTTCTAACTCGATAGGCAAATGACAATTCTTTCCATACACAAGCTTATAGGGAATGCACCCAATGGGCGTCTTATGAGCGGTCCTAAAGGCCCATAAAGCATCGTCCAACTTATTCGACCATGATTGTCGGTTTTCCCCAACGGATCTCTCCAAGATCCTCTTCAAAGCTCGGTTTGAAACCTCGACTTGCCCACTTGTTTGTGGGTGATAAGCCGTAGAAAGCCGATGTGTAACCCCATATTTCCTTAGGACCCTTTCGAATTGGTCGTTACAAAAATGGGTTCCACAATCGCTTATGATCGCACGAGGGGTTCCAAACCGAGAAAACAAGCTTTTCAAAAACTTGACTACCACACGAGCATCATTGGTGGGCAAAGCCTTAGCTTCCACCCACTTAGATAGGTAGTCAACCGCAACAAGAATTTACTTGTTACCACGAGATGATGGGAACGGCCCCATAAAGTCTATACCCCAAACGTCAAAGATCTCACACACTTGGATGATTTTTTGTGGCATTTCATCTTTTTGTGAGGCTTTTCCTTGTCGTTGGCATGAATCACACGACTTCACAAGATCTTGAGCATCTCGGTAAATAGTAGGCCAAAAGAAGCCGGCATCAAACACCTTCTTAGACGTGAGATTAGCACCGTGGTGACCACCCGTGGGTCCCTCATGGCAATCTCTAAGGATGTTAGAAGCCTCAGTGCCAAATAAACAACATCGGATGATTTGATCCGCACAAGTTCGAAACAAGTAAGGGTCGTTCCAAAAGTAAAACTTGACGTCACGAAAGAATTTTCGTTTTTCTTGAGTCGTCATACCCTTGATGATGAAGTTACCCGCATGGTAATTTGCATAATCCGCAAACCATGGGGTGGGAGGATCAAGCTTAGAATTCACTACACCAAGTGTCTCGAGCGGAAATGTTTCGGTGATTTCCTTGGGCCCGTAAACACTTTGGTGAGGATCTTCCAAACGAGAAAGATGATCGGCCGCTAGATTCTCGGCTCCTTTTTTGTCAACGATTTTGTGATCAAATTCTTGAAGGAGGAGAATCCAACGAAGTAATCTAGGCTTAGCATCTTGCTTTGCCATGAGATACTTGATAGCCGAATGATCCGTATACACTATGCATTTAGCTAAGACGAGATAAGGTCGGAATTTCTCAAATGCATACACCACGGCAAGGAACTCCTTCTCCGTTGTAGTGTACTTTAGTTGAGCCTCGGTCATCGTCTTGCTAGCATAGTGAATAGGCAAGAAGTGCTTATCATGACGTTGCCCCAAAACGGCCCCAATAGCGTAATCACTAGCATCACACATGAGCTCAAAGGGGACGTTCCAATTGGGAGCAACAAGAATGGGAGCTTCGGTAAGTTTCCTCTTAAGGATTTCAAAGGCTCGTACACAATCTTCGTCAAAGACAAAACGTGCCTCTTTTTCAAGAAGATGTGTAATGGGTCGAGAAATCTTCGAAAAATCCTTGACTAATCGACGATAAAAGCCCGTGTGGCCTAGGAAACTCCTAACTACCTTAACGGTTTTGGGATGAGGTAATTTGGCGATGACGTCTACCTTAGCTTGATCTACCTCAATCCTCGCTTTCGAGACCTTGTGCCCTAAGACGATTCCACTCTTAACCATAAAATGACATTTTTCCCAATTGAGCACAAGGTTGGTTTCCTCACAACGTTTCAACATTCTCTCAAGGTTCGACAAACACGAGGTGAACGAATTACCAAACACGGAAAAGTCATCCATGAAGACTTCCATCGTCTTCTCGATCATATCATGAAAAATAGCCATCATGCACCTTTGAAAGGTTCCTAGTGCATTGCAAAGTCCGAATGGCATTCTACGATAGGCAAACGTTCCATATGGACACGTAAACATAGTTTTTTCTTGATCACGAGGATCGATGGGAATTTGGAAGTAACCGAAAAACCATCTAAAAAGCAATAGAAATCGTTTCCCGCAAGACGCTCCAACATTTGGTCCATGAAGGGCAAGGGAAAATGGTCTTTTCGAGTGGCTTCATTCAACTTACGATAGTCAATGCACACTCTCCATCCGGTCACGAGTCTAGTGGGAATTAACTCGTTGGCATCGTTTGGCACAACGGTCATTCCTCCCTTCTTAGGGACACAATGAATAGGACTCACCCAAGGGCTATCGGAAATAGGGTAAATCATTCCCGCGTCAAGGAGTTTAAGGACTTCCTTTTTGATGACGTCGTGAATTTTGGGGTTCACCCTCCTTTGACATTGGATTGCCGGCTTGTAATCCTCCTCCATTAAGATTTTGTGGGTACAAAACTTGGGATCGATTCCCTTAATGTCGGATAACTTCCACGCAATTGCCCCTTTCTTTAGAACATCGACAAGTGCGGTTTTTTCATCATTCGAAAGTTCCTTCGCAATAATAACCGGCAACTTGTCGTCCTCCTCCATATAGACATATTCGAGATGAGGAGGTAAATCTTTCAACTCAAGGATAGGTGGTTCCTCAAGTGAAGATTTGGGCTCGATACTCATAACCTCCTCGGGTGGAGGAAATGGGAAATCGTTAAGAAAATCCTTGATAATCGAGAAGTCTTCATCCTTGTCGAGGTCTTCGTTACAAGTACGTGGAACATCGAATTCTTCCGACGTAAAACCACCACCTTCAAATGGAGTGAAGGTTGGTATCGAATTATCAAGAATTGGATCTAACATAGTGGGATTGCCACTAGTTTCTTCATCACCAAAACCTAGAACTTCTTGTGAAAATTCCTCGCAAACAACGTCGATCATATCAACGAGGTTTATGGTTGCAACATAATAAACATGATAAATTTAAGAGTTTTGAGTTGCGTTTATATCAAGTTCCTCGTCGTTGAAAAGTAAGGTGATCTTTCTAGCATGAACATCGATCAAAGCCATAGATGTATCTAAAAAGAACGACCTAAAATGAGAGGAACTTGAGGATCCGTGGGGATATCAACAACGATAAAGTCTACGGGATAGTAGAACTTCCCCACTTTCACAAAAACGTCTTCCGCCAATCCACATGTGGGAATCGTGGAATGTTCGGCCAACTCGATAGACATTAGTGAAGGAGTAAGATTAGGAAGATTGAGCGACTTGAAGATTGCAAGTGGCATCAAGTTAATGCTAGCACCAAGATCGGCCAAGGCGAAGCATTCCTCCATATCTTGGATTGCACATGGAATCAAGAATTTACCAGGATCACCGACTTTTTGAGGTATGCGATTAAGATAAACCGACGAACAACTAGACAATTGGTTCAATTTCTCCTTGTTGTTCAACATACTCTTAAAGTTAGCGGCAAATCGAGGCATCATGACCAAAGCGTCGGCGAAACTCACATTAAAGTGCAAATCACGAAACATTTTCATAAAAGCTCAAACTGATAATTGTCGCGCTCTTGACGTTTCTCCTTCCTAAGTCTCGATGGATAGGGCAAAGGTGGTGTGGGTTGAGGCATAGTAGGCATAGCCTTCGGAATCTCGGGTTCCAATGGTGGTAATGGGTCAACCGTAGGTGTGGCATGAGCGGTACTTCGTGGGATTAGGACATGCTCCTTTTGGACCACCACCTCGGGTTCTTCCTCAATTGCTTCCTCCGTAGGAGCAATTGGTTGAGGAGTTGGTTCCTTGAGTGTCTTACCACTACGTGTGGTAATCACTTTCATCTCACCCTTAGGGTTCGATACGGTGTTGCTAGGAAGACTACTCGAAGATGGTTTACACATTATTGCCTCAAAAATAGATGAGATTTTATCTTCAAACACGGATTGCCTCTTCTCGACTTTAATTATTTCTTGCTTAATCTCATGTTGCCCTTGTTCCATTTTTTGTTGGTTTTGTTGTAACCTAGTGACATTTCCTTCCATCTTGTTGGTGTGGATTTTAAGTTCATTAGCTAACTCATTTTTCAACTCTTTCTTCAAGTCGTTCTTAAACTCGGATCTTAGGCTAATGATTTCTCTGTGAATATTGTCAAACCTAGCATCATTCCCACTAGCGTATTCAACAAACTCACTTGGAAGATCTTTCAATGTTTGCAAACCTTTGTTGTTGTTTTGAAAATCATTTTGATTCTTGTTTGAAACTTGATTATTAGCCCCTTGATTACCATAGTTTCCCTTGTTGAAATTGTTTTTGAAACCAACTTGATTGTTGCGATAGTTGTTGTTAGCATTTTGATTTGAACCAAACCCCGGTGGAGTTAATTGATTAGAGCGGGAAACTTGACCGTTTTGGTTGTAATTTCCCTTGGCCGCGAAGGCACTCGAAGTGTTACCACCGTTGGTAATGCACTCAGAGAAATCATGACCTCCACCACAATACATGCAAGAAACCTCAACCGCTTTAGCCGTAGCGGGAGCACTTTGTTCCCCAAATTTAAAATCAATCAAAAGTCCTTTTAGTTTATCAAAAATCTTGTTTTCCAAGTTCGCCTCAATTTGGAAAGCATCGATGGTAGTAAACAAAGAAGGTGAAGCCGAAGACGAAGCCTTACGAACACTAGACGTGCTACGAGGACTATACACCTTAGATCTATTCTCAATTATCACCAAAGCTTCCTCAACCGTTTTACACAAAAAATTTACCACCCACGGCGGCATTCAAATAATCCCTTTCATGATCATTAAGTCCATTGTAAAACGTGTCAATTTGATGCAAGTCGGAAAAACCGTGATGAGGACATTCATGTAATGTAACACCCCCAAATTCATACAACTCAGTACAGCGGAAGACTAGTTGGTGTTACGGGATAGCACATTACTCACATCATAGACAACGCATAAAAATCACGTCGTCTATTAATAAAGCATTTCCATTCATAAATATCAAAGTTACATCGGTCCCAAGTCATTACATTTCATACAAAGTTTTACAAAATATTTGAATGGAAAATATTGTTTAAGTGCGGGCCATGAATTCTTGTCGTCTTCCCGAGAATTACCTTCAAGTACCTGAGATAAAACATGTTAAAAGAAAAGGTCAGCGATAACGCCGAGTGAATTCATAGAGTTTAATAAGTTCCATCAATATAACTTTGGTATAAAATTAGTACCAAAAATCAATTCGTACAAATCATTGTAATAGGCCGTAAAATAGCCAAAATCATTTTATACAAATTGTAATAGGCCATAAAATAGCCAAAGTCATTTTATACAAATCCTTATCGAAAATCATAATATAGGCATTTGCCTTAAAAATTATTATACGAGCCAATGTCGTAAAAACATCATACAATACGTCTTATGACGTTGTATGAAAATAAAAACCGTTATATGAATATGGTTATGAAAACCAAAACACAAACATAATATCAATAGTATGACCCTGTATTGCTAGTCAGGCAATACATCGTAATTCGGAGCGTCTATTAGTATTTTGTAAATTTTGGATTATTATAAGCCGCATGACATTGTTACCTTACTAAAACAACAACGGGTAGCTAACCCGATACCAATTTTTGCCCATCTAAAGTAGCGTGTCGTCACAAAGGTCACGCTATGGAAATCTTCTCATACATAAATTCGCTTACCAATCAATGTGGCACGACGGGGATCAACCGTCAAGGCGCGAACTGGGGTGATCGTCCCCAAATAGTACTATTAAATGCATAAGCGTCTACCAACTCCCGGTAGTTCACAATTCATGCTAATGGGACTTTTAGTGACATAACCTAACATTAATAATCCATATGATTTCATCTATCGGGTCCTTTAATCATTTATTGGGTCATACAATCGGGTCATTCAATCATTCGGGTCCAAAATCAATTAACAAACAATCGGGACAAATGGTGTCCTATTTTATAAAAACTAACATGTTATCTCCCTCGCGGGTTTATAAAACATTTATAAAAACATTTTAAAGAGTGCGAGGCTATGAACTCACGTTGATATGGGAAGGCGGGTTATCGGCAATTCGGTCGTATGGTACGTGCTTCAATCACGGAAACCTAGACAAATAATAATCGGTCTTAGACGTTTGTCCAATGACTTTATAAAAATAACAATTATGTATACATATGATGATTATATATGTATGATGATCAAGTGGGTTTACATATTCTCGTTTACTCATTTTAGAGTTATGTGTCGATAACTTTTATACTAGTTTTCTCGTTTTACCTATTTACGTGTTTTAGGTCCAATAGCCTATTATAAGTTATTTAACTTATTTTAATCTATTTTGTACTTATATTATCAGTACTTAAACTTTACAAGTTGGGCCCAAATGGGTTAAGCCCAATAATAAGTTTATAAATGTTTTAGTCCATTTTTGTTGTATTGTTAGTCCAATAACGTTAATTTAGTCCGTTAACGTCCGTATGCCCTATAGTTCGGGTTTTATCGGTTTTTACTTGTTATACATGTCTATATATCAGTATATAAGTTTTATAAAGTTTTCATTAGACGGGTCCAACCATCTAAGTTTTATTTAACAAAAACGTTAATTTTACGGTATTAGCCGAAAAAGTCGTAAAAATCATGTTTATAGTTTTATAACTTATAAAACTTAACAAGTTACCATTTTTGTAAAATGTCTACTTATTTACCATTTTACATATTTATATAAGTGTATTATATGAGTTAGTGGGTTTTTATTCACATTTTATATTATATAATTTTGAGTGCTTATATAATAGTATTATACTTTAATTTCCAAAATCTGATTTTTATTTTCATCTTCACCAAAACTGCTATATCTAGAGTTCTATATGGAGATACAAGCTCAAATTTTTATCACATAAACTAAATGATATGTGCTCCATTTAACTCTACTATAGCTACTGTTTAATCATCCTCTAAGTATTTTCTAAAAATCGTCCAAAACAGTGAACTCAGATTTGTACTTTAAACTTGTTTTGATCATATCTCACTCATTACAATGATTCCATTGCATGGCCAACTCTCACATGTGTACAAGACCCATAGCTTACTGTATATCAATTTATTCAAGTCATTTTACCAGTTTACCATATGATTCTTTACTGTTTTATACAGCCATCTAAATTAAGCAAGATTTTAACCATTTTACATGTGGTTTTCCATCTTTTTACCCATGTTTATCAACACCAAATCCCCACATAATATTTTTATCATCATTCATCATCATATACATATACATAAATAAAGAAAATACAAGATTACATAATCAAAATAACAAGAGGATAGGAAGAACAATCTTTATACCACCATTAGTGATGAAAAGATTAGGTTTTTGATGAACAAGACTTGGTTCTTGTTATCAAATCTTCAACTTGGCAAATGAACTTCTTGGGTCCTTCAAATGGATGATTATCTTCTTGAAAATCAGCCCATAACTTCATGGAAACTTCTTTTTGGATGTTAAGATCACCTCCAATCTTCATAACTTCAACTAGGCTTCAACATATGTTGATTATAGCCTTGGGTTGTGGCTAGATTTTTGATCAAAGGGGTGGTTTATGGTGGATATGGACGAATTTTAGAGAGAGTTTTGAGAGAGATTGGTGGTTTTGCATGTAAGATAAATGAACAAATGGTTTGGGTGTGAGTGGTTTTGTTAGTGTTGCTAGTTTGGTGAAGTAGCTAAGACATGTGTCTTAGCTTACTTCTTAAGCTTGACACATCATGTGGTTGTGGCTTATTTTAGCCATCCATGAGTGGGGGTGGGGCAAAAGTGGTTTTGTCTCATCCCCATTTATTTACGGGTACTCCTCGATTCCAGTTTCCTCGATTTGCATGCCCTCGGGTCGTTTTACGAAAAACGTTTTTATAAATTATGAATCAACGGCACAAAATGAATCTAATAAAAATTGTCTCATCAAAAACGGAGTTCGAAAATGTAAATACGTAATCCTAAGGTTTCCGGTTTAGTCGTAAAGGACGTTAAATTAAAATCGTAAGTCCTAATCTCTTCTCGTAAATTTGTGAGTTTATGAACCAACACAAATTTAAAATTCCAAAATAATATTCACGGATAAATTTATTTTCTGAAATGTCGGACTATCACCAAAGACGGTGTATGTAAACGTAAGCACGTAACGTTGAATCCCCCGGTTTAGACGTAGTCGATGCTACTTCAAGATCTAAATCCAAATTACTTCCCAAAAATAAGTGAGTTCATATTATAACATTAAAAATAATATTTTTAAATAATATTTGAGAATAATATATCAATCATAAATTGACGGATTGTCACAGCATTTACACCTAAACAGGATCTTTGTCCTCAAAGATCATCTTACTACTCGCTTCTTATAGAGTTAAAGCCATGTGGGTATTTCCTCCACATTCGGTCTTTTCTCACAAGTGTAATCCATTACAATACGCGAGTTTCATCAAACATAACCACGGGAATAAGATCAGGCTTAATGTTGACTTACTTTCTCTATCCATGATGTTCACGGGTTTCTGATGAATGCAACTTTTCGCCGATCTAAACTTTACTAAGAAGAATTCAGATTTTCACTTGATATATATTTATCAAGTTCGATTTACGAAACATAATTCACGCAGTCCTTGAAGTCCTAGGGTAGATCCAGCTTATATGCCTTTCAAACCAATCTTTTACATCATCTCAATAGTCCCATACAACGGGGACTTATATCCCATGATTTGTCAGATCATTAATTCATTTTTCCAAGGTTAAAAATTTTGGCATAACTTCGCTACCCATCTGGCACTTCAAGATCTACATTTCATATTCACATAACCTCTTGCCCACTACTGGCAGTCAATAATTAGATCCTAATTTCAACAATCATTTCAGGTTTCGCGGGTCGGGTATTTTGTAAGGTTAGGTTCGCCATCATAAGAAACCTTAAACCTAAAAGACATGTCCAACTCACAATGGGTGTATGTCGGGTGTCTTCATCTCAACTCCTGCTTACAGATGCTCTAAGAATTAGATCATAACAAGATTCGATCTCGATCCTATACGATAATTAGCAATGATAATCCTCCAAAGGAAAACGATTATACGGTCTATTACCAAAGGTCAATCATTCAAACATAGAACAACGCTTATAGTATTTTGTATCGTTACTTTACCTCGTCCCTTCGATTGGGGTGGTACATAGTACTCTCATCAAGGTTCGTTCTCAATGATTTCTGAGCAAATCTCTAGAAATTCGATGCGAAGCGAGGATCTTGATAAAGATGTTCGATACAGGCACACTATGTTTACATAACTCTTTTGCATTTATCATTAATGGGAATGATATTAGCAGATTTGGTCAGTCTGTCGACGATGACCCAAATCGAATCAAATTCAGATGATGATCTTTGCAATAGCTAGACGTTTACTAATGTATGAGGCGATGTCTGCCTTCATAATTTCTCATTAGTACAACTTCTTCAGACAAAGATTCTTCTAGTTATAAATGACATAAATAGAATACTTATACTTACAAATTCCAACATAACTAAATCTCACAATTCTTCATATTTAGGCAACCATAAACGGCCTTTTTAAAACATTTAGCGCTATCGGCTTCTCAATTTTGATGGTTCACATTAGCCGTGAAACCTTTCATTATTTATATTATCTCTTTTTGCAAACATCAGCTATTTTTATATTGTTCAGCGATTTATTTTGTACTACCATTACTAAGGAGCACATCCTAATTGGTTCCTTATCCTTTCTATATTATGTGTCAGTATCTACATTCACCTTCCTAGATGGAATGGTTATCATGTCCGTATTTAATTCAAAATTATTTCTTCACATTTTCTCTGTTTTAGTTTCGTCTCAACTATCATTTTTATCCGTTTTACTCAATCCGACGTTTCAAAGCTTCGATAATTATTACAAGTAAATTAATAATAAATATTAAGTTTTATGAAACGTAAACGTAAAAATTTTAAATTTCTTAGTTCGACCAATTATATAAAAATGTTCAAAATAAAATTGAATTTAATTAACAAGATTTTTGTTGATTTATCGAAAATATTTAATAAGATTCGTAAATGTTCGAAAAACCTTTGTTTATACTTTGGTCAAAGTTTTCTTAGTTTAAAAGTAAAGATTATCGTTTCAGATTTTAAGTCATGGTTTAAATGATTTTCCTCAATCCTTCTTAGGTTGTCTTAAGGTATGCAAAAACATTTACCCCTAAACAGGAGTTTAGTTAAATGGTTTGTGTATAAGGGAATAATCCCTTAAAAATCCTTTGTTAAAACATTTTTCAAAACATTTCTCCATTTCTTTTTGGTAAAATCCAAAGTCTTAAAAGGGCTCTTAATTTTTGAAGAGTCAATATAAATTCTGTTATCTTATTAATCACACGGTCAAATAATGTAAAGGATTAAGTCTTTAATCATATGTTAATTATTCAAGGTACATGTTTTTTTTTGTTCGGCCAATTCAGGGCAATCTATAAATAACTATTAACTCATTCTTATTCTTATAAACAAACAAATGGTCCTTAATGATCACGAGCATGAATTTATCAAATTACAGCCTACACACGTGATTCACCAAATTTATGAATGCTACATGTGAATTGGTCAATCCAAACGACATCGCGTGAAACTCATAATGTTCATTACAAGTTCCGGATGTAACGATTGGAATAGATAATCTTTTTCGCGGACGCGAAGTTGATGATAACCATGTCGTGGATCAAATCTTTAAAACATACGCTAGAACCTCGTAATGATCGAACAAATCTTCCATTTCGAGTTATGGATATCGTTTCGATTGTCAATTTACTCAGTTCACAGTAATCTATAAATATAAGGAATGATACACACCATAGCTTTTCATAATGACGAGCTTGGTAGAATAAAAGCTTTCTCCGACAACTCTCTCAGTTGTACGGTAATTCCTTTAATTCAGATGGTGCTGACGTACAGTGCACATGCCACAGATGCAGCACCGGGAATATAATCAATACCAATTTCAACTTACCTTAATGGCAAAAGTCTAGGTAATTCATCAATAAATCCCTCCTAAAGTTTCAGATAACATAAACATCTTTTAATAAATTCATTTTTAAGTTCTTCTAGATTACAATATCTATGACTAGTTCACAACCATTCACGGTATAATTTCAAGTCTAAATGCAGGATATGGTCATCCATCAAGAATTATTTAGATCACTTTTGATAATCAACATCTTATCATTTAGGGGAATTCTACTCGAGTTCCCATCAATTAAGACAATGTCGTCATGTCATAATCAATCAATCCATTCTACTGGCACTATCAACTTTTTAGTTTTATTGCCGTCGATAAGATGTGAACTTCTCAAAAGACTAATAATAACTCATAATCCTTCACATTTCAAGGATATATGGAGACACAACTACTATTAAAAGAGTAAGGTCAACGCATAATCTATGCGAGAGAATTTCAAATCAGATACAGACGAAAACATTTAACGAATATGAATATATCCCATGTTTTCGTAATTTGAGTACGCATTCGAAAGCTCCTCGGATCGTTACCCCGGTCATTCAAATGAAATCAAATCAAAAGAAATGATAGTAATGTCGATACATCCAGTCGGGTATCAACACTCGACAATCAGGTAGTTTTCCTAAGAATCTCACTACGGGAAAATTGGACAAGAAGGAGTTGTCAATTGTCAAATAAGACAATTTTCACAGATGAGTAAATTTGACTCAGAAGAATAGATGCTACAGGCACATATGTAGGTGTCCCTAACAATATGTCCCTATTTACACTTTTTGCAGATATCATAAAATTTAATCTTTCACAATCTTCAACGAAAATGTAGTGTTTATTCATTAGTTTTATAGTGACTACTAATCAATCTTGCATGGTCCATTCCAAATTGTATGTAGGCGCGCAACTATATACAATTTCAAGATTAACGATGCAATACTCAGTTCGTCAAAATTTTATCATCATGTTTATAATAAAAACATTTTCATGCTTAATTCTTAAATAAGAATCAAAAATATATTTACAAAGATTTTCTTTGTTATGAAAACAATTAAGTTTCCAAAGCGTCTCATAAACAACTTCATTTTGATATCAATTACTTATAAATCTCACTTTGAATAATCCTTATTGTGATGAAAATTAAATTTTCTCAAAGGATACCGTTTCAACTTTATAAAAACAATGTGTGATCTGCAAAAGAGTGATGAAAAGTTGTTCACCAAGAACTTAACTACAATATGATAGGAGATGAGCTTAGCCAAATAATCATGAGGTTCATGACTTCGATGGCACTCACGAATACAAAGAGAATAATCCACAACGTAACTCAATTCGAGATGAGTACTTGTTCAATGGTTGCATTACTAATGCGAATACTAGGATGAAGCAATAAAAGATAGATAACATCGATATATGTAAGATTTAGCAATCAAAGGTAGTCTTTTTTTTCATTAATCACAAACAAGTCAAAATTGTACCGTAACACATTATGCGTCACTATGTCATACAATTTCAAGAACTCATCCTACCAACTGATATCTCAGTTAAGTTAGGGATTTTTAAAAGATACCACAATGGATACTAATCTACAAGAGTCATTAGGTGTTCCACATGTCCCGGAAGATCCATCGGTCCCAATTAAGAAGAAGATTTCTTCAATTTATTTCTTGGACACTGGGCATCCTCATTAGTGGACAATGGCCTAGGAACAACACTTAACAAGAATCAACAATCAATTAAAACCTTATAATTCAATCATATGACTTAAAAATTTTCTCTTATCAATCTTATATTCCATACAAGTTAAATTTTACTTTTATTCAAGTTTCAACCAATTTTATACTCAATTCGATATCCTACCTCATTTTCCAATACTTACAACCTTATTCTTCGGCCTTGTAAAGGCAATAAAAGCTCAATATGATCAACACTTAATTTCAATCCTATTAGCTCTTACAACAACAATTATCAAATGAGTCACTACCATGAGATGACTCACACATTTAATTAGACTGCTCGGAAAGGTATTAGTGGCATGAGGCTTTTGGGTAATGGTTCCAATTACAGCCTCAAGTGCAACATTCACCCTTTCGATTTCAATTTAAGAATTGGATGACAACGAATCAGATGACATCTTTCTAGGTGATAACGTTTTGTAAAACTTCACTCTATAAGGAAAGATCGTCATAACATCGATATCAAATTTAATCTCGCCAATTCTTTTTCAGTATCACAATCAACTACTATCTACACTTCTACGAATATCAACCATTTGTTGGGATCACAAATATCCACAACTTGGTTTAGATCTAGGATAGCTAGAATTCCTACGAGAATAGCTTCAATTAATTTACTAGGGGAGTTAGGGTTACTTGTGACAATCTACGTCGTATAAATACCTCGTATAAAAATCAAAATAGTCATCAAACAATCATGTAATAAAGTTACATCATATACATATAATCCAAGTTATATATATATATATTTAAAATAACACTTCTCAGTCTTGGCCTTGTCGGTAACTCGGGAATTCTTCGGCACCATTATAGTCAAAAGATTTTTAGACATTTTTAGAAAAATGTCTGTAGTTAAAAAATTTTGAAATGTTTTATTCAAAACCTTGGTTTTAAAACTCTTTCGTTCCCTATAACGAGAGCTCTGATACCAAACTGTAACACCCCCAAATTCATACAACTCAGTACAGCGGAAGACTAGTTGGTGTTACGGGATAGCACATTACTCACATCATAGACAACGCATAAAAATCGCGTCGTTTATTAATAAAGCATTTCCATTCATAAATATCAAAGTTACATCGGTCCCAAGTCATTACATTTCATACAAAGTTTTACAAAATATTTGAATGGAAAATATTGTTTAAGTGCGGGCCATGAATTCTTGTCGTCTTCCCGAGAATTACCTTCAAGTACCTGAGATAAAACATGTTAAAAGAAAAGGTCAGCGATAACGTCGAGTGAATTCATAGAGTTTAATAAATTCCATCAATATAACTTTGGTATAAAATTAGTACCAAAAATCAATTCGTACAAATCATTGTAATAGGCCGTAAAATAGCCAAAATCATTTTATACAAATCTTTGTAATAGGCCATAAAATAGCCAAAGTCATTTTATACAAATCCTTATCGAAAATCATAATATAGGCATTTGCCTTAAAAATTATTATACGAGCCAATGTCGTAAAAACATCATACAATACGTCTTATGACGTTGTATGAAAATAAAAACCGTTATATGAATATGGTTATGAAAACCAAAACACAAACATAATATCAATAGTATGACCCTGTATTGCTAGTCAGGCAATACATCGTAATTCGGAGCGCCTTAATTAGTATTTTGTAAATTTTGGATTATTATAAGCCGCATGACATTGTTACCTTACTAAAACAACAACGGGTAGCTAACCCGATACCAATTTTTGCCCATCTAAAGTAGCGTGTCGTCACAAAGGTCACGCTATGGAAATCTTCTCATACATAAATTCGCTTACCAATCAATGTGGCACGACGGGGATCAACCGTCAAGGCGCGAACTGGGGTGATCGTCCCCAAATAGTACTATTAAATGCATAAGCGTCTACCAACTCCCGGTAGTTCACAATTCATGCTAATGGGACTTTTAGTGACATAACCTAACATTAATAATCCATATGATTTCATCTATCGGGTCCTTTAATCATTTATTGGGTCATACAATCGGGTCATTCAATCATTCGGGTCCAAAATCAATTAACAAACAATCGGGACAAATGGTGTCCTATTTTATAAAAACTAACATGTTATCTCCCTCGCGGGTTTATAAAACATTTATAAAAACATTTTAAAGAGTGCGAGGCTATGAACTCACGTTGATATGGGAAGGCGGGTTATCGGCAATTCGGTCGTATGGTACGTGCTTCAATCACGGAAACCTAGACAAATAATAATCGGTCTTAGACGTTTGTCCAATGACTTTATAAAAATAACAATTATGTATACATATGATGATTATATATGTATGATGATCAAGTGGGTTTACATATTCTCGTTTACTCATTTTAGAGTTATGTGTCGATAACTTTTATACTAGTTTTCTCGTTTTACCTATTTACGTGTTTTAGGTCCAATAGCCTATTATAAGTTATTTAACTTATTTTAATCTATTTTGTACTTATATTATCAGTACTTAAACTTTACAAGTTGGGCCCAAATGGGTTAAGCCCAATAATAAGTTTATAAATGTTTTAGTCCATTTTTGTTGTATTGTTAGTCCAATAACGTTAATTTAGTCCGTTAACGTCCGTATGCCCTATAGTTCGGGTTTTATCGGTTTTTACTTGTTATACATGTCTATATATCAGTATATAAGTTTTATAAAGTTTTCATTAGACGGGTCCAACCATCTAAGTTTTATTTAACAAAAACGTTAATTTTACGGTATTAGCCGAAAAAGTCGTAAAAATCATGTTTATAGTTTTATAACTTATAAAACTTATCAAGTTACCATTTTTGTAAAATGTCTACTTATTTACCATTTTACATATTTATATAAGTGTATTATATGAGTTAGTGGGTTTTTATTCACATTTTATATTATATAATTTTGAGTGCTTATATAATAGTATTATACTTTAATTTCCAAAATCTGATTTTTATTTTCATCTTCACCAAAACTGCCATATCTAGAGTTCTATATGGAGATACAAGCTCAAATTTTTATCACATAAACTAAATGATATGTGCTCCATTTAACTCTTCTATAGCTACTGTTTAATCATCCTCTAAGTATTTTCTAAAAATCGTCCAAAACAGTGAACTCAGATTTGTACTTTAAACTTGTTTTGATCATATCTCACTCATTACAATGATTCCATTGCATGACCAACTCTCACATGTGTACAAGACCCATAGCTTACTGTATATCAATTTATTCAAGTCATTTTACCAGTTTACCATATGATTCTTTACTGTTTTATACAGCCATCTAAATTAAGCAAGATTTTAACCATTTTACATGTGGTTTTCCATCTTTTTACCCATGTTTATCAACACCAAATCCCCACATAATATTTTTATCATCATTCATCATCATATACATATACATAAATAAAGAAAATACAAGATTACATAATCAAAATAACAAGAGGATAGGAAGAACAATCTTTATACCACCATTAGTGATGAAAAGATTAGGTTTTTGATGAACAAGACTTGGTTCTTGTTATCAAATCTTCAACTTGGCAAATGAACTTCTTGGGTCCTTCAAATGGATGATTATCTTCTTGAAAATCAGCCCATAACTCCATGGAAACTTCTTTTTGGATGTTAAGATCACCTCCAATCTTCATAACTTCAACTAGGCTTCAACATATGTTGATTATAGCCTTGGGTTATGGCTAGATTTTTGATCAAAGGGATGGTTTATGGTGGATATGGACGAATTTTAAAGAGAGTTTTGAGAGAGATTGGTGGTTTTGCATGTAAGATAAATGAACAAATGGTTTGGGTGTGAGTGGTTTTGTTAGTGTTGCTAGTTTGGTGAAGTAGCTAAGACATGTGTCTTAGCTTACTTCTTAAGCTTGACACATCATGTGGTTGTGGCTTATTTTAGCCATCCATGAGTAAGGGTGGGGCAAAAGTGGTTTTGTCTCATCCCCATTTATTTACGGGTACTCCTCGATTCCAGTTTCCTCGATTTGCATGCCCTCGGGTCGTTTTACGAAAAACGTTTTTATAAATTATGAATCAACGGCACAAAATGAATCTAATAAAAATTGTCTCATCAAAAACGGAGTTCGAAATGTAAATACGTAATCCTAAGGTTTCCGGTTTAGTCGTAAAGGACGTTAAATTAAAATCGTAAGTCCTAATCTCTTCTCGTAAATTTGTGAGTTTATGAACCAACACAAATTTAAAATTCCAAAATAATATTCACGGATAAATTTATTTTCTGAAATGTCGGACTATCACCAAAGACGGTGTATGTAAACGTAAGCACGTAACGTTGAATCCCCCGGTTTAGACGTAGTCGATGCTACTTCAAGATGTAAATCCAAATTACTTCCCAAAAATAAGTGAGTTCATATTATAACATTAAAAATAATATTTTTAAATAATATTTGAGAATAATATATCAATCATAAATTGACGGATTGTCACATGTAACATTTCCTTAAACCTATTCCAAGCGGTTGAAAAACTTTCATTAAACTCTTGTGAAATTTTTGAAATCTCGTTTTTCAAGTGCGTAGTCTTAGAGGGCGGAAAAAATTGGTTCACAAACTTGGACACGAGATCCTTCCACGTCAATATAGAATTGGGTGGCTCTTTCTCTAACCAAATTTTAGCGGGCCCCGCTAAGGAATACGGAAAAAGCATCATCTTAATCGAGTCATTCGAGACATCCTTAAACTTGCAAGTGGCGGTAAGACGATTGAATTGGCGGATATGGTTGTGTGGATTGTCCTTCTCATCACCATGGAATTTGTTGTTTTGGATCATCGACAACAAACCCGTTTTCACCTCAAAATTCTCCGCAAGGATAGCGGGAATTACAATAGCCTCTCCATAACCCTCGGTGGGTGCTTGAAGTAACTCCATCATAGTTCGATTCGCCATGGTTGGTGCTTCTCTTACAATGGGTTCGTCAATAGGAGACTCCTCACTAGAAAGATTTGGAGTGGGAGTTTTGTTCTTTCGTTTACGTGCACGTCTTGCTTGGTTACGAGTTAGCATAAACGTCACGTACAACGAGGGGACGAGCAAAGAAGATTCTTTTTGGTGTTTTGTATTTTTCAAATTTTTTGTGGTTTTGGATTGTATTAACCTTTTTGGATTTTGGTGAATGTATTAAGTAGACACAAATCTACAAATCTCCTCCTTAATCAAATCTCTTGATTAAAGAAGCCTCAATGAATGAAAACGATCATGTGAAGTGAACGCCTTCGATGACTTTAGAACGTTGGTGGAACACCAAAACGTTCAAGAGGGTTTAATCAATGGAAACCAAGAAAATATATATGATACTTAGTAATACTTTGGGCGGCAAAACCCTCGATTAGCTCTCAAAATCAAATACTCACAAGCAAGCGGGGAAACGAGGCGGCGCGGAGCACTTAAGAGCCTTTTTCCTTAGGATATATTTTATAATATCCGCCTTATACCCACCTTATAGTTTGTATTTTTCAAGATTGAGCTTCACGAAAGTATTTATCTATTTTTGCCTTTTTCTTTGGTTTGAGATTCGAATACAATGATTGGGTAATGACCTCCCAAGTCAAGGTTGTGATTTCTCACGTATTTAGAGTACTTGTGATTTTATTGTTCTACGTATACACAATAGTAATAGTATTCACACAAAACCGAAAACCGATAATACGTATTAGTAGAGTGCTACTAATACAAATACTATTTATGGTTAGTATATAAAAACAACAATTTCCAATCAAAACACAACACGCCTCCCTGGCAGCGGCGCCAAAATGATGTAGTGGTGTTACTACTCTTTAGGAAAAGAGAGCAAAAGTGGCAAGTATTGAGCACGACGATTTAGGAAAACCGTGTACAAATGACCCAAACTGGGGATCGTTCTCAAGGAGGCTAGTGTGTTATGTGTGTAATGATTTGGATTAGATTTGTGATTATATTGTTGAGAAAGAAAAATAGAAATGAGACTAGAAGAGAATGACGGTTACGAAGACGGATTAAACTAAGTCGAAAAAGGTGTACACGTAAAATCGTAAAAAGTACCAAAATTAAAAATTTACCCTAAAAATTCCTAAAAATTATCAAAAACCGACAATAATATTCTAAGAGTTTACAAAAAATCCAAACTTGCCAAAACCTTTAAATTAATTAGATAATGACTTTTTAATGCTAATTAAAGCCCTAATCACAATTAATTATTAAAAAGTCCCAAACAAGATTTTAAAGTTTGTAAACCTCAAAAATACCCTAATTAAGCTAAAAAGTATTTTTCAAAATTTTAAAATCACTAAAAACTATTTTTAAACAATTAAAAACTACTAAAATCAATTAAAACTTAAATTAATTCTAAAAAATAATTAAAAGACCCTAAAAATATTTGGAAAGTTTCAAAATTCCTAATTAAGTGTTTAGAACCTAGGAAAAATATAAAAACTTAGAAAATCAGACTTTAGTTTTTAACAATAAAATAATATTAAAATATTATTAAAAATCTAAAAATAAAAAAAAATTCTAAAAACTTGCAAACTAGCTTAATTTAACCTAAGTAACACAGAAATGAAAGTGAAATTACCTTAATACCCTTAATGGGCCTAGAAAATGGGCTAAACCCAAAACAGTACCTTATTGGGCCAAATTTGGGCCCAATAACAAAAAGTGTTCAAAATAAGCCCAAAAAGCACTGGTTGACTCAAAATTTGATTTTAAACAACTTTTTCCAAAGGCCCAAAAGCTGAAAGTGTGAAATAAGCTAGCTTATACCAAACAGCTTATTCTTAATGGGCTTTTTGGCCCATTAAGCTATAAGCCAATGCCATAAGCTAAAATTTGACACACAAGCTTCTTTTGACCTAAATAAGACTTCTGCAAAAAGAAATTTGAAATAAGCCCAAGGAATAAGCCTGAAAATGCAATAAGCAATCTACAGAAAACGACAAAATAGTCGTTTTTGAGTTCAAGGCCACCCCAAGTGCTGATTCAAGTTTCTATAGCTTCTAAATGACTTAATTAAGCAAAATCAACAAAGAGTTTTCAATTAAGCTGACTCAATAAGCTGGAAAAAGCAAATAAGAACTTATGTAAAAGTCAAATAAGTTGGTTTTCTAGTAAATAGTCAAAGGCAAAGTCCAATAAGCTCCAGTCTACTTAAATGGGTCAAATAATGAAGACCTATCACAAAAAATAAGTTGTTGCAAGTCTAGATAAGCTAGAATAGCTTATTGATAAGGTGAGTTCATTTTTACACTAGCAGGGGCTAGTTTTGAGTGTTGAGCAGTGGAAACTTTTTCCACTGCTTGACTTGTTTGACTTTTTGTCTTTAGTGACTTTTTTGGAGATTCAGATTACACAAAGGCACCCAAATGATCTTTGGATCAAAAGGAGTCAATAACAATCAAAATATCACAATCACAAACACCCAATTGATACAGTTTAATCAATAAAGTCCCAAATATGATACATACATGAACAATTAAGCAGTTGAGCACTTATAAGCAGTTTTAGCACAAATCAGCCAGCCAAATTCAACCAAATGCATACACAAGCTATATTAAACTCAAATAAGCAAGTCTGAACAGGTTTCATGCAATGATTCAAAGAATTAAGCAAGATTCAAGCCAATGAATGTTACTGATGAACACTAACACATGCAGTTTTATACTTTGCTGATGTATTTTACAAATAAGCCAGATTCAACACCTCAAATCTTTCAAAAAGGTTACAATAACTTTGTTTAAACCACTTTTAACCCTAAGCATGCATACACACTAATTATTCCCAAAATCCTAGGTCAAAACAGGCAATAACAAAGATTTTATAGCAGATTGTTTGATTCAAGGCTTCAAACCCAAAAACTTGCAGCAAAACACTCTCAACCAAGCATATATCAGATATAGAACACAAACTCAAACTTTCCAAAACACAATAACAAGATTCAAGCTTAAACAGGTAGACCCAAACACCCCTTTATCTTTTCAAATCCAAATTTAAACAAGAAAAAGTGTGATTCAGTTATCCCAATGATTAATCTAGCATACAAACAACATTATCATGCAAGACTAAGCAGATTTAAGCCAAGACATCAACAAGAACACCAATAGAGCACAAATCCATAAAAATTCCAATATTTATCAGATTTTCAAGGATTTTAGACAAACCTCATGGATGTACATCCACACCCACGAATTTATGAGCTTATGTGCTAGCTAGAACAAGCACAAGCTTCCAATAACACCACTGCTATGATTCAACAAGGTTAGAAGCAAGATTATCAAAACAGACGCTTGAAAAGCCTTTATTAATGCAACCTTGTTACCACACACTTGATTATCCCCAAGTTATAAGCCTCACCACACCTTAATCAACACAATTAGGATGCTATGATCAGCCCTATAACCCAAGAATTCCAAGGTTGAAACAAGAACTTAGCAAAATATCAAGCTTGAAGGAAAAATGCAAACTTTTGCACTCTCCTTAAAAACAGGTTTTTAACTTCAAAATCAGTAAACTAAGAACATAAACAGGCAATAATAAGATGGCACTTGGTCTTTCTTCAAAACACTTAATTTAAAACACTTAACTCCAATTTCATAAAACCGAAAAAGGGATTTACAAGTGCTTGAACAAGGAAAAACCAAAAGCAAACGTCTAAGTGAGACCCTATGGCTTTGTATATAGCCTTACAAGTGAGCTAAGAACAGATAAAAATGCTAAACCCTAATGCTTGAACTTCCAAAATTGCCCTTGCAGATTTTGAAAACCATGGAGTCTTGTGAAGAATTCTTGGCTGTTTGTGGTGTGTATAGCTGTAGAAAGTTGATCAATGGTCTCAAATAAGCTTAGTTTCCAAGCTTTGTTGTGGGACGTTGGATCTTCATCACTGTTTTGTCTTCTTCTCCAAGAGGTGGGACAAGGGTTTTTCATGTGACTATGGAAGTGAGGTGGCAGTCCTTTTGAGAGTTGGGTTGTGATTACGGTCACCTTAATCACTAATCTGCACAATTTTGGGATTTAATTTTTGCTAAATCAAAAATCCCTAATTGTGTTCTTGAGTCTAATGAACATGGTTTTGATCCGTTTAGAAAGTGATTAACATTTAAATAAATGTTAAGGCGCCAATGTGTGGTTAATTAATTAATCAGGTGTGAGTGGGATCTGATGTGGAGGTAGGGAAGCATGTGATTGGTGGAAAAGATTAAGTGGGCTACGTGTCATGCCTTGGTTGGACTAGGTAACTATGATGTCTGGCCAATTTAAGTCCCTTGTTTTTGTTATTCTTTCCACTTTGTGTAAAACAGGCCAAAACTCAAATCCCTTTGTATTTAAACTTTCACTTTTCACACTTTTGCCCCAAATACTTTTCCAAAGTATTTTCAGGGGTATTTCTTACCATTTTTGAATTCTTGAAGGACTGATTTGGCATTTTGATGATGGATAATGGTCTTGACTTGTATGTTGAGCATTTTGGAGGACTGAAATTGCCAAGTCTTGTTTGATGAGGGACCATTCTTGCAAAATGTTAAAAGTCAAGGGTCCTTTTTGTAATTTTGGGATTTTCAAAGGACTAAACTTGTATTTTCTTGTACTTCATGATGTATTTGACTTTGTGGAGGATATTGGTTGACAATTTAGCTTTGTTGAGGGGCTAAACTTGCCAAATCTTCAAAGTGGAGGGCCCTTTTTGTAATTTTGACAAACTTTAGGGACCAATCTTGTAATTATGAAGATACAAGGGTATAAAGTGTCAATTCTTCCATATTGGAGGACCCTTCTTCATAATTCTTCAAATCTTCAAGGGTTTATCTTGGGAAAGTCTTCATTAGGGCTTGGTTCATGTGCGGCTTCGTTTCCCGTGTTCGTTTTTGTATGATTCTTGTGATCTTTTGTCATTTTCTCAATATCCGTACCTAAAGTATACAAGCAACAAACACAAGCATATATATGGGTATTTTGATGATATTTAATGCATTTTAAGCCCTATTTGGACGATGAGACTATGTATAAAAGCAGTCTCATCAGGGAAAAATGCCATTTCATGGTAAAAGAAGGCATTGTTCTAGGTCACAAAATTTCCAAAGTCGGTATTGAAGTCGACCGTGCAAAAGTCGATGTGATTGCTAAATTACCTCCTCCTTCAACCGTGAAGGGTGTGAGAAGTTTTCTTGGTCATGCGGGCTTCTATCGTCGATTCATTCCAGATTTTTCTAAGATCGCTCGCCCGATGACCCACCTCTTGGAAAAAGATACTCCTTTTATCTTTTCTCAAGAGTGTATCGAATCTTTCAATCTTCTTAAGGATAAATTAACTAAGGCACCGGTCTTAGTTACTCCTAATTGGGAGTTACCTTTTGAATTGATGTGTGATGCTAGCGACTTTGCTATTGCAGCGGTTTTGGGACAAAGAATCAAAAAACATTTCCAACCAATCCATTACGCTAGCAAGACAATGACGGGGGTTCAATTGCTTTACACTACAACCGAAAAAGAGCTTTTAGCTGTTGTATATGCTTTTGAAAAATTTCGCCCCTATCTTGTCCTTTCCACCACCATTGTGTACACCGATCATTCCGCGTTGAAGTACTTGTTAACAAAACAAGATTCTAAACCAATACTTCTTCGTTGGGTTTTGCTCCTTCAAGAATTTAAAACTGAAATTCGTGATAAAAAGGGAGCGGAAATCCTAGTCGCGGATCATCTTAGTAGACTCGAGGATCCTTATCAAGGGGAACTTCCAAACCAAGAGATTAATGAATCCTTTCCCCTTGAGGCCTTAATGTCTATTAACTCCAATCTTGATGAGACCCCATGGTTTGCGGACTTTGCAAACTACTTGGCGGGTGGAATTCTCATAGAAGGGTTATCATCCCAACAAAAGAAGAAATTCTTCAAGGATGTGAAAACTTACTATTGGGACGACCCTTATCTCTTCAAACAATGTGCTGACTTGATCCTTCGTCGGTATGTTTACGGGCCCGCAGCTTTACAAATCTTGGAAGCTTGCCACAAATGACCCACCGGTGGTCACTTTGGTCCTGACTATACCGTGAAGAAAGTTTTCGACTCCGGATTCTATTGGCCCACCATTTATCGTGATGCACACGAGATGGTTAAGCATTGTGATGCTTGCCAGCGACAAGGCAAGATCACACATATAGCTCAAAATTTCATCCAAGAATGTGAAATCTTTGACGTATGGGGCATCGACTTTATGGGGCCATTTACATCATCCAAAGGGAACAAGTACATCCTCGTAGCCGTTGACTACGTATCTAAATGGGTTGAAGCAAAGGATTTACCTACAAACGATGTGGGGGATGTTGTGAACTTTCTAAAACAATTATTTGCTCGATTCGGTGTTCCTCGTGCTATCATTAGTGATCACGGGACTCATTTTTGCAATGATCAATTTGCTCGAGTCATGGCCAAGTATGGTTTCAATCACCGACTTTCCACTGCATATCATCCACAAACTAATGGTCAAGCTGAGATCTCTAACCGTGGACTTAAGAGAATCTTAGAGCGTACTGTGGGAGAGCATCGTGCCTCATGGGCCGATAAGTTAGATGATGCTTTGTGGGCTTTCCGTACCGCATATAAGACACCTATTGGTTGCACTCCATATCGTCCTGTGTACGGAAAGGCATGCCACCTCCCCGTTGAGTTGGAGCATAAGGCTTATTGCGCCTTGAAATGGGCTAATTTTGATATCAACAAAGCCGGTGATCTTAGGAAAATCCAACTCAATGAACTCAATGAACTTAGGAATGAAGCTTATGAAAATTCGTTGATTTATAAGGAGAAAACCAAGCTCATTCATGATTCTAAGATAAAAAACCAAGAGTTCAAAATTGGTGATCAAGTTTTACTCTTTAACTCTCGGTTGAAAATCTTTTCTGGTAAGCTTAAATCTCGTTGGTTCGGCCCATTCACCGTTGCTAAAGTCTTCCCTTATGGCACCATTGAGCTATCTCAACCAAATGGGCCAAACTTTAAGGTGAATGGCCAACGTGTTAAGTTGTACTTTGGTGAGGACATCTCTCATGAGATGATTCCATCCCTCACAACGTTTCCCTTGAACTAGTTCTTGGTCGAGTCAGGCTCGTGACTCGGTTAACAAAAACAAGCGCTTCTCGGGAGGCAACCCGATTATCTATCTATCTTTATCTTTTTTCATAATAAGTGTAGGGGGCTATGTAGGTGTTTGTTGTATTGTTTCTTATGATGTACAGGGATTGGAGCTGTCAAAGATACACTTTTGATTACTTTTGGCGACCCGTGATTCCGTGTTCCCGTCTTCCCGGTTCTATCCTAAACTCTTGTGATTCAATATTTCATATCTTATATGTTGACATTGAAATCACTTTAGTTGTCCTTTCCATAACGAGAGTTAAACAAAGTGCACAATGTCCTAAGTGTAGGGGAGTTTACTCCCACATGCTTAAACATTGAGGTCAATGTTTATATCAAGTGTAAGGGGGACTTAAATCAAAGTTAAGTGGGCTTTTCTATTAATTTGTCCTCATTTTAACCAGAAAGTCTAATTTTTCGATATTTTTCAAATTTTTTGATCTATTTTGGCCTAGTAGTATTTTTCAATTATTTATTTTTATTGCATCGTATGTATATATTCCATTTCAAGAATAAAATCAAAATAAAGTAGTTAAATAAAATGGTTTTAATAAGTTTAGATGTCTTTGATATATTAGGCCCGTCTTGAATCTTTTGACTCAAACCGAGTTTACTTATCTAAGTTTACTCTAGCTAGTATCCTTAACGTATTTAAATCAAGTTTTGCTAGGCTTTTATATAGGGAACTTTAAAACGCAAAAGTCTTAACTCTTACGGGTTAAGAACAAGAACTTTTTGCAAGTTCCTATAATTGATCCTAGAAAGTCTTTTATCAAGGGAACTTTAAAATGCGAATTCTAAACTTGAAAAAGTCTAAGAAGTTGCAAGATCCTATAGATAACTTGAAAACCCAAAACTTTGATGTAACACCCCCAAATTTATTCAACTCAGTACAACGGAAGACTCGTTGGTGTTACGGGATAGCACATTACTCACATCATAGACAACGCATAAAAATCGCGTCGTTTAATAATAAATCATTTCCATTCATAAATATCAAGTTACATCGGTCCCAAGTCATTACATTTCATACAAAGTTTTACAAAATATTTGAATGGAAAATATTGTTTAAGTGCGGGCCATGTATTCTTGTTGTCTTCCCGAGAATTACCTTCAAGTACCGGAGATAAAACATGTTAAAAGAAAAGGTCAGCGATAACGCCGAGTGAATTCATAGAGTTTAATAAATTCCATCAATATAACTTTGGTATAAAATTAGTACCAAAAATCAATTCGTACAAATCATTGTAATAGGCCGTAAAATAGCCAAAGTCATTTTATATAAATCTTTGTAATAGGCCATAAAATAGCCAAAGTCATTTTATATAAATCCTTATCGAAAATCATAATATAGGCATTTGCCGTAAAAATCATTATACGAGCCAATGTCGTAAAAACATCATACAATACGTCTTATGACGTTGTATAAAATCAAATAAAAACCGTTATATGAATATGGTTATGAAAACCAAAATACAATCATAATATCAATAGTATGACCCTGTATTGCTAGTCAGGCAATACATCGTAATTCGGAGCGTCTATTATTATTTTGTTAATTCGGATTATTATAAGCCGCATGACATTGTTACCTTACTAAACCAACAACGGGTAGCTAACCCGATACAAATTTTGCCCATCTAAAGTAGCGTGTCGTCACAAAGGTCACGCTATTGAAATCTTCTCATACATTAATTCGCTTACCAATCAATGTGGCACGACGGGGATCAACCGTCAAGGCGCGAACTGGGGTGATCGTCCCCAAATAGTACTATTAAATGCATAAGCGTCTACCAACTCCCGGTAGTTCACAATTCATGCTAATGGGACTTTTAGTGACATAACCTAACTTTAATAATCCATTTGATTTCATCTATCGGGTCCATTAATCATTTATCGGGTCATACAATCGGGTCATTCAATCATTCGAGTCCAAAATAAATAAACAAACAATCGGGACAAATGGTGTCCAAACTTTTATAAAAACTAACATGTTATCTCCCTCGCGGGTTTATAAAGCATTTATAAAACATTTAAAAGAGTGTGAGGCTATGAACTCACGTTGATGTGGGAAGGCGGGTTATCGGCAATTCGGACGTACGGTACGTGCTTCAATCATGGAAACCTAGACAAATAATACTCGGTCTTAGACTCATGTCCAATGACTTTATAAAAATAACAATTATGTATACATATGATGATTATATATATATGATGATCAAGTGGGTTTACATATTCTCGTTTACTCATTTTAGTGTTATATGTCGATGGCTTTTATACTAGTTTACTAGTTTTACCCATTTACGTGTCTTAAGTCCAATAAGCTTATTGTAAGTTATTTAACTTATTTTAGTCCATTTTGTACTTATATTATCAGTACATACACTTTCAAGTTGGGCCCAAATGGGTTAAGCCCAATAATTTCTTTTTACAAGTTTATATCTTATTTAGTCCAATTATTTGTCCAAGTATTAGTCCAATATGTTTACTTAGCTCGTTACTGTCCGTATGCCCCAAAGTTCGGGTTTTATCGGCTTTTACTTGTTATACATGTCTATATATCAGTATATAAGTTTTATAAAGTTTTCATTAGACGGGTCCAACCATCTAAGTTTTATTTAACAAAAACGTTGATTTTACGGCGATAGCCGAAAAAGTCGTAAAAATCATGTTTATAGTTTTTATTACTTATAAACATTATTTCACCACCATTTATATAATTTATCCATTTGATTACCCTTATATATATATTTATATAAATAAGTTTTATAAGTTAGTGGGTTTTTATTTTACATTTTATATATTAAAATGTGAGTGCTTATATAATAGTATTATTCTTTAATTTCCAAAAATCTGATTTTTAACTTCATCTTCACCAAAACTGCCATATCTTGAGTTCTATATGAAGATAGAAGCTCAAATTTTTATCACATAAACTACATGATATGTGCTACATTTAACTCTTCTATAGCTACTGTTGAATCATCTTTTAAGTATTTTCTAAAAATCGTCCAAAACAGTAACTTCAGATTTATACCCTAAACTTGTTTTGATCATATCTCACTCATTATTTTGATTCCATTGCATGGCCAACTCTCACATGTGTACAAGACCCATAGCTTACTGTAAATCTATTCCACTTCATCATTTTATCAGTTTATGACTTACTTCTTTACTGTTTTATACAGCCATCAAATTTAACCAAGATTTTAACCTTGTTTCTTATGGTTTTTCACCTTTTTATCCATGATTATCAACAACAAATCCCCACATAATATTTTTATCATCATATAATCATCATAAATATATACAATAGGAAATAAAATACATGTTTACATAATCAAAATAACAAGAAGTTGAGGAGGACAATCTTTATACCACCATGATGATGTAGGTTGTGATCAAAACATGGATTTTGATGGAGAAACTTGTGCATAGCCAAGACCATCTTCAAGACCACCATGCTCCATGAACTCCTTGTGGAAAATCAGCCCTACTACTCCATGAAAACTCCTCCTTGGATGTTATAACTTGCACCAATCAATAGGGCTTCAAAAGGGCATCAACATGTATATGAATAACATGAGATTTTGTGGTTGATTTTGATCAAATGAGGGTGTTTGTGAGAGAGATATAGACGGCCAAAAATGAAAGAAGAGAGAAAATGTGAGTTGTTTGCATGTTAGAAATGGGAGTAGTGGTTTGTATCTAGTTGTTTTGAGGTGGTTTTGTGTGTAGTAGCTTACACATTAAGCTAAGGACATGTGTAAGATACATGTGTGTAAACTTGACAACAAGTTGTTTTATGGCTATATTGTGGCCGGTTTTAGAGTGGGGTGGGACAAGTGTCCCACTTGTCTCATCCCATTTATTTACGGGTACTCCTCGATTCTAGTTTCCTCGATTTGCGTGCCCTCGGGTCGTTTTACGAAAAACGTTTTTATAAATTATGAATCAACGTCACAAAACGAATCCAATAAAAATTGTTTCATCAAAAACGGAGTTCAAAAACGTAAATACGTAATCCTAAGGTTTCTGGTTTAGTCGTAAAGGACGTTAAAATAAAATCGTAAGTCCTAATCTCTTCTCGTAAATTTGTGAGTTTATGAACTAACACAAATTTAAAACTCCAAAATAATATTCGCGGATAAATTTATTTTCTGAAATGTCGGACTGTCACCAAGGACGGTGTATGTAAACGTAAGCACGTAACGTTGAATCCTCCGGTTTAGACGTAGTTGACGCTACTTCAAGACGTAAATCCAAATTTCTTCCCAAAAGTATGTGAGTTCATATTGTAACATTAAAATAATGTTTTTAAATAATATTCGAGAATAAAATATCAATCGTAAATTAACGGATTGTCACAGCATTTACCCCTAAACAGGATCTTTGTCCTCAAAGATCATCTTACCTTACTACTCGCTTCTTATAGAGTTAAAGCCATGTGGGTATTTCCTCCACATTCGGTCTTTTCTCACAAGTGCAATTCATTATAATACGCGAGTTTCATCAAACATAACTACGGGAATAAGATCAAGCTAAATGTTGACTTACTTTCTCTATCCATGATGTTCACGGGTTTCTGATGAATGCAACTTTTCGCCGATCTAAGCTTTACTAAGAAGAATTCAGATTTTCACTTGATAGATATTCCATCAAGTTCGATTTACGAAACATAATTCACGCGGTTCTTGAAGTCCTAGGGTAGATCCAGCTTATATGCCTTTCAATCCCAACTTTTACATCATCTCAATGGTCCCATACAACGGGGACTTATATCCCATGATTTGTCAGATCATGAATTCATTTTTCCAAGTTTTAAAAATTGTGGCATAACTTCGCTACCCATTTGGCACTTCAAGATCTACAATTTCACATTCACATATCCTCCTGCCCACTATCGGCAGTTAATAATCAAATCCTAATTTCAACAATCATTTCAGATCTTGCGGGTCGGGTATTTTGTAAGGATAGGTTCGCCATCATAGGAAACCTTAAACCTAAGAGACATGTCCAACTCACAATGGGTGTATGTCGGATGTCTTTATCTCAACTCTTGCTTACAGATGCTCTAAGAGTTAGATCCTAACAAATTTCGATCTCAATCCTAACAAGATTAGATCTCGATCCTAATACGATAATTATCAATGATAATCTCTCCAAAGGAAAACGATTATACGGTCTATTACCAAAGGTCAATCATTTAAACATAAAGCAGTGCTTATAGTACTTTGTATCGTTACTTTACCTCGTCCCTTCGATTGGGGTGGTACATAGTACTCTCATCAAGGTTCGTTCTCAATGATTTCTGAGCAAATCTCTAGAAATTCGATGCGAAGCGAGGATCTTGATATATAGATGATCGATACAGGCACACTATGTTTACATAACTCTTTTAAATAAAAAGAGTCTATTTCTTCATCAAGATTCTATCATTAACGAGAATGATATTAGCAGATTTGGTCAGTCTGTCGACGATGACCCAAATCGAATCAAATTCAGATGATGACCTTTGCAATAGCTAGATGTTAACTAATGTATGAGGCGATGTCTGCCTTCATAATTGCCATTAGTACAGCTTCTTCAGACAAAGATACTTCTAGTCAGAAATGACATAAATAGAATACTTATACTTACAAATTCCAACATAACTATATCTTATAATTTTCCATATTTAGGCAACCACAAGTGGCCTTAAAAACATTTAACGCTATCGGCTTCTCAATTCTAATGGTTCACATTAGCCGTGAAACCCTTTTTTTTAACTATATTATCCCTTTTTACAATCATTGTTTATTTTTATATTGTTCGGCAAATTATTTTGCACTTTCATTATTAAGAAATATATCCTAATTGGTTCTTTATCCTTTTTGTATAATACGTCAGTATCTATATTCACTTCTCACGATGATATAATTATCATGTCCATCATTTACTCAGATATTCTTTCTATATTATGCGTCAGTAATTTCGTTCACTTTCCTGATGAAATAAATATCATAACCGTATTTATTCAAAATTCTTTCTTCATATCTTCTATGTTTTATTTTCGTCTTTACTATCATTTTTATCCGTTTTACTCAATCCGTCGTCTAAAGCGTCGATAATTATTATAATTAATTAAATAATTATTAGTTAATTTTTATGAAGCGTAAACGTAAAAGTTTTAAATTTCTTAGTTCGACCAATTATATAAAATGTTCAAAATAAATTTGAATTTAGTTAACAAGATTTTTGTTGATTTATCGAAAATATTTAATAAGATTCGTAAATGTTCGAAAAATCTTTGGTTTATACTTTGGTCAAAATTTTTCTTAGTTGAAAAGCAAAAAGTGTCGTTTAAAATTTCAAGTCATGGTATAAATGGTTTTACTCAATCCTTCTTAAGTTATCTTGAGGTATACACAAACATTTACCCCTAAACAGAAGTTTAGTTAAATGGTTTGTGTATAAGGGAATAATCCCTTAAAATCCTTTGTTAAAACAATTGTCAAAACATATTTCCATTTCTTTTTGGTAAAATCCAAAGTCTTAAAAGGGCTCTTAATTTTTGAAGAGTCTATATAGAGATTCCATGATCTTTTACTCACACGGTCAAATAATGTAAATGAATAAGTCTTAAATATCATGTTAAATATTTAGGGTATAGGTTTTCATTGTTCGGCCAATCTAGGACAATCTATAAATAATTATTAACTCATTCTTATTCTTATAAACAAATAAATGGTCCTTAATGATCACGAGCATGAACTTATCAAATTACAGCCTACACACGCGATTCATCATAATTATGAATACTACATGTGCATTGTCAATCCAAACGACATCACGTGAAACTCATAATGTTCATCACAAGTTCCGGATGTAATGATTGGAATAGATAATCTTCTTCGCAGATGCGAAGTTGATAATAACCATGCCGTGGATCAAATCTTTAAAACATACACTAGAACCTTGTAAATGATCGAACAAATCTTCCATTTCGAGTTATGGATATCGTTTTCGATTGTCAATTTACTCAATTCACAGTAATCTGTAAATATAAGGAATGATAACACCATAGCTCTTCAGGATGACAGGCTTGGTATAATAAAATCTTTCTACGACAACTTTCTCAGTTGTACGGTAATTCCTTTAATTTAGATGGTGCTGACGTACAGTGCACAAGCCACAAGTGCAGCACCGGAAATATAATCAATACCAATTTCAACTTGTCTTAATGGAAAAAGTCTAGGTAATTCATCAACAAATACTTCCTAAAATTTCAGATAATGAGAACATCTTTTAATACATTCATATTAAGTTCTTCTAGATTACAATATCTATAACTAGTTCACAACCATTCATGGTATATTTTCAAGTCTAAATGCAGGATATGGACATCCATCAAGAATTATTTAAGTAACTTATGATAATCAACATCTTATCTTTTAGGGGATTTCAATTCGAGTTCCCATCAATTAAGACAATATCGTCATGTCATAATCAATCAATCCATTCTACTGGCACTATCAACTTTCCAGTTTCATTGCCGTTGATAAGATGTGAACTTCTCAAAAGTCTAATAATAACTCGTAATCCTTCACAAATTCAAGGATATTAGGATACACAACTACTATTAAAAGAGTAAGGTCAACGCATAATCTATGCGAGAGAATTTCAAATTAGATACGGACGAAAACATTTAACGAGTATGAATATATCCCATGTTTTCATAATTTGAGTACGCATTCGAAAGCTCCTCGGATCGTTACCCAGGTCATTCAAATGAAATCAAATCAAAAGAAATGATAAGAACGTCGATACACCCAGTCGGGTATCAACACTCGGTAATCAAATACTTTTCCTAAGAATCTCACTACGGGAGAATTGGACAAGAAAGAATTGTCAATTGTCAAATAAGACAATTTCCACGGATGAGTAAATTCGACTCAGAAGAATAGATGCTACAGGCACATATGTAGGTGTCCCTAACATTATGTCCTTATTTTTCACTTCTTGCAGATCTCATTAAAATTTAATCTTCCACAACCTTTAAAGATAATGTAGTGTTTATTAATCAGTTTTATGGTGACTACTAATCAGTCTTGCTTAGTCCATTCCAAATTGTATGTAGGCGCGCAACTATATACAATTTCAAGATTAACGATGCAATACTCAGTTCGTCAAAATTTTATCATCATGTTTATAATAAAAACATTTTCATGCTTAATTCTTAAATAAGAATCAAAATAAATTTACAAAGATTTTCTTTGTTATGAAAACAATTAAGTTTTCCAAGCGTCTCATAAACAACTTCATTTTGATATCAATCACTTATAAATCTCACTTTGAATAATCCTTATTGTGATGAAAATTAAATTTTCTCAAAGGATACCGTTTTAACTTTACAAAAACAATGTGTGATCTGCAAAAGAGTGATGAAGAGTTGTTCGCCAAGAGCTAACTATAGTAAGATAGGAAATGAGCTTAGCCACTTTGTCATGAGGTTCATGACCTCGATGGCACTCAGGAAGAATAATCCACAACGTAACTCAATTCAAGATGAGTACTTGTTCAATGGTTGCGTCACTAATGCGAACATTAGGATGAAGCAATAAAAGATAGATAACATCGATACATGTAGGATTTAGCAATCAAAGGTAGTCTTTTTCATTAATCACAAACAAATCAAAATTGTACCGTAACATATTACGTGTCACTATGTCATACAATTCTCAGAACTCATCCTACCAACTGATGTCTCAGTTAAGTTAGGGATTATTTTCAAAAGATACCACGATGAATACTAATCTACAAGAGTCATTAGGTGTTCCACATGTCCCGGAAGATCCATCGGTCTCAATTCAGAAGAAGATTTCTTCAGTTTATTTCTTAGACACTGGGCATCCTCGTTAGTGGACAATGGTCTAGGAACAACCCTTAACACGAATCAACAATCAATTAAATCCTTATAATTCAATCACAAAACTTAACGACTTCCTCTTAACAATCTTATATCCCATACAAGTTAAATTTTACTTTATTCAAGTTTCAACCAATTTTATACTCAATTCAATATCCTACCTCATATTCCAATACTTTCAATCTTATTCTTCGGCCTTGTAAAGGCAATACAATCTCAATATGAATCAACACTTAATTTCCAATCCTATAGCTCTTACATCAGCAATTATCAAATGAGTCATTAATATGAAATGACTTGATCATTCAACTAGACTTCTCGGAAAGGTATTAGTGGCATGAGGCTTTTGGGTAATGGTTCCAATAACAGCCTCAAGTGCAACATTCACCCTTTCGATTTCAATTTAAGAATTGGATGACAACGAATCAGATGACATCTTTCCAGGTGATAACGTTTTGTCAAACTCCACTCTATAAGGAAAGATCGTCATGACATCGATATCAGATTTAATCTTGCCAATTCTTTTTCAATATCATAATCAACTAATATCTACATTTCTACGAATATCAACCATTTGTTGGGATCATAAATATCCACAACTTGGTTTAGATCTAGGATAGCTAGAATTCATACGAGAATAGCTTCGATTAATTTACTAGGGGATTTAGGGTTACTTGTGACAATCTACGTCATATAAATACCTCGTATAAAAAAAATCAAAATAATCATCAAACAATCATGTAATAAAATTACATCATATATATATATATATAATCCAAGTTATATATATATTAAAATAACACTTCTCAGTCTTGGCCTTGTCGGTAACTCGGGAATTCTTCGGCACCGTTATAGTCAAAAGATTTTTAGACATTTTTAGAAAAATGTTTATAGTTAAAAGATTTTGAAATGTTTTATTCAAAACCTTGGTTTTTAAAAATCTTTCGTTCTCTATAACGAGAGCTCTGGTACCAAACTGTAACACCCCCAAATTTATTCAACTCAGTACAGCGGAAGACTCGTTGGTGTTACAGGATAACACATTATTCACATCATAGACAACGCATAAAAATCGCGTCGTTTAATAATAAATCATTTGCATTCATAAATATCAAGTTACATCGGTCCCAAGTCATTACATTTCATACAAAGTTTTACAAAATATTTGAATGGAAAATATTGTTTAAGTGCGGGCCATGAATTCTTGTTGTCTTCCCCAGAATTACCTTCAAGTACCTGAGATAAAACATGTTAAAAGAAAAGGTCAGCGATAACGCCGAGTGAATTCATAGAGTTTAATAAATTCCATCAATATAACTTTGGTATAAAATTAGTACCAAAAATCAATTCGTACAAATCATTGTAATAGGCCGTAAAATAGCCAAAGTCATTTTATATAAATCTTTGTAATCGGCCATAAAATAGCCAAAGTAATTTTATATAAATCCTTATCGAAAATCATAATATAGGCATTTGCCGTAAAAATCATTATACGAGCCAATGTCGTAAAAACATCATACAATACGTCTTATGACGTTGTATAAAATCAAATAAAAACCGTTATATGAATATGGTTATGAAAACCAAAATACAATCATAATATCAATAGTATGACCCTGTATTGCTAGTCAGGCAATACATCTTAATTCGGAGCGTCTATTATTATTTTGTTAATTCGGATTATTATAAGCCGCATGACATTGTTACCTTACTAAACCAACAACGGGTAGCTAACCCGATACAAATTTTGCCCATCTAAAGTAGCGTGTCGTCACAAAGGTCACGCTATTGAAATCTTCTCATACATTAATTCGCTTACCAATCAATGTGGCACGACGGGGATCAACCGTCAAGGCGCGAACTGGGGTGATCGTCCCCAAATAGTACTATTAAATGCATAAGCGTCTACCAACTCCCGGTAGTTCACAATTCATGCTAATGGGACTTTTAGTGACATAACCTAACTTTAATAATCCATTTGATTTCATCTATCGGGTCCATTAATCATTTATCGGGTCATACAATCGGGTCATTCAATCATTCGGGTCCAAAATCAATAAACAAACAATCGGGACAAATGGTGTCCAAACTTTTATAAAAACTAACATGTTATCTCCCTCGCGGGTTTATAAAGCATTTATAAAACATTTAAAAGAGTGCGAGGCTATGAACTCACGTTGATGTGGGAAGGCGGGTTATCGGCAATTCGGACGTACGGTACGTGCTTCAATCATGGAAACCTAGACAAATAATACTCGGTCTTAGACTCATGTCCAATGACTTTATAAAAATAACAATTTTGTATACATATGATGATTATATATATATGATGATCAAGTGGGTTTACATTTCTCGTTTACTCATTTTAGTGTTATATGTCGATGGCTTTTATACTAGTTTACTAGTTTTACCCATTTACGTGTCTTAAGTCCAATAAGCTTATTGTAAGTTATTTAACTTATTTTAGTCCATTTTGTACTTATATTATCAGTACATACACTTTCAAGTTGGGCCCAAATGGGTTAAGCCCAATAATTTCTTTTTACAAGTTTATATCTTATTTAGTCCAATTATTAGTCCAATATGTTTACTTAGCTCGTTACTGTCCGTATGCCCCAAAGTTCGGGTTTTATCGGCTTTTACTTGTTATACATGTCTATATATCAGTATATAAGTTTTATAAAGTTTGCATTAGACGGGTCCAACCATCTAAGTTTTATTTAACAAAAACGTTGATTTTACGGCGATAGCCGAAAAAGTCGTAAAAATCATGTTTATAGTTTTTATTACTTATAAACATTATTTCACCACCATTTATATAATTTATCCATTTGATTACCCTTATATATATATTTATATAAATAAGTTTTATAAGTTAGTGGGTTTTTATTTTACATTTTATATATTAAAATGTGAGTGCTTATATAATAGTATTATTCTTTAATTTCCAAAAATCTGATTTTTAACTTCATCTTCACCAAAACTGCCATATCTTGAGTTCTATATGGAGATAGAAGCTCAAATTTTTATCACATAAACTACATGATATTTGATACATTTAACTCTCCTATAGCTACTGTTGAATCATCTTTAAGTATTTTCTAAAAATCGTCCAAAACAGTAACTTCAGATTTATACCCTAAACTTGTTTTGATCATATCTCACTCATTATTTTGATTCCATTGCATGGCCAACTCTCACATGTGTACAAGACCCATAGCTTACTGTAAATCTATTCCACTTCATCATTTTATCAGTTTATGACTTACTTCTTTACTGTTTTATACAACCATCAAATTTAACCAAGATTTTAACCTTGTTTCTTATGGTTTTTCACCTTTTTATCCATGATTATCAACAACAAATCCCCACATAACATTTTTATCATCATATAATCATCATAATTATATACAATAGGAAATAAAATACATGTTTACATAATCAAAATAACAAGAAGTTGAGGAGGACAATCTTTATACCACCATGATGATGTAGGTTGTGATCAAAACATGGATTTTGATGGAGAAACTTGTGCATAGCCAAGACCATCTTCAAGACCACCATGCTCCATGAACTCCTTGTGGAAAATCAGCCCTACTACTCCATGAAAACTCCTCCTTGGATGTTATAACTTGCACCAATCAATAGGGCTTCAAAAGGGCATCAACATGTATACGAATAACATGAGATTTTGTGGTTGATTTTGATCAAATGAGGGTGTTTGTGAGAGAGATATAGACGGCAAAAAATGGAGGAAGAGAGAAAATGTGAGTTGTTTGCATGTTAGAAATGGGAGTAGTGGTTTGTAGCTAGTTGTTTTGAGGTGGTTTTGTGTGTAGTAACTTACACATTAAGCTAAGGACATGTGTAAGATACATGTGTGTAAACTTGACAACAAGTTGTTTTATGGATATATTGTGGCCGGTTTTAGAGTGGGGTGGGACAAGTGTCCCACTTGTCTCATCCTATTTATTTACGGGTACTCCTCGATTCTAGTTTCCTCGATTTGCGTGCCCTCGGGTCGTTTTACGAAAAACGTTTTTATAAATTATGAATCAACGTCACAAAACGAATCCAATAAAAATTGTTTCATCAAAAACGGAGTTCGAAAACGTAAATACGTAATCCTAAGGTTTCCGGTTTAGTCGTAAAGGACGTTAAAATAAAATCGTAAGTCCTAATCTCTTCTCGTAAATTTGTGAGTTTATGAACTAACACAAATTTAAAACTCCAAAATAATATTCGCGGATAAATTTATTTTCTGAAATGTCGGACTGTCACCAAGGACGATGTATGTAAACGTAAGCACGTAACGTTGTATCCTCCGGTTTAGACGTAGTTGACGCTACTTCAAGACGTAAATCCAAATTTCTTCCCAAAAGTATGTGAGTTCATATTGTAACATTAAAATAATGTTTTTAAATAATATTCGATAATAAAATATCAATCGTAAATTGACGGATTGTCACATTTGATTTAATAGGCTAAACATCCACGAGTCTCATTCCTTGAGATTTTAAAATTGTGGAGAACGAGAAATGATAGAGTTAGTTATAAGTTTGGTATTCTTTCATGAATTTATGTGAGTTGATTATGTGCTTTTTCTCCCATCGCTTGTTAATAAATTTAATTGCAATAAGTAAGGTCGTACGATTTGAAAAGTTACTTAGCTTCTAGCACAAGATCGTTTAAAATTTTCTCGGTATTAATTAAAGTTCATAGCCAAGGCATAACTTATTGAATCAGGATGCGAAGATTGGCGAGTTCGAAAAGGCCCTAACAAGTCATGAGAGCTACATTTTGTTGCTAAAGATCCAAAGTGATGTGAAGAATCATTTATCAAAAATAAACATGAAGGATCAAGACACACGATGAAAAGCAAATACTCCCCTAAAGATCATGGATAAGTCTATTCGAAAAGACCCTAGCAAGGTATGAGGATAAACAGATCCAAGTTCTAAAAGGAGGCGGATCGTTGTATATCAAAATCCAAAATAAAGATTGGAGAAAAATGAAGAAGTCGTGTTCCAATTATGAAGAATCTCTCAAAAACTTCAAGTGAAGAAATTCCCATTATGAAGAGAAGACCATTATTTCAAGAACGTCTCTCAAGATTCGAAGTATGAAGTCGCTGCGAAATATCGGTCCGAGAAAGGTCTCAAATCATGAAGCGAGTTATGCCAAGATATGAACTTTATGAGGTCCTGAGAAGCAGTTTTAAAAGATTTTGTCCTTTAGCTAACTATTGATTAAATCGTCCTACTTTATTTTCGGCCTAAATAAACTATCGAAATAAGTTAAACAACGCATCCTCGTGATCATTCAAGACAACAATAAAATATAAGAGATACACCTAGGAATAAGGTAGTCTAAGTGAATAATTGGGCCACATGAGTGCGTGTTAGCTTACTAACTTATAATAGCAATGATCTCGTTTCTAAGCTTGGTGTGGGGAACGTGAAACTTGAGGGAGATAAACATTCATGACAACCAAAGCCCTAATGTAAGTCTTCGATCTCTTTACTTGTTCTTCCTTCAAGCATTTTGTATATATTTCTATCTTTTTAGTTTCCTTAGTGTCTAGTATTTAATAAAGGCCAAGGTGGGTTAATTATGATGAAAAATGTAAGACGTGCTTTAAAATTAATGCATTGCATGAGGGCATTGCAATGGTCAAGTGTAGTGGATTTAATAAGTGTGAAAAAACTTATCCTTTTACAACAAGACGAACGTGTATTAAATTTCGTAAAAGGCGGAATTATGGGTGGTTTGTGTTTTTATTATGTTTTAGGACAAAAATATGAAAAAGGAAGAAAACACGGGCTTTCACGGGCTTTTATCGAAGAAAAAGACAAAGACGAAGTCAAAAGATCAAAAGTGCAAGAAGAACGGAAGTCAAAGGCCTATTATGAAGATTAATCGAAGAAAAAGTCTAAACACGGAAGTTTAACGAAGTCGAAGAACCGTCTACTAAAATAAGAAAATTAGAAGACTAGTTCAATTTATCATTCAACAAATCCCGAGCCAAAGTCGAGAATGTCAAATTTAAATTAAAAGACGAGAAGACAAAGAAAAGGAAAGAAGAAAGCATCTCATCAACACACCTCCCCTTCCCCTATAAATACCCTTCTAATGTGTCATTAGGAGGGTGTTAGTTAGTTATTTTTTTTGAGTTAGTCATTTTTTAGTAGTTTCTTGTTTTTAGAGAGAGAAAGTGTTTACTTTCTCTCACTAGGAAAAATACTATCTTTGTTTTCTTTTTCTTTCTTCAATATAATCTTTCCTTTTTAAGTTTAATCTTTGTTTGATCTTAATCTTTTTTATAATCTTGCTTATTTTCTTCATCATCAATCTTGTTCTTCATCCATTTCATCTATTTTCTTTACATCTCAAAAAGATTTATACTTTTCGTGTTCTTGATTCGTGTTTTTATGGTTTTATAAGTTTTATCATTCGTCTAGGATTTGTGATTAGCTTATTGTTGTTCTTATTGGCTTATTATCATTCAAGAGTTGCTAAAACCTTGCTAATATTCGTCCTTATCACGAGATCCACTTTTCTAGGATATCTGACTCAATTTTGCAATACGTTGTGTATTGCGGATTTGAATCTCTTGTTGTATTGCGGAATCGAATCATAACCAACATTGCAAAATCATACCACTTGGCCATATTGTGGAGTCCCTGTTTTCTATTATTGCGAAATTATGCTTTTGTGGGTATTGCGGATTTATAGTGTTTAAATATTGCGGAATTGTCTTTCTTCTATCATTGCGGAATCATATAGTTTAGGGCATTGCGGAATCTTGCCTACTTCGATATTGCGGAATTAATTCCGCAACATTATCGTGGAATTATATTCATTCTACATTGCGAAATCGAACCATATTCATATTGCGAAATTATTACATCATTTGGAGATTGCGGATTTAAATCATTTTTGCTCCAAAATATTTTCAAATTTAATTTTCCCGCCATTTTCTTAAGTCTTGTTTTTACTTATTTTGTCTTATTTTTCTTAAGCTTTATTTTAACTTGTCTTTTCTTGTTTTATTTTTTAAAGTGTCTTATTTTCGAGTTAACATTTTGTCAAGTTTTAATTCCTCGTCATTTATTTTTAAGAGTCTTTATTTTTAGTTTAATGTTTTCTAGATTTCATTTTGTGTTTTAATTAGTTAAAAACGACGACAAACCTTCCCCTTTTTGTGACCAAAGACGACTAATCCACTTTAAACCGTGATCAATTCGAATTGAATCGAGTATGAACAAACACACACACAAATACCATTAAATCAATTTGGTTCGAATGATGATGAATGATGAAAATGGTTCGATGATGGTGGTTCGTATGGTGATGAAGAATGGTGTTGATTCGGTTAGATAGGAGGCTCAACGCCTTCCTTCGTCTCAAAGGTTTACTCCAAAAGGTTTTACTTCCTTTTATTTTTATTGTTTATATGTTTTGATGAATCTGTTTATTTGATTAAGTTTAAGTTGATTATGTGTAGTTGAATCTGACTCTGTGAGTTATGTTTTAGCTAGTTGTTATTTAATTTGTTTTAAATAGAAGTTTTAGATAAATCTGTGTTTGAAGTTTATTATGCAAGTTTAAGCTGATGGAAATCTGAGTTTGATTTTTATGATATAATTTGCTATTCTGTTTAACTATTTGATTTGCAAACTGATTGGATTTAATATTCTAATCTGCTTGCTACAAGTGAGTTTACTGTTAAATGGGGTTTAGATATATCTGAGTATGAAAGTATAAGATTTGGGATTTAGTAGTCTGTTAATCTTTTTGTGATTCTTCTTCTGATAAGTGAAAATCATTTTAGTTTGGGGTTAATTTGAGTAATATAGTTGAGGTTTAAAACTGATTTAGCTTATTCTGTTTAATATAAGTTTTGTAAGAATATTAAGTCTGCTTGATTTGTTATAACGCATAGCTTTGCTGATATTTGTGAGTTGCTGAACAAAATAAAATTCATCAAAAATACGTCCACCACTAGATTCGAACCTGGTTACAAGCCAAAGGTGTTAACCATCTCATCTAGAACCTTATTTACATTTAGATACAACTGCTTAATTGATATAGTGTTTTAAAATCTTGCTGTCAATTTTTAAATAGATATTAATACTAGTTTTCATTTATAAATTTGTTTTAATTACTTTTATAAAGTATAAAAAAACAAATAAAAATATATTTTATTTCTTTTAGAAACATAAATTGTTTTAATTTTAGATTTTAAATAAATTAGATTTTAAATAATTTATTTTTAAATAAAAATAGTTTTAACTAGATTTTATTAAATAAAAAGTAAAAATAGTTTTTTACATTTTTAGTATAAATTTGTCATTTTCAATTTTAGGATAATTTTACATTTACGATTTTGGCATTTCTATTTTGCATTTTTACTTGTCATTTCTATTTAGCATTTTTATAATTCTAGTTTACTTGCGCATTTTCTATTTCGTTCTTTGTGCTTTAATTGTAGTAGTTGCACTTTGTATTAGATTAGTATGTATTTACATATTAATAGTATTATTTTTATCTTTTTACGTGCATTCAAGTAACATAAAAACAAAAAATATATCTTAACCAAAGACGATAAATCTCGTGATTAATTAAAAGTAAATTCGAGACGATTTGAGGAACGATAAATAGAGATAAAAAGAATTGAAAAATTCCTACATTATCAAGCATTTCATCGGAAAGCTTTGACTCAACAACGGGAATTAATTTTATTGGGCATGGTTTACTTTATAACCATGTAAGGGATTGTGTTTACGTAATAACACAATCTAACACGAATATATGTACGCTTTAGTGCATTTATTTGTTAAAACAAGAGAAATCTTGTTTTTATGAAGTTATCATCTCCACCACTCATAGCAATTTACAATTGATATCTACATACTCGACGATGCGACTACTCAAACGGAGACTACAGCTCTTTCAATAGAACATGGGTCAACAATTGAGGGGGAGCAATTGTCCAGCATTCAGAATTTTTGACGCTGAAAGTGCCAAGTTCACATATTGGTGTCAAGACAACGATATCAATCGTACACATGGAGACAAGATATAACATTAGAAGTGACGAGGCGACCAACATTCGTGAACAAGAACCATATGATTTTCTCATATGATGTTCTTCATCATTCAGATCCAACCTCGTAAATCGCTAATCTTGTGAATACATTATCATATATGATCTTTGCACGTGATAAATACCTTACACTTGTGTTTAAAAGGTATTTAATTTACCTTTCAAGTATACCCTCATTAATTTGAGAGGGAGCTTGTGTAAAGCATGAAGATAATTAGATTTGCATTTTTCTTCCCATATTTTCTTAAAATGCTATTAAATCAATTGTTATTAAAAACATCGATTGGGTTAATATTTTTAATATGGGGAGAAAATGTGATTTAATATGGGAAATGATTAATCACAAATGGTTTGACTTAACGTGATAGCTCATCCCGACATGTGCGAAATGTTTTCGAATATCGTGGCATATGTTAAGGGGGAGCAAAATGGATTTTCACTTCAAAATGGATTTCATGGTGACTTATACTTACCCACAACCCATTTATTTCACGACGATGAAGATTGTGGTGACATAAGGATGGTAGGATAGGTTAAGTCCAATGATTCTTCTAACACCGGAGGAATCTTCCTAAGGACATTCCATAGCTAGAAATAGTAGTCCTTAGGAAAGATGGAGAAAGATTATGAACGTAGCTGAATGCCGACAAAGTACTTAAGTTAGCACTGGAACAATCACAACAAGGTGCTAGTTATGACGTATTGGTAAGCATTGAAGGGGTTGAAGAATGAAAAAGAATTGTAAAGATAAAGGGTCTAAAGAAAGAAGCCCTCCTTACAACCTTAGGTAGAAACCGGGTCAGTACATATGCTATTGAGATCATTTTTCAATGATTCTCGATATTGAAGATAGACATCATGGACCAAGTGATGCAATGCACAACCCATCCCAGCTAACTTAGATATCTCTCAAAAGATATGTGTTTTAATCACACAGAGACAACGCATTTCTATTGATTTATTCACTCCGAATAAATTGGTATTGAAATGGTGGCACTCCTCTCTAGCCTCCGATGACTAAAATCCAAAATGCACGATCGAGTATAGAGCCATTTGAGATCATCAAATATCTCATTAGGACACACTTTCATAATCCTTGCTTCTTCACACACTGTGAAAAGTAAGAAAGATCTTAAGAGTCCTACACAAAATGTTCATGATCTTGCCTGAACATCCGAGTAATACAAAAGTAGTTACAATGAAGATGGAAATCCTTCTTGAGCGAATATCAAAAAGCTCATGGTAGGTGACTTGTGCGATTCTTTATGAATCAAGCTTGTGATAACTGGAAAGCAACTGTGGTTTAATTCTTAACTGAACTTAAACACGTTCCAGGCCTCTACGCAATATCTCAGTGATCTTGCCAGAACACTCAGAGTGACACTCTATAGTGTTCATAGTGATGAGTGGAAATCATTCTAGTGTTAACATCAAACAGCACTTGGTAGGTAACTTGCAAGATTCTATATGAATCAAGCTCGTGACAACTGGAAAGTAACAATGGTGCGGTTCTTAATTGAATTTCACTTGTTCCAGGAAAATGAATTGACGGCTTCAATCATACGGATAATTTTATCCAAATGATTCACTCTTTATGTTCGCAGTCAGCTTTGGACCGTCGAGTAAAGAGAACGGGTTTACCCGCGAAATCTTGTCAATGAGGTTCTTAATTGAAACTACATGCCACAAGTACAATATTTAATATCGTCCAATGGTCTTCACCGACCGGAGGTAAAATGCTACCGAATTTGAATGCAATCTTCAATGCCATTTCATCCGTGTATATGTTTTGTTGCTAACTGTCTTAGGTAGCATAACAAGAAGGTGGCATTGCGGTGTACAATCCAAAAGAAGTCGTAAACACATGCTTCTTCTTTCTGCACTTAATACTTCAACAAATTCAAGAAAGCCTAAAATTCAAGTCTTCTGCTGTATCAAACTCTGAAGCTTTCAAGAATTTATAAAGGTGTAAGTATGTGGAACATGAAGTCACGAGGAGGAAAATTTTACAAGTGATGAATGCACAAGGTCAAGGAAAGGAAACATGCTCAAGACTAAAATCAAAGATCTCATCAGCATATTCACAAGAACAAGATCGAAGACTCAAGCATAGTATGCTAGGTTTAATATTTTGTAAAATGGTGTGACCTCCCTTAGGGGGAGACTGTTGGAAATACATTTTTCCAAAGAAAGTCTCGGTCACATCATTATTAGCATAAATCATGAGCTATAGACTATTTAAGACATTGTAACTTGGAGTGAACTCCCTTAGGAGGAGATTGTTGGAAATACGTTTTTTACGTATTTAGAAAGGATCGGTCACTCCAACGATATATTCAAGTATTGGGATCGTGATCCATTATATAAACATATAGACCATATAGCCCACATGTAGGGTGGGCTATATATACCCCCTCCTATCATGTTACGAGGGGTTGATCACTTAGTTATTCATTTCTCATTTCATCTTTCTCTCCATTCTCTCCTTTCTCTCTCTAACTCTCCCTCTATAGTTATTTCATCTTCTTCCTTCTTTAGATAATCATAACACTTTCACAATCCTAAGAAACGAAGTACCTACAATAGACAATGGGAAATCGGTTTAGATGTTATTGGGTGGGCACTTAAGCTGTTGTTAAAGGATTGTCTGGTTACAGATTGTGATGTTGAAAGGATGAGTGGGGTGTCATATTCAAATGCGGTTGGGAGCTTAATGTACTTGATGGTGTGCACGAGGCCAGACATAGCGTATGTAGTAAGTGTAGTTAACAGGTATTTGGCGAATCCAGGTAAATTTCATTTGGGAGCAGTTATGTAACACCCCATTTGGATAAATTGACTGTTACGTTGTAATTATGGTGTGTTATCAAAGCATGCAAGGTATGTTGATCCCAAACTTAGATCTTAAACCTTAGCTTGTATAAGGGTAGTGATAGCAAGAGTAAACTCAAACTATCACTTAGAGAAACTTTTCATTTGACAAAGTAACTAAACAAGATGCGGAAAGTAATGTTTAGCACAAGAACAAGTAGTAAACCAAACTATAATCTTTAATATATTGAATAATATACGAATACCCAAGATGGTACTAAGGTTTACAACCTTAAAGCATGAAATAAAATGACAGGAAAGATATATCAAATACAAAACCCTAGTGAGTCCTTTTTTATAGCATAAGGACTCTTGTACAAGATAACTATGAAACAAACTAGGAAGGTATTCTGGACTTGTAATAGAAACGCGTCAATATTCTTCCAAGTTTATCCATGCAGCAGTGTCTTTGACTCCTAGCGGGAATAGATCTCGCTGCCTTCAATATTCCAGCAGGGTAAAGTACACTAGCAGTGGGAACTTGTTTGTCATAGTAGGGGGAACTTCTCTTGAATATTTATTCCTAAAAATCCTCCCCTAAAGTTATGGTTTCACCAAAATACAAGTTTCTGAATAAATAATGATAGTGATGAGGATGCTTACAAATTCCCAGGTACTATTTGACTGTGGATGAATCTGAAAAATTCATACGGAACATGATTCTTGCAATCCATCAGTAGACTAATCTTCATGATTTTCTTCAAAGTTTCATAAGTCAGTGGGTAATACATGTTACAAAGTAAATAGGCAATAAAGCCAGTCATAAGCAACTCATAAACACTAAGGGATGTAAACAACCTCCAATGTTTTATAGTAGCACCCCCTTGAAATTTGAATGCCCAATCACCCTCCTCAGTTTCAAACATCCTCCTCATACTTCCCCTCATCACCCAATCTTTTTCAACAGGAGACTTAGGAGTGGGAGGATTACTTCCAAACTTGGCTTTCAAAACCCTCCATAAGTCATCCAGATCTTCTATATCCAAGGTCTAGAACATCTTACTCAACTCTTGAAAGGTCTGAGTAGTATTATCATTCTTGGTTAACTTCCACTAGCTCATCCCCTTTTCTTCATAAACTTCATACATCACAATGGGGAACTTCATTCTCAAAGGATATGGCACAAAGTCATCTGACTCTTCCAAAACCAAGCACTTGTCAATCCATGATCCCCTTTTGTGAATACCTCAAGTTTATCCATTCTTTTCATTCACTTAGCAGCTCTTTGTATTTCCAACAAAATCTATAGGGATGAAGTTTCCACTGTTGTGGATGATCCACCTGCTGTAGCAGTTACACCTGATGCATCCTCAGCCTTTCTTTTCTTGCTTTCTTTGGCCTTTTTCATCATCTCATCTCTGCTTTTTATATACTCGGCTTCTTCTTCTGAGCCTATTTCCAAAAAGTTTTCCACACTATTCTATCTAATCACAGGAATAGCTTCTCTTTCTATCTCATCAAATGTCATGTCTGTAAAGTCTGAATCTTTGTACCTTTTATACCATTTTAGCATAACCTTGTAATGAGCCTTCCTTCCATCTTCAAACTTAAGTACTTTTCCTTTGTGATCCACCTTTCTCTGATTTCCTTGTAATTATTTTGAAAATTGTAAGTCATAAGCATCAGATCATACCTCACATGCAAAGGTTCATTTACAATTTCTTTCTCCCATGCTTCCAAAAACTCTGCAACCTTTGGCACATGATCATCTAACTTCATGTGCATGATCTAAATCTCCTTTTCAAGTTCCATGGAATTTATTTTTACCTGCTCATCACTAGAAAAATCTATTTTGGAGACATCAAGATGAGCCTCTTCTTCTCTCCTTCTCTTCCTCTCCAATTCCTCCCTTTGCTCTTCTTCCACCATTTGTTGAAGAAGAATAGCATCACTTTTTGCTATAGCTCTTAATTCCTCAGCTGTTCTTAACTTCTGTTTCTTCTTTGGTTGTTCAACTAAAACCCTTTTCCCCTTGTCTTTTGGATCAACTTCCGGTGAAGCCTTTGGTGCAATCTGTCCAATGATAATGCCTTTCTGTGCTGGTTGTCTTCTTTTTCTTGCAAATGTTTGAGAAATTGTAGCTCTAGCAGGGGTAATAGCACTAGTAGGGGAAAAATATGTACATGCAGGGGAATTAATTGTAACAGGGGGAAAATTTGTTTGATCAAGATTGTGTAGAGTCTCAACAATGTCATATTTTGTGGCACTTCCCTTGTCACTTCCCTTCTCACCACTTGTTTTTGCTTGAAGATTCTGTGCTCGTGGATAGTCAAATCACTCAGTTGATCCGGTAGGAACTTCCTCCCCTTTGGAAGCATCGTCATCATTAGGAAGAATCAAGTGAGGGTGTCTCCTCTCCTCAAGAGTAGCAAGCCTAGACTTTATAATACAGATCCATAGGCCTTTCTTTGTGATAGTTTGTACTAAATGTGCATTCTGCTCTTGCAAGCTTATGCACATAGCCATCAATTCAAGTATGGATAAAGGTTTCAGACTCCTTTCAACCTTATTAGGAGATTTATCTCTCAACAAGGTATCATTGAGTGGGGGAGAGGACTTAGCTATGGTGTCATTGTCCTGCTCACCCAATGAGGCTTTCCTTTCTAGAACAGGTGAAGACACACTAGGCAAGGGAGACCTAGTAGATCTTTGTTTGGTTCTTCTTTCAAAAGGTTGATCAACAATGGGAAGATCATTGGCAGGGGAATCAGAAGAAGAAGCAGGGGAATCTCGAAGTGGGGTTTGGGCTGCTATGGATCTTTTAGCAGCTTCACTTCGAATCAAGTTCGGCATGGTTTGAGTAAGGGGTACTACACGGCCAGAAAATTGTGGTGAGGGTGTAAAAAGTGTGTTGAATAGTTTAGGAGAATGGGCTGTAGCAGTGAAGTAGTGTTTATGAATAATTGGACCATGCTGGTGAATATCATTTAAAAGTTCCACAAACCTGGGATACATGCAAAATTTTCCACTGCTTTTCACATTTTTAACCATATTATCAAAAATCATTTGAGAAAAACAGAATTTTCGCCCTATAGCCAAACAAACCACAGGAGTGGCAACTTTGCTATCAAACTCATTAAAAGCAATAGTTTTTGGAACTTAGACATTGTAGAATGGTATGAATCAAAAACTTAATCAAAAACTTCCAATGAGGTGCAAACTGACCTTTAAAAAACATTAATCTTTGATTTTCTACAATGTTATACCCCAAATTGGAAAGATGTTTAAAGATCTCAGCCTCAGGTAGGTTGATCACCCCATCCTCATCATTCAAGACAAGATTATCTCGAATGGAGGCAAGAGTTACCACTTTGGCGTGACCATCAAGCGGGCTCTTAAGTATTACCTCTCCATTCATTGTTTCAGTCATGGAATTTGACGAAAACTATTGAATTTGTGAGGTGTAAATGTGAGGATTAAGAAAAAGAGCTAACCTGAAATAACTTGCTCTTAGGTAAGCCACAACCTCACGAAATGTTGGATGATCATCAGAGAGAATAGCAACTTGATTGTGATATTCAACAATTTTGAGCGCCATGAAAATTCTCTTGATTTAATGAAAGGTTAGGTGGGAAATGATCGTATGAATGACTTGAACCTACTGGTTAAGAGAATTGAATTTATATAGAGGAATTAGAAAAAATTTGATTGGACCAAATTTGCAACTTGAATAGAGAAGATTAAAAAAGATTAAAATAGGAAACCAATCAACGAAGAAACCGCCTTAAATATTTTCTAAATATTTTAAAATATCCCCTAACCAAAAATTTAGCAAAAGGCCCAACGACTATAAGCAGGGGTAACGGTCATATTGGTCAACGATCAAACAGTGGAAGCTTTCATAAGTAGTGGGATTTATACAAGCATGGGAAAGTAGAAAGAAAACAAGGGAAACTATCCTAGGGATGATAATTCCTTCTCAATTAGCAGAAATTAAATAGCACTACCCAAGCACACAATCGCACAGATGTGTTGAAACTCAAGCGTCCTCTATTCAAAGACTGGCTTATGATAGAAATTAGCATATAGCACTACCCAAGCACACAATCGCACAGATGTGTTGAAACTCAAGTGTCCTCCATTCAAAGACTGCCTTATGATAGAAATTAGCATATAAGTTTACCCTGTACAAGGTCATCCCAAAATGTAAACCCTATATTTTTTATATAGTCGAACAAGAATGTAATAGGTCATCTTAGTCGTTAATGGTCTTGTATTGTAATAGGTTAGTCGGGTTAACCGGGCTTGGACTTCAAGCTAATATTGTATAAGTTAGGGGCGTAAGCCCAAGTGCAAGCCAAGCCCAACCCAAGAAACAAGCCCATGAACCCACCAAGCTCATGGGTATATAAACCCTCTTCCATGTGTGGAAGAGGGTGTTGGTTCATTTACTTTCTCTCTTTAGTAAACATAAACCTTCCACCATCTCTCTTATTTCTCTCTCTACCTTTCTTCTCTTTCTCTCTCTAGAATCTTGTGTTATGGATTGATATGGGATTAACATTTGGTATAAAGAGCCTATAGTAGATAGGTGATTGAAGTTTGTGTGGTATTGTTCTATTAAAAATCGTGGGTTTTTCAAGCTTCCTCAAGCTCGAATTTAAAATTTTTTGTGTTTTTGTGGTTTAGATCATTATAAAAATCATCTACATAGTCGTGGTAGTGATTTGTGTTATTTGGTTTGGTCAAAAACGCAAAATTTTTGGGTGTTTGGCTTCATTTTTGGCTTGAAAACTCGAAAATCATCAAGTTCATCCGAGATCCACAATTTTAGGAACAATTTCCCAATATTTGAATATTTGCGAAATTGTGTCCTTCTTCTGATTGCGGAATCTGTGCCATATTGCGGAATTTGTGCTATATTGCGGAATTGAATCCAAGTACATTGCGGAATTGAATCATTTTTTGTGATTGCGGAATTGAATCATTTTTGTGATTGCGGAATTGAATCATTTTTGTGATTGCGGAATTGAATCATTTTTGTAATTGCGGAATTGCATCATTTTTGTGATTGCGGAATTGAATCATTTTTGTGAATGCGGAATTGAATCATTTCTTGATTGCGTAATTGAATCATTTATGTGATTGCGGAATTGATTCATTCTTTTGATTGCGGAATTGAATGCCTAAGGATTGCGGAATCATATCCTCTTCTCACATTGCGGAATCATTGCATATCTACATTACGGAATCTTAGCCAATTTTTGCTCGAGTAATTTCTATAGTTTTTTGGCGGGAAAACCATAGTAAAATTTATTTTTTCCTAGACCATTTTTAGGCCATTTAAGCTTCGATTTCAAATTTTGGTGTTATGAAAAAATTTTCGGACCAAAATTCAAAATTTTAGGCCATTTTAGGCTTTATTTTTCGTCAAATTTTTTCACTTTTCAAATTTTTTTTCCTATTAGTTATTGGCTATTTCGGACTCGATTTCAAAATTTGGCCAAACAAAATTTTCGGTTTACCGTTTTTGTCGGACTGATGAATTTATTGTCGGACTGAGAAAAAATCGGAATTTTCGGAATTTCAACCACAACCAAATCACAACACATCTACTAAGATCCATAATCCATTCACAATCATCGACAATGTCCAAAAACAGCTCGGATTCAGATAGAAACGATCATGCAATCAAGTACAAGATGGTGAAAGCCAAAGAGCGATGTTTGGACCATTTCAAGCAACTTCAGTCACACCTTTAGACTCTTTCAAATGAAATCATCAAAAGAACTAATATGGAATTCGAATACAATCAGCTATTCATTCTTCTACTTGGTCAAGAGGTTGGGACATTCACTTGCGCGTTCACACTCAACATGAATCAACTTCACATACAACTTGAAAAAGATGATTTTCAGGAGGATGAATCCATGGCAGCCTTTTTAGTTCTCTACAAACAGTTTCAACAATTCCTTGAGTCAAAGGACAAGGCATTCAATCTTTACGAGTTCAAAGAGAAACTCCGTCATCTAATGAGTAATGTCAAGCAATCTATTGCTAAAAGAACACGTCATAAACGACAATTTGAAATAAGGGTGCATAAACGACTAATGCCGACGAAAGAGAGTAATGTCGATAGTTGTCAAGCATTGTATGCTTGTTCGTTTGATACAGAAAGCAGCGGGAAAGAATCCGAAACGCAGTATACGAGCAACAGCTCAGGAAATGATCACACGGCCATTGATGCAGATATCAGACCCATTTATGATGATGAGCCAATGGCTACAGTAAATTAAATGTTGTATATGATGTTTATCAACATACTGAGCAATCTGAACCCAATTTTGACACGTATCTAGTGGAAAAGGTTGATAGCAATACCACACCTGATTCATCAGATACGAGTACTAATGGATGAAAGAGCGCTCAGGATGTTGATTCTAAGATTCACGAGCTTGAAATTATGTTAGCTCAGAAGACAAAAGATTTTAAAGATGCCAAACTCGATTTTTCAAAGAAAAATAAAAAATTTGAGGCTTATTTTGAAAAACTTGAAAAAGCAAATGTTGTTCTAGAACAAAAATTGGATCGTAAGATTCAAGATTCAAACGCAGAAAAAGAACATTTTGTGAAACAAACAAATTTGTTAGAATCTAAGTTGGCTTCTCATAATCCAAGTCCTCCGTCGGCTTCATTAAGTGAAATATCTGTGCAACCTATCGAAAATGTAGATAGTAATGACGTGAATGCTGATACCGACATATTTTCCAATATGAACATTAAGCTAGAACAACTTGTCGCTAAATTACTTCTACAAAATAAGCAATTAAAAGCTCAGCTTCAGGAAAAGGTTTTTGCACTTACAGCTGTGTAAAACGAATTAAGGAAGTTAAAAGGAAATAGTGTGGATACTAAGTTTGCCAAACAGTCTGTCTTGGGGAAACCTCCTTCTCAACCAATCAGAACAGGCTCAGTTTCTAAACAACCGAATGCGTTTAAATCTGAACGAACCAAAACGTCAAATCCGAGGTTTGCATCCCAAGCTGACATGCGTAGCAATTTGTCAAAACCAATCACTCTAAAATCTAGACCCTCCTCAAGACATACTACATTTGCAAAACCCGATCACACGAATGCTTCAAGCAACTCTAGATCTAGCTCCAAGACCATGCCTAGGCGTAGTTCAAATAACACGGGTCATCAAAGCTATCTAGAGGATGCTAAGAACAAGACACAAGCAAGAGTTAGGACAAAACTACAACCTAGGAGCGCTAATCACACATCTAGGAATTCTAGACCCTTCTATGATGTGCACAAATATGCCAACCCTAGCAACTCTAGAGCCTTCTCAGATGCTAAGCACTTTGTTTGCACGAAATGTAACAAATGTGTGTTTAATGACATTCATGATGATTGTATCACTAAAGTCCTGAACAAGGTTAACCAAAACGCTAGAGCACCTCAAAAAAGGAACCCAAAAGGAAATAGGTTTTCTCAAATTAAGTCTTCCGCTGTGCGTGAGAAACCTATGTCTCCTAGACCTTGTCTTAGGTGGATACCAACGGGTAGAACCTTTAAAACAATTGGTCTTAGGTGGGTTCCTACTAGAAAGATACTTCCCTCTAGCTCGACAAAGGTTCAAGGTGAACCCCCACATGGTTCTCACAAAGATATCACTAACCCACATGCAACCATACAAACTACTAATGAAAGTGCAGGTACCGACGTCACGGTTCAACAGGAACACAAAGGACCAATATCTGTAACCCGATCAACAAAAGACACTCTCAGAGTTTGGTTGTTGAAGAAGCAGATATCAGAGAAATACATGTCTCAGGGGCTTCACAATTAAGCTTCAACATAACTTACAGTCCAATTACAGGCTGTAACTCGTTCTTCAAAGGTAGGAAAGCTTATCGATCAATGATAGCTTATCCTCAAAACGAGAAATTCATATTTCTCGGTCACGAGCTTCTCTTAAAACTATTCAAAAGTTTTAAGCTCGTGTAATGGCTTATAGTTAAATTACAGACTGTAACCCGGGCTCACAAGACAGGAAAGTTCATCCCGATGATGACTTATCCTCATAACGAGAAATTAAGTTTTCTCGGACATGAGAAATCTGTAAAAACATTCAACGTTTTTAAGCTCATGTACAAAGACTTACAGTCAAATGTCAGACTGTAACTCGTACTTCAAAAACAAGAAAGTTCATCCCGAGTATGACTTATCCTCGGAACGAGAAATTCAGTTCTCTCGGACACGAGCTTCCATCAAAACTATTCTAAAGTTTTTAGCTCGTGTATATGACTTCTAAGCACATCACAACTTAGGACTCAAACCTCAAATAAGGAAAGTTTATCACGGACGATAACTTATCCTTCTCAACAAGAAATTCATATTTCTCGGTCATGAGCTTCTCATAAAAACATTCTAAGTTTTTAAGTTCATGAAAAACGACTTCTAAGTAAATGTCAGCTTAGAACTCGAACTTCACCTTAAAGAGAGTCTATCACGGATGATAACTTATCCTTCAAAACGAGAAATTAATTTTTCTCGGTCATGAGCTAGTCACAAAACATTCAAAGTTTTGAGCTCATGTAAATTGGAATTATTTTAAAACCGTTGAACACAATTTTTTAAGAATTTCTCAAAAGATTTTTCTAAATCTCTCAAAATTGTGTGTTCAACACTCCCTTCCTCATAAAATGGTTTTTATATCTCTAAAATGTGATATGTTATTTTGATTAATTTTTGAGGCGGAGCAATTTAAAATCAAGCCTTTAATGTTGTTGGGTATATCTCAAAGTTTTTATATATCCAACACATTCCGAAAATGATATTAAATTGTCAAATGTACTATATTATATCGGATAAGGCATCTCAACTACGTACCTCAACATATTTTTTGGTGTCATTTTTCCAAAATATTGTCAAATTTTGTTTTAAGACACACATATATTGTTGAGGGGGAGATACACGACTGAAAAAGTTCCATGATTCATGCGTGCACACATGTTTCACTCCCGTTAATTTTTAGAAAATTGTCATATTTTAATCAATTGGTATCTCTAATATCATATTTTTATATTAGAGATAGGGGGAGAAAATGTGATTAAAATGTAACATATCGCAACATGTGATCCTAAAGCCTCAAGTTCAACTCTTTCCTTTACATGCTAAACTATTTCGTATATCGATGCATGTGTGTAAGGGGAGCTTTTCGGAAATGTAAAACTTTCAAAGTGTTAAAAGTTTTGATTTTTATCAAGCACTTTGAATGTTTTTCAATGGTTTTATGGTTACGATCTATACCCAAAACAACTTACTATCCACGACGGAACGTTGGAGTCAAAAGGTGGTTTAGGATAGGAAACTTAGTCCTATGATCAAACCAGAACCGGAGGGATCTACCCAAGGACATTCCATAGCTATAAATAGTTGTCCTTAGGAAAGATGGAGTTGAATGAAGCTGAATGCGGACCAATTACTTAAGTTAGCACTGGAACAATCACAACAAGGTGCTAGTGATGATGTATTGGTAAGCATTAAAGGAGTTGAATACTCTATGCAACTTAGGCAGAAACCGGGTTAACACATCTTTTGAAGACAAGTGTCATGGACCCAGTGATGCGATGCACAACCCTTCCCCAGCCATTTGAGTTTATCTCAAAAGAAACTTGTCTAATTGTCACGGAGATCAACACGTATCTATTGACTTTCTCACTCCGAGTTAGTCAATATTGAAAAGGTGGCAGTCTGCTCCAGCCTCTGATTACCAAAATGCACTTATTGAGTCTAGAGCCAAAAGAGATCAATCTATTATATCACTAGGACACAATCGAGTCCTACGCATTATCCTTACGATATTACGAGAACATCTAAGATATACGATTCATAATGAAGATGGAAATCCTGCTTGAGCCAGCATCAAACAAGCTCATGGTAGGTAACTTGTACGATTCTACACGAATCAAACTTGTGAGAACTGGAAAGCAACTAAGTTTGGATTCTTAATTGATTCAAACTTGATTCCAGGTTTCTTCGCAATATCCGTGTGATCTTGCCAGAAAATTCAGAGTGACACTCTTCAGTGTTCATAATGACGAATGGAAATCCTTCCAGTGTCAACCTCAAACAGCACTGCGGTAGGTAACTGGCAAGATTTATTATGAATCGAGCTTGTGACAAACTGGAAAGTAACAATAGTGCGATTCTTATAGAATCAAACTTGTTCCAGGAATTCTGAATTGACGACTCTAATCAGACGGATAACTTATCCTTATGATTCACTCTTTAGGTTCGCAGCCTACTTTGAAACGGTCGAGTAAAAAGAATTGGCTACTACTGCCGCGAAACCCTGTCAAGGAGGATCTTAATCGAATCTACCCGATCACAGGTACGGTATCTAATACCGTCTAACGGTCTTCACCGACCGGAGGTAAAAAGCTACAGAATTAGGGTGAAATGTTCAAAGCCATTTTATCCGTGTCTATATATGTTGATGCATATCAAGATGGTGGCGTAGCTGTGTACTAACTGAAGTCGTCTTCACATGTTCATACTAAAAGTTAAAGTCTTTCGCTACTCTGATGGATATTTGAAGGACTAACTTCAACTATATTTGCATTGGAGATTGTTAGCCTTTCAAAATCAACAAAGTATGAACATGTCGATTCAAAAGTCACAAGAGCACAAGATGGCGATAATCAAGATACCTAAGAATGTAAGAATGTAATAGGTCATCCTAGTCACAAGGAGCACAAGATGAAGATCTCAAGCACTCAAAGTCAAATGAGAAAGGCACAAGATAAAGATCACAAAAGCATGAAGGAACAAAGCCGTTACAAACAAGATCAAGACCAAGATACAAGACCTAAGAAGGAAGATAACCTCCACAAGAATGTATTCTCTCAATCATCATATGCATTTTAAAGATGACCGATACATTGGGGGAGATTGTTAGCCCTATATTTTATATATAGTCGAACAAGAATGTAATAGGTCATCTTAGTCGTTAATGGTCTTCTATTGTAATAGGTTAGTCGGGTTAACCGGGCTTAGAATTCAAGCTAATATTGTATAAGTTGTGGACGTAAGACCAAGTGCAAGCCAAGCCCGACCCAACCCATGAGCCCACCAAGTTCATGGGTATATAAACCCTCTTCCATGTGTGGAAGAGGGTGTTGGTTCATTTACTTTCTCTCTCTAGTAAACATAAACCTTCCACCATCACTCTTGTTTCTCTCTCTACCTTTCTTTTCTTTCTCTCTCTAGAATCTTGTGTTATGGATTGATATGGGATTAACACAAAAATATTATGTATACCCATGAATCCCTCCCAACCATTCCAATACCTAGGGTTATTAGTCTTGGCAACATGGACCTAAACATTCCTTTTTGACCAGCAAGCTACTCAAGCAGAAAAGGTATATGCATATTATAGTACCTCAAGGACTAAGAACTCCAGCAGGCCATGTAGAAAGTTTTCATAGTCCCAAGCCCTTACTCACCAGTGGGTATAATCTAGGATCATACATGAGTATCATAAGGATACCCTTATTCCTAATGGTTTGGCCTACCCCTCCCTTTAAACCTTGAATACTTACAAACTCCTTGTAGAAAATACATCACAATCCTAGCTGGTTCTTGCATAGTTAGTCTAAAACCACAAACAAATGACACAAAACAAAGAAAAACCCTAGCAGGGGAAACTACCCAATCAGGGGGAAAATTTTCAAACAAACAGTGGCATTAGACAAAATGGAAAAACTAACTAAGTATGGTACCACAACAAATAATAGTACACTCCTGAGCACACACAATAACTTACAAACATCTGTTTAGGGATTGACCATTCCAATACTTGTTACCAAGTACTGAAATCTCCCAATATCAAAAGGTTTTGTTAAATGATGAGCTACATTAACTTCTATATCAATAGATTCAGGCAAAATTAATCCTTTTTCAAAACAATCTCTTATAAAATGATGTCTGATTTCAATATGTTTAGTTTTGGTGTGTTAAACAGGATTTTTGATAATGTAAATTGTACTATTATTATCAATGAATATCTTGGCTTTAAGAAAATTGTACCCATAAATAAGCAATTGATTTTGGATCCATAAGACTTGTCCAAAGCATGCAACAGCCGCCACATATTCAGATTCAGTTATTGAAGTTGTTAGCATGGTTTGGTTTTTGCACTGCCAAGATATAAACCTGCTCCCCAGAAATTGACATCCACCTGTTGTGGATTTCCTATCATTGTTATCACCAGCATAGTCACTATCTAAATAGGAGACTAGCTCAAAGGGAGACTCATTTGGGTACCAAAGTCCTAAGGTAGGGTGACACTTAAGATACCTAAATATCCTCTTTACTACAAACAGATGGAACTTCATTGGTGGCACTTGGTGTCTGAAACAAAGATACACAGCAAACATGATGTTAGGTCTTGAAGTTGTAAGGTACATGAGATATCCAATCATGGACCTATAGTTTCTGACATCAACAACCTTGCCTAGCCCTTCTTTCCCACGAGGATGCTCTTTGTCTATTAAAGTAGAGACTTTCTTACCTTCATATAACCTAAACTTCTTCACAATCTCAACAACATACTTATCTTGAGAAATAAATATACCATCTTTCCCCATGGCACTCAATTGGAACTTGTCTTGCATCAATTTGGCAAATTATTTGCTAAGCAAAGGATTTATGGATCAAAAAATGATGTCATCCACATAAACCCTGTTGAATCCATTATCCACGAGGTACTTGGATGAAGTTCCATACCATGCCCTAGGAGCTTGATGAAGTCCATACATTGCCTTTTTCACCTTGTAAACTTTGTTTGGATGTTCTAGATCTTCAAAGCCTAGAGGTTGCATTACATAGACTTCCTCATCAATGGTGCCATAGAGGAAGGAACTTTTAACATCCATCTGACATACCACAAAATCCATGAAGGAAGCATAGGCCAAGAACAATCTTATGGCCTCAATTCTAGAAACTAGGGCAAACACTTCCTCATACTCAATGCCTTCCTCTTGTGTATACCCTTGAGCTACTAACTTTGCCTTGTTTCTGACAACTATTCCTCTTTCACCCTTCTTGTTTCTGAGAACCCATTTTATCCCAATAGGCCTTGCCCATTTTGGACAGTCTACTAAAACCTAAACCTCTTGGATATCAAACTGTAGTAACTCTTCTTGCTTAGCCTCTACCCAGCTCTCATCATTTAAGGCTTGAAAAATCTTCTTTTGCTCTTCTTGTGATACAAAGGCAGCAAAGAGACAACATTACATATTTTCATGATTTAACTTCATAGTGATATTTGCAATGAAGCTATGATTTAAAGCTTGATATCTGGTTTGTCTAGGAGTATGAATGTCACCAATAATTTGAGATTGTGGATGATCCTTGTTGATTCTGTAGGTGGAATTCATATCCATGATGACCTATATTTCCAAATTTTTCTAAGTCATGCTCTATATGGCTATCCTGATTTGGGAAGAATTCTTCAAAAGGACTTCCTGAGGACACTATATTTTTTAATGAAGGAGATATGTGTAGATCTGAGTAGCTTGAACCTCCATGTCTTAGGATTCTCTTTCCTCTGCTAGTCATGGAGAAGGGGGTAGATGTAGAATGAGGTGGGGGTTCCTTTATCTGCATCAGTTCATCGATAATCACTTGCTCTTCATAAAAAGTGGGAATGACTGTACTAGCAGGAGAATGTGAGATTCTACTGCTTTAAGACATTCCACTGTTTTCATTATTACTGTCAGTAGAGTGATTGATAGGTTTTGGACTATTTTAGGGCTGCTCATCCTTTTGAGAGAGATCATTTTCTTCTGCATTCCCTTGGTCAGAATCATCAGCAGGGAACAATGATGGTACAATCATGTACCTCAAAGGTGGATACTCTAAAGTAGTTGGTTCTTTGGTACCTGAAATGTTAGTATTTTCCAAAACAATAGGCACATAGTTCATGGATTTAGAAAGAACATCAATATCAAAGAACCAATTGAGACCTGCTTGTGTGTCTTCAGGTTTATCTTCCAGAAAGTTCACATGTATGTTTTTCATCACCATGCTTGTCTTTTTGTTGAAGACTCTGTATCCCTTGCTTGTTAATGAATACCCAACAAAGTATCTATTATCTCCCTTTTCATTGAACTTTCCCAAATGATCAAGTGTATTGAGGATTACCGCATGACACCCAAATGGTTTGAAAAAGTCAATCAAAGGGGTCTGCCATTGAATAGTTGATATGGAGTCTTGTTGTGAGCCTTTACCACTAGTGCTCTGTTTTGAACATAACAAGCAGTGCCAACAGCTTCAGCCCAAAATATAACTGGAAGCTTAGAATCAGATAACATAGTCCTTGCAGCCTCAATGAGTGTTTAGTGTCTCCTTTATGCAACTTCATTTTGTTGTGGTGTCCTGGCTATGTTGTATTACCTTTTTATTCCTTTACTTATGTAGGAAGAATCGAGTTCATTGTTTCTGAAATCTCCACCATTATCTAACCTAATTGTCACCTTCATACTCTTTTGAAGCTCAATTTGAGTAATGAAGTTTCTAAGAATCTCTAATCTGTCACTCTTTTTAAACAGAAAGAAGGTCCATGTGAACCATGAGAAATCATCAGTGACCACTATGCAGTACCATTTCTTACTCATACTTGCTAAAGAGGTGGGACCAAAAAGATCCATGTGCAGCAACTTCAATGGTTTGGTGTTGGACTGAGCAATTTTAGATTTGCAAGAGGCTCTATGTTGCTTTCCCTTCGAGCAGGCAACACATGTATGATCATTATTGAAGGTCTTTGAAGGAAGACCATGAACAAGATTAAATTTAACCAATTTGTTCATATTCTTGAAGTTTAAATGACCTAGTCTTCTGTGCCATTTCTTGCATTCTTCAACTGAGGCTTTGGCAATGAAACAATTTTCATTGTCTTGGAGGGCTATTTCCTTTAGGTCAACTGTGTACATGTTATTATGTCTTGTAGTTCTCAACACAATAGGAGTGTTGGGTGGTAACACAAATTCGTTTCCCAACACCAAGCACATAGTGTCAAAGAAAAGAACAAAATTGTTTGTCATTTGAGACACACTAAATAAGTTGTACTTTAGTTCTTTCACCAGATAGACATTATCAAATGTCATTCCATTTGTGATAATGGTCCCTTTTTCCAGTTATTGTCCCATGCCCATCCCCAAATGATACACCATCGTTGTCATGCAGGGGAACAAAGTTGGACAAATATGCCTTTTTCCAGTCATGTTCCTTGAGCAACCGCTGTCCCAATATGCTTTATCATTCTTTGTCTGCCTTGTCACCTACAAAAAGAACTCATAATTTTAGTTCCTTTTGCGGACCCAAGCCATTACTGACTTAGGTCTATCTCATGTATCAATATAAGAATATTTATCAAAACTTAGAGATACACCATTGGGTTGAGTACCCTTTTTAGGAGTCCAAACCCAACGAGATGAGGCTTATACATCTTTTCCCAATCTTCCCATGTTAGCAGAGGCAAAGATTTTTCCAGCAGGGGAAACCCTAGGCTTATCATGGGAAACCCTAGGCTTAGCGGGGGAAACCATATGCTTGTTTTGTCCTCTATAAGTTCGTTGGTAAGGTATATGGCCATATGCATATGTCTTATGAGATGGTGGTCAGGTCATATTTGTGCTAGATTTAGGGTATGCTTTAGGTTTCTTTCTGAGGGCAGGTGCGACATACTTATCAGTTGCCTTAATTCTCAAAGCAGGGGGAATATATTTAGAAGGGTAAAGATGTTTTGCCCCTGTATTTAACAAAATGGCTTTTGGTTTTATTTCCTTTAGAGTATTTGCAGCCACAACCCCATACTTGCCGTACACTCTTGATGCATGTGACTAAAACTACCATAGGTGAAACAAGATTTGGTGTTTTTAACAAAATCTTTGCCTAGTTGTATAGATTTTTTTATTGTTCCAGTTCCTTTGATTACCTCTTGGGACATGCCTATACATTTCAGCATATCTAGCACAATTTTTGTAAATTCTTGGACTACTAGGTTCCGAATTTGATTTGCTGCTAGTGCTGGATAACTTTATTTTAACAGAACTAGTGTCACTACCAAACAAACCTTCTCTAGAGAAAAGAATAGGGTTATCTATTTTCCACTGTTTTAAAGTTGCTTGTTCTTTATTAAAATCTCTTATTTTACTAGTTTTAACCAATGGTTCTTCTTGTTTTTGACTATATAACCTATAGCAATTATGGTCAAACACTATATCCTCCTGTTTAGCAAAACAAGGAATTTCAGTCCAAGAAAGGTATTTGATAGTTGTAAAATCACACTTGTTTAGGAAAACAAGGCAATAATATAGGGCAAGCGTGCACGACGGTTTAGGAAAACCGTGTGTAAATGACCCTTAAGAAAAGTGAGTTCGTTCTCGAGGAGGCACGTGTGCTGTGTAATAAATTGATTTTGATTGATGATTTTATTAAGAAGAAAAGAGAAGAGAAAATGACGAAAACGTAAAAATAAAAATTAACGAAAAAATCACTACTAGAAAGTTAAGACGTAGAACCTTAAAAACCACGAAAATTACAATTAAAACCTAAAAATTCCTAAAAATTACTAAAAATCCACAATAAAATTCTAAGAGTTTACAAAAAATCCAAACTTGCTAAAACCTTTTAATTAATTAAATAATGACTTTTTAATGCTAATTAAAGCCCTAAAAATCACTTTTAATTATTAAAAAGCCTTAAACAAGATTTTATAGTTTGTAAACCTCAAAAATAACCTAATTAATCTAAAAACTATTTTTAAAAATTTTAAAACCAAATTAATCTATTTTTAAACTCCTAAAAACTATTAAAATCTATTAAAACTTAAATTAATTCTAAAATACAAATGAAAAGCCTAAAAAAGATTTGGAAAGTGACAAAATTCCTAATTATGTGTCCTTAACCTAGTAAAAATGAAAAAAAGTTAAAAATTAAACTTTCTATTTTTAGTAATAAAATAATATCAACATATTCAAAAAAATAAAAATTTTGTAAATAAATTCTAAAAAATTGCCAAAAATCCTAAATAATGTAACTAAAACAAAAATGCAATACAAATTTTCTGAAACCTATTTATTAATTTTATATTAAATTTTAAAGTTGTCTAAAAACCCTAAAATCAAATAAAATTAAAAATAAGACTTTTTGAAAACTTTTTGATATGTAAACCTCAAGTTACTTAAACAAAGCCTAAAAACTAATTTTCTGGATTTTTAAAATGCTTTTTACTATTTATAATTGACTTTCTAAAAATTAAACTAAAAATAATCCTAAAAAATAAATAAAGAAAGGGAAAAATTGAAACTTTAGCTATAAAAATCCTAAACAACTTTCTAATCCTAGGAAAATTGGAATCTGCTTAATTTGCTTGTCCAATAAGCCCAAATCCCCTAAATAAGCTACGGATTTTTTAAATAAGCCCACTTTCAAAACGTGTTATAAGGATTACCAATGCACCCTTTGTCAGTAAAAGACCCAAGGGCGCAGTGGTGAGTGTGTTGTGTTGTGAACGTGATGTCAAAGGGTCGAGGCTGGCGAACCCCCTTTTTGTTTCTTATTATTATTTTTTTTAAACTTTACCAACACAAACATGTGACACTGTTAAGCTTACAAACACAAACCAACTCCAAATGACACCAAGATTAAACCCTAGAATCCAATAAAACGTACCCAGTTAAGCTTATATGAACACAAGCCAAAGTCAATATCTTCACTTGTGCATTTGACCAAGAGGACTTGGATTTTGATGATATTGGTGTTGTTTTGAGGGACACAGGGGCACCCTTGTACTCTTTGGAGTACAAGGAGTCAAGAAAATCACAAAGCAAGTAAGCCCTAGCACTAAATCAAACTCAAAAAGGCAACATCAAGTTGCTGTTATGCTCATGTAGGTCTGATGGCTATAAGCTTATTCTACATGCACAAAAATGATTTTCCAACCTCAATATCTTGCATACAATCACTCCAACTAGCATACAATCAATCTTCAAACCTTAATCAACCTAGGATCTAACAATTATAAAGATATGAGGGCTCAATTTCACACCAATCAAGCAGAAAAAATGGCATACAGATTTTAAGCTATGTTTTTCTTTTTTTATTTCACAAACTTGGTCAAAACTCCAACAAACTGACCCCTATGACTAGCATGCAACCTATACTACTCTAATAAGTGTATCTCAACAAGTTTTAATTCAAAATCTTGTTACTAGACCTTAATTAAACCCGTATCCAAACACACCTTAAAAACTGAAATCAACAATTTTTCAAACCAAATCCTTTCAAAACTTGCTCAAACTGATTCTAAACTAACTAGTCATGCATATTATCCTCTAAACAGTGAAATCAAACCAATAGAACACACATTTAAACACTTTGCACATGAATCACTCAAATCTCACATAGTACCAAATGAAAATGAAAACAAGGAATTCTACCTTGAGGGACTTACATCCAAGTCCCTCAGTGACTGTGTGTCACCTCCTTATAGGCTGGGGCCTATGCAGAAATCTTGATCAACAAACAAACACAAATCCTGCTAAGAAAAGATAAAAAAAACAAGCTATATGCAATAATCTGTTTTTCTTAAAACCTATTTAAAAACTTTCAAAACTTCTCAAACGTTTTTCTAAACTCACACTTAGAACAAACACACTTAAAATCTGCTATTACAAACCTTGAAACAAGATTCACCACAAATTCACCAATTTCAGAAAACTTAAGATAATTTTGAAAAACCAAAATTACTTCACCAATTTTTCAATGGAACTCAGATTTTACTCAACAAACAATACACCAACTTTTAAAAACAGTAAAAGGAATTACATTTATAACAAAATACCAACTTTAATTTCTTAAAAAGGAATTACAATTTTTTGGAGTAAAAATCTGGAACAAAGAAATACATCCCACATTTGGGTGTATTTATACTAATCTATGGAAATTACTAGAAGACTGAATAAAAAATTACAAATGTGTAAACCCTAGTTGCTAAAAAGCCCTAAATGCCCTTGGACGAACTTTGGATTCTTGGTCAAATTCTTGCCATGTGATGCTTTGTTGGATGCCAGCTCTCAAAACTTGATCTTGGGCGTTGGTTTGGACTTGGGGACAAAGGAATAGCTGTGAATCGTTGATTTGGTCGGGTTTAGGTTTTTGAGGGAAAGTGATGGGTGAGGGGAGGGTCGGGGTAGGGTCCACAGCCCATGTGAGGGTTTGTTGTGAGGTGGGATAAGGTGACAAAATAGTTAATCAAGGATCTGGAGGGTTTTAGCAATTTTCCCTTTGTTTTCAATTTAATTGAACCTGGGTAATTTAGGGTTCTAGGGTAATTAGGGGAGGGGATTTAATCCAAAAAAGGAAAAAGTTTATTTGAATTGGGTGTTAGGAGGGAAAGGATTAGGGTGAGTGGGTTTGATTGTTTGACTTGACCAGTTTAATAAATTAAACCGGGTTGTGGGTTTGGGTATTGGGCTGGGTAAACGGGTTGGGTAATGGTAATGGGTGGGTATTGATGAGGTGTCACAGTCTGGTTGGGTGGGGAGGTTTGGATGTTTGGCAGTTTAGGTCCCCAAGTTTTCTTCTTTTGTTCATGTTGTAAGAAAAGCTGTCAACGCCTATTTTCACTTGTAACAACTTTGCCATAGTTGTCGTTTATGGCACAACTTGTTTAGAAACTTTTTCCAAGGGCTTCTTTTGTAATTGTGGCATTCTTCAAGGGCTGAATAAGTAATATCTTGAAACTTTAAGGACCCACTTGTAACATCTGAGATTTACAAGGGCCTAAAGTGACAAGTCTTCAATAGTTGAGGGACCAATCTTGCCAATTATTCAAACTTCAAGGGGCATTTTGCAAAATCCAAACTTGGGCCCGGTTCATTGTGCGACTTCGTTTCCCGTGTTCGTTTTTGAATGATTCTTGTGATCTTTTGTCATTTCCTCAATATCCGTACCTAAAAATACACAAGTAACAAACACGAGCATATATTTGGCATATTTAATGATATTTTATGCATTTTAAGCTCGATTTGGACGATGAGACCATGTATAAAAGCAGTCTCATCAGTATTTCATTGGGCTAGCACCATGTATGTTAGCAGGGGGTGGTGGAATTTCAGCATGTTGATTTTTGACATCTAAACTAGTTTTGTCCTTAGGAGATTGTCCTATTTCTACAGCCTTAGTTAAATCTTTAGCAGCTTTTTCAAACTTCTCAATAGTTAAATTATATTTTTATCGATTTGCTCTAAATATTTCAACTTCAACAATTAATTCCTAGGTTGTGGCATCTTTTTCCCTAGAATCTCTTTCTAGAATTTCAATGTGCTCCCTATATTTATTCTCTCTTTGTTGATATTCTCTAATTGTAGACTCTAGTTGTTATAATGCAAGTTTATAGTTTTCTAGATTATTTTCACAATTTACGCAATCAACATTTAGCTTTCTAATTTGTTCTTTTAATGACTCAGTGTTTTTCCTACACCCGTTGGTACAGTAAGAATCATCATATACCTCATTATCTGAGCTAGAAGTAGACATGGCCATTAGGGAAAATTCTTTCTTTGTCTCTTCAACAACTAGATCTTGATTCCTTTCAACACGTTAAGGTCATAGATCTCCAGTCCCATCTAATTTCATCTATCCCTTGCATGGGTACCATAGTCTTGGCCTCAGAATCCTCATTCTTGCTCTTCTTTCTATAGCTGCTACCATTCTTTGGAGATCTGCATTCCCTAGCAAAGTGACCTTGCTTCCCACAGTTGTAGCACTCCACCTTTGATTTATCAAACCCAACAACATCAGAAGGATTAATGGAAATCTTTTTCCCATATTTTTTATAGAATCTTTAGCTCTCATGCTAAGCAGAGCCATGTTCCATTTGATGTCCATTTCTTCCAAGCTTTGCTTACTAATTCAAGTTAAATTCTCATGCAACACACTAGAGCCATGAGATCCATATGATGCAATGAATGCACAAGCAGTGTTAAGACTAAATGTTGCAGGTATTTCTTCTCCACTTGGTTGTCCTGAGCTTGAAGAGGCAGAATGGGTTGTCTGATATGAAATAGTGGAATGTGTAGCAGAAGGAACTTCAATCCCACTTCTATTGGAGTTTCCACTATTTTGTGAAATGAAGGCCATATTAGCAGGTGTATCAGTAAGTCCACTTGAATTTGTGGGAATGGTTCCTGAAGCTTTCATTTCATTGACAACAGGTTCAAAAACCTTTAATATGTTATATATATCATTAATGTTTTTGTCATCAGTGTCATCCCTATTCTGCCAAATGGATTTGTAAACAAACCATTCTTTTCGAATACTGTTAAGGAATCTGGCATTGACTTGCTCACTTGAAACCTCTATGTCAAAGAATTATAGTTGAGCAACCAGATCTTGGAGTCTATTATAGATAGAACCAATTGTTTCATCACCTTTTGCTTTAAATGAAGCAAATTGGTTTATCATTTGATTTTTCTTTTTCTTCTTGGTGGCTTCATTTCCTCCAAAAGTTTTCCCAATAGCTTCTCAAAGTTCCTTAGCAGTCTTATGCTTCCTGAACCTTAACTGATGTCTATCAGGCAGGGCTAACAACAAAGAGCTCTGAGGTCTGACATCATACCTTCTTGCTTGGATCTCCTTGTCTGAGACAGCAGCAGGCTTGGTCTTATTTTCACTACTTTTGGAACTTTCTCCTTCTTCATTGTCTTTGTTCTTACCATTATCTGCCACTTCCACTGTTTTGGTGAATTGATCACCAAAATCTATGACTTCCCATAGAGCATAGTGTTCCATTTTAAGATATTTTTGAATCTTGAATTCCCACATTTCAAAGTTCTCAGGATCCAAAATTAGAAATTTGAGGGAATTATTGTTTGAAGATGAAAGAGTGTCTGTAGACATGATTGGTTGTAGATGTGAGGGTTGTGTTGTTCTTGGTTTAATCAAAGTTTCTCAACAAGCTCTGATACCACTTGTTGATCCCAAACTTAGATCTTAAACCTTAGCTTGTATAAGAGTAGTGATAGCAAGAGTAAACTCAAACTATCACTTAGAGAAACTTTGCTTTTGACAAAGTAACTAAACAAGATGCGGAAAGTAATGTTTAGCACAAGAACAAGTAGTAAACCAAATTGTAAGCTTTAATATATTGAATAATGTATGAATACCCAAGATGGTATTAGGATTTACAACCTTAAAGCGTGAAATGAAATGAAAGAAAAGATATATCAATTACAAAACCCTAGTGAGTCCTTTTTATAACATATGGACTCTTGTACAAGATAACTATGAAACAAACTAGGAAGGTATTCTGGACTTGTAACAGAAACGCGTCAATATCTCTTCCAAGTTTATCTATGCAGTAGTGTCTTTGACTCCTAGCAGTGGGAATAGATACCACTTCCTTCAATAATCCAGCAGGGGAAAGTACACTAGCAGTGGGAACTTGTTTCTCATAGCAAGGGGAACTTCTCTTGAATATTTATTCCCAACAAGGTAAATGTCTAAACATTAAATGACCATAAAGGAAACTTGAAACAAACATCGGTTCCAAACATACGTTCCACACATAATGCGTAAGTAAAGAATGTTTAAAAGGACTAAAAAATGTCTTGCAAGCAAAAGTATGTAAATGCATTAAAGAAGTGAAGACAAGGGAGCCTCCATCCAAATGCACGTACTCTTGGAGATCCTAGATTTGCCCTTTTGTACCTACCGTATTGGGACATAGAAAAAAATACGACTGAGCAATACGCTCAGTGTGCGGATATATGACAATGAAATATAAAGCATAAACATAAGAAATTAATGAAATGAAATGAAGTACAGCAGAATAAGTGTATGTCCTGGAAAACCTTGTGTAAGTTTATAAAACTGGTTTATATTCTGAAAAGAATTATGTTTATTTTATACTGAAAAGTGTATTTTATATATGCCCGGAACCCATATAGGTCATGAGGTATCAACGTGCATGAATACTTAGAGGCACGACCTCATCATGCAATTAGAGGGGTTGCCTCTAATTATAGTAGTCTGGGTTGGATGGATCAGCTCCATATAACGGATGCAAGGCACACACCGCAGTTACCATGTAATCTTGTTAAACTTATCCTAGGATGCACCCATTCGCCCCATATGATAATAATAAAATAGGCCATATAACTGAAAGGGACGCTGCGAGCAATCACTCTCACCGCAGAAGAGTCATAACACCGGTGCCTCTAGTGTTATGGTTATGGTAGCTTCATAACTAGGTGGAACTGGCATGCATGTATATAGCTCAGGCAAATCTAAATATAAATAATATAATTACTGTTTTTGTTTAAGACACATAAACTACTGGAGAAAACAGATGGCTGCAAATGGGAAATCATAATATTGGAAGAAAGTGTCCTTACTAAAGGACGGAATATCCGTACCTTATGTCTAGTAAATGAAGATGAAAACGAATGCGGAAGATCACTCCGATTTCACAATAGCTACATAATGAAATGGAAATGAATAAGTTGTCTGTTTTACTTATACATATTGGCTATTAGTCTACTTGACGTGTTCTTATCTTGTTTTACTTGTTCTTTTTTTATCATGTGATTCTTAATGTTTCATGTGTTTTAGATTAGTGTATTTCATGTTTTAAGTGTTATAGTACTTGTTATAACATAATGAGTAACTTTTTAAAAATAGCAGGTTTCTATATATAGTAAATTTCCAAAAATAGCAGGTTTTCATTTATAGTAACTTTCCAAAAAGAGAAAGTTTCCTTAAATAGTAAGTTACCATAACTAGAAGTTTCCATAATTAGTAAGTTTCCAAAAATAGAAAGTTTCCATATTTAGTATGTTTCCGTAAATAGCATGTTACCATATTTAGTATGTTTCCATAAATAGCATATTACCATATTTAATATATTTCCATAAATATCATGTTTCCATATTTAGTGTATTTCCATAATTAATAATAGGCGTATTAAATAAATATAATGATATAACATGTTGTTTTAAAAAGCATATTATATGTCATGATTAATTATATAGTAAAGTTTAATAATATTAAATACTTAGTCATAACATATAATTATTAGTTAATAATAATATTACATGATTTCATAAGTATTTATTAATTAATAATATTACATGATTAAATAATTAAACTTTAACATAAAATGATATAAACTATTAAGCTAAGTTTTGTTAATTAATTTAGTGCGCATGAATAATATATAATAATTATTTTATCCTAAGTTTTTTTAAATGAAATGGACATAACAATATCATGGTTTTTATTTAAATAAATTATAACCTAAATCATAATTATTAATTAATTTTATTTAACCATGTTTTAATTTAAATAAATTAATTAACCAAATAAAATACATGTTTAGTAAAAATTAGCCAAAGCCCCCTTGGTGTGTTTGCTCGTAACCGAGCCCCACAAGAACTCGACCGAGACCATGGAGGTCTCGGCTTCGCCTCGCACACAACGCAACATCACAGCCTTACGGCTGATCACCACAACAGCCACCGCCATCACTGCTGGTGCCACTACTGCCCATACGCAGCCCCTGGCCTAGCTAGGGTTGCCCCTGTTGCCTCTATAGTTCCCACCGAGACCCCTGTGAGGTCTCCTTCCCACTGCCAAGCCACGCACCCCACTGCTTGTGCAGTTGGGGTTGCTGCTGCATCACCAAAACCACCACCACCTCATCTTAGGTTACAGCTTGTTGGAAAACAAACACCACCGAGACCAATCTTGGTCTTGGTTTGTGTGAAACCCAAACAAAAACAATCCCGAACCCTTAATCTTGTTTAAATCTTATTGATTCCATGTTTTTAATGATTTCTTATTAAAGATCTTGAACAATCAACATATTTAAATAAAAAGATTAAAGGTTAAGGAATACCGAACGCGTGCACAATTAAATTAATAGATTCACGAACATATAATCGTATCTAGTTTAAGATCAAAAGAAAAAAATCGTCCTTGTGGTGGTATTGGAATGTCGCGGCCAAAAGAACAAGGAAAAGGAAGTTTTAGGGTTTTGTTATTTTCTTGTGACTGTGTTTTATGAAATCTCCCCGGAGTTTAATTGGTTTATGACTTGGATTACTATTGGGTTGGGCCAAGGCCCTTCCCTTCTTTTTGGATGCCACATATCACACACATATACACATATTCGTTTTATTTTTCGTGTCTAATTATTTATCGTATGTGTTCGTATTTTAGGGTCGTGTTTTATTTCTTGTATGTTTTAAGTATTATACGTAAATACTTATCATGTATTAATAATCATATTAATATACGTAATATGTATAATAATTAATTAATATACGCAATGACCAAAGACCTTCTAGTCTAGCGGTATGGAGGTTTACTCCTCTAGGGAAGGTCTCAAGTTCGATTCTTGCCTAGGGCGATATGCGTTTCCTCTTGCGTGTGTAAAGGGAAGGGTGCCACTGCCTTCTAGGTTGGACCCCACCTGGTTGTGTAGGCTTGCTACGCCTTTTGGGCTAGGGGCCATGTAGCCATAATTGTTGTTCCAAAAAAAAATTAATATAGGAAATGATTGTATTAAATGTTCATATTTCGTGTTGTACATTAGTTAACTGAAAAGTTTTAATTTAACTATATTTTCATGCATTTAATAATTGAAAGTATTTTAAAAAGGGTTTTCCAACTCTTCCCCTCTAAAAGAATAATTCATCCTCGAATTAGAGATACGATAAGCTGAAAATGACATACCCGAATCATAGCTGGAAATGAGGGTAAAAAATCCTAATAGACTCCTCCGTTTCCCAACTGGCTTCCCGCTCAGAATGGTCCCTCCAAAGGATTTTGACGAATGGGATCGTCTTTCTCCTCATGACTCGATCCTGACGGTCGAGAACTTTCTTAGGTTCCTTAGTATAGGATAGATCCTCACGAATCTGCTCGAATGGATACAAAACTGTTTGCAACGGATGGTAACTGTAACCTTTGAGTAAGGATACATGGAACACATAATGACCGTGAGATAGCTGAGGAGGTAACGCTAAATTCTATGATACTTCACCGACACGTTCAAGGATTTAAAACGGTCCAATGAAACAAGGACTGAGCTTGCCCTTGAGTCCAAAATGCTTGGCGCCACGTGCTGGTGATACCATCACCAAGCTTGAATTCTAAATCTCTACGATGTATATCGGCATAACACTTCTGACGAGCACGAGCTTCCTACAGCTTCGCCTTGGCGATGGCAACCTTCTCATTGGCCACCTCTATCATTTCTGGTCCTTTAATGATTCATTCTCCAACTTGATCCCAACATATTGGAGCACGACACTTCCTACCATCCAGCATCTTGAAAGGTGCACTCTTAATACTCGCGTGCCAACTATTGTTGTAGGAAAACTCAACCAAGCAAATGTAATCATCCCAAATCCCTGTCCATTCCAATACACAAGCTCGCAGCATCTCTTCTAAGGTTTGAATGGTGCACTCCGATTGACCATGGGTCTGAGGATGAAAGGTTGTGCTAAGCTTAAGTCTGGTGCCCCAAGCTTTCTGCAAACCCTTCAAGAATTTAGACGTGAAACGAGGATCTCTTTCGGATATGATATCTGATGGAGTACCATGCAGTCGCATGATCTCCTGAAGGAATATATTTTCCAATTTGCTAACTGAGAAATCTTTGCGAATTGGAAGAAAATGAGCTGACTTGGTTAAACGATCGACTATGACCAACATAGCATCATGCTTCCTCTGAGTCAATGGAAGTCTGGTGATGAAATCCATGGAGATTTTGTCCCACTTCCATTCGGGAATCTCTAACAGTTGTAGTAAACCACTAGCCCGCTGATGTTCTATATTAACCTGCTGGCTGGTCAGACATTTGGAAACGAAGGTAGCAACATCCTGCTTCATGCCACTCCACCAGAAATGTTGTTTGAGATCATGGTACATTTTGGTGGATCGTGGATGAATAGAGAATGGAGAGCTGTGAGCTTCAGTCAGTAATGCTTCTTTGAGTGTCTGATCATCCGGAACACATAGCTTGGTTCCCTGCCATACGATGCCTTCTTCATCTACAAGAAATTCTATCTGCCGATCAAGATTCTGAATAATAGCCCAAATCTCACCATCATCCTTTGGAGCTTCCTTGATCCGTGAGATTAAGTTCGGCTCAATTCCCAGATTATCCCAGAGAGGTTAAGTTCGGCTCAATTCTCAGATTATCCCAGTACCCATGTTGTTCACGTACTAAGAACTCAATGTCTAATCGCTCTATATCTTGTATGATTTCTTCTTCTATCTTGATGCCGACAATCATGCCTGACTTCCTGCTGAGAGCATCTGCCACTACATTCGCCTTACCGGAATGGTACTAAAGATTGATGTCATAGTCCTTGAGTAGTTCCAACCATCTTCTCTGCCTCATGTTTAACTCTCTTTGAGTGAATGTGTACTTGACACTCTTGTTATCAGTGAAAATGTCATATGATTCACCATATAGGTAGTGTCTCTAGATTTTGAGTGCAAACACCACTGCTGCTATTTCCATATCATGGGTAGGATAATTCTCCTCGTAAGGCTTTAGCTGACGTGATGCATATGCAATCACTTTCCCATGTTGCATGAGTACAGAGCCAAGTCCTTTACCCGAAGCATCGGTGTAGATCTGAAATCCACATGTGCCAGATGGGAGAGTAAGAATAGGTGGAGATACTAATCACTGCTTAAGTTCTTCAAAGCTCTTCTCCCGCTCATCATTCTAGACGAATTTCTCTCCCTTACGCATCAACTTGGTCAAAGGCAAGGCTAACCTTGAAAAGTTATCCACGAATCTTCGATAATAACAAGCTAAGCCCAGAAAACTACGAACCTCAGTTGCAAACGTTGGTCTTGGCCATTTAGTGATAGCTTCAACCTTCGCAGGATCCATAGTAATCCCTTTTGTAAAGACAATGTGTCCTAGACATGCCACCTTGTTTAACCAGAATTCACACTTAGAAAATTTGGCATACAATTGCTTCTGGCGAAGAATCTGTAGCACAGTGCGGAGATGTTCTTCATGTTCTTCCTTGAATTTAGAGAAGATGAGAATGTCGTCGATGAAAACGATGACAAATTTATCCAGAAACTCATGGAAGACGTAGTTCATTAAGTCCATGAATACTGCTGGAGTATTAGTGAGTCCGAAAGGCATGACTACGAACTCATAGTGGCTATATCTTGTGCGAAAAGCAGTCTTATGAATATCCTGCTCTTTCACTCGCAACTGATGATAACCAGATCGTAGATCAATCTTGGAGAAGTGCTTGGCACCTTGCAGTTGGTCGAAAAGATCATCGATACGCGGTAATGGATAACGGTTCCTAATCATGATCTTATTCAGCTCATGATAGTTAATGCATAAACACATGTTGCCATCCTTCTTTTTGATGAAAAGTACCGGTGCACCCCATAGTGATACACTTGGACGGATGAAACCTCACTCCAGTAACTCCTGCAGCTGGTCTTTTAATTCCTTGAGCTCTATGGGAGCCATGCAGTAAGGAGACTTAGAGATTGGTTGAGCTCATTGGATGAGCTCAATGCCAAACTCTACTTCGCGGATAGGTGGTATACCCGGAAGTTCCTCTGAAAATACATCGTCGAATTCAGAAACAACTGGCTGGCCTTGGATCAACCGAGCTTCAATAGTAATATCCTGAATCGTAGCTAAGAAGCCTTAGCATCCATGAGCTAGTAAAGCACGAGCTTGTAAGGCAGAAATGACTTGTACAGAATTTCCTGGTAGGGAACCATTATGAATGTACTTTGGAGCTTGGTCGTCATCGAATATAACCTGGTGCATATGACAATCGATAGTGGCATGGTGTTTAGATAACCAATCCATTCCTAATATTAGATCAAATTCGCACATATCCAGAGGTAGTGTGTCTACTAGGTGAATCTTATCATCAAATTCAACAGGAAGATCTATGTACACCTAGGTAATGCGCACAGAGTCTCGCATTGGCGTAGATATACTTAATATGTTCTCTAGTGTCAAAGGGATTTTATTAATACTAGTGGCATATGTAGTGGATATGACTGAATGAGTTGCACCAGTATAAAAAAACGCAAGCAACATGACCGTTCATAGAGAGGATTCCAGTGATAGTACTTGAAGACTTATTCGCCTGATCCTTGGTGGTAGTGTAGCCACGGCCTGAAGTTGGTGTCTTAGGAAGAGCAGAACCAGAAGTACCAGTAGTCTCTCCCTTCTTGTAGTCCTTCAACATGTGACCTGGTTGTCCACACTTAAAGAAAACGCCGACAGCCCGACGACTTGGTACAGGATGTCTACGGCTACAAGTAGTGTAGATAGGATGGGTTTAACCTCCAGGAGGTACCCCCGCTACCTGAGAGCCTGTTTAAGAAAATATGCGCGAGACATGATTATTTGGGTATAAGCATGAATACACTGAAAGTTTAAGACATGTTACCAGATGAAGACGAGTTATTGGACTGCTGACCATTCGCATTTGGTTACGTCCACTCACAGAGTTCATGTTATGAGGCTTAGATGTTAACACGTATGCATACAATTACTTAACATAGAAGATATTATGAATATTAGGGACCTGTTGTTGTTTGGGTAGCTGGAATTGTTACGGTAATGGTCATTACCGTTACGCCTGTTCGATGTGTATCGGTCATTAGATTGACCGTGCCCCTTGTTGTTCGTATACTGAGTGACCGGTTGGGACCGGTCTCCACCCTTCTGTCTGAAAGATACCATTGGATAGGACAAGATATAAAAATGAACATATAGGTTGGAATAATATGATAACGCTTGATGACTGAAATTTATAGCTCTTCTCTGGACGAGCTGGCTCCTCGTAATCGTCTCTCTCATGCAGCATCTCCAAACTACGTGATGCATCAGCCACTTGTGACACATTAGTGAAAGTGTCACTAAGTAGTCGATCAGTAGTCGTGGAGTGAAGAGCCTAGCGAAAGTGCTTCACTTGCTCCTCAGTTGTACCTGTAGTAGCGCCTAGAAATCCAGCTAACCTGAGGAACCTCTTCATAAACTCCGTACTGTTCTCTCCAAGTCTATGATGAATGGCATGGTAGTCCCTCTTAAGCCGCTCCTACTCAATTGTAGGAAAGAACTGATTGTAGAACAGAGTCTTGAATTGATCCTAAGTCAGAGCAGCCAACCATACATTACCTCCATTTGTCAGCTTGTATGCTCTCCACCAAGCTAATGCGTCGCCTTCAAACTTATAGCAATCCAACCTTGCCTTGTAAATTCCATCACATCCTAGAGCATCGAAGATTTTATCCATGTGCAAAATCCAGTTTTCCGCATCAGATGATAACTCAGCCTTCTCAAAAGATCGAGGCTTTTGCTTATTGAACCTCCCCAGCCAAGTGTGTAGAGTAACAGGTGGGGGAGGAGTAGGATTATTATGATTCAGGATGTTCCGGTATACAACCCGGATGTGATTCCTGATCTGTTGGAGCATAGCTTACATAGCTGCTTGGACATCTAAAGCCAGTTCCTCGTTGGTGCATGTTTTGACCATATGTGTTGACCATATGACAATTTAAAGAGGAAATGAAATGATTAAGTTGTTTAGAACATAGGATAAACATAAGAGATGCATGAAGAGTTTATGTAGGCATAGCCAACGAAACAGCCATTGGAAATGGTGGACGCCTATGGGTCGGTCCACAAAACAAAATTGACATGAGCAAAGGTGAACGCCTATGGGTCGGTTCCCAAAATAAAATTCAAATGAAAAGCACATGCGAAATAAATATGGCTAGTCTTGTACCAAACATTACTTAGCCAAAAACTTACCAGAAAACAATGATACATGAAATGAAATGAATAAAATTACTGTTAGTTTAGGAAGACTCTGGTGACTACCGACTAGTGCCATGTCAATTTTAAGAGCCTACAGGTCGAAACCTTGGCTCTGATACTATAATTGTAACACCTCATTTGGATAAATGGACCGTTACGTTGTAATTATGACGTGTCATCAAAGCATGCAAGGTAAATGTCTAAACATTAAATGACCATAAAGGAAACCGGAAACAAACATCGATTCCTAATATAGATGATTTTAGTTTGAAATTGTGTCTAATCAAATTGACCACGGTTAAAAGTGCGACTCAGTTGTTCTTGGTGTAAAAAGGAAATGTCGTTGACTATCTATTTTAAATAAAATTAAAACTTTAAAAGTAAATGACAAAATATAAAAGAAATAAAGAAAATCTAAAACTTAATAAAATGTAAACTTTAAAAATTAAAACTTTATAAAAAAGTAAACTTGAAAATAAACTAAGACAAGACAACTTAAAATACAGCTTGGTAAAAATGACGGGAAAATACAAATTCAAAAACAATTCGGAAAACAAGTTCTACTCCTAATTCAGAATAAAGCAATTTGACCTAAGTCGGAATCCAAGATCCCAAAGTAATCTGGAATGTGCAAACAATATGTAATCTGGAATGTGGTTGTATTACTATTCCGCAATCCTAATAAGTACACCATCCGAAATGATGCTACTATACCTTATCCGGAATCCAGGGTGTTCATGGACAATCCGGAATACAAAACCAACACAATCCGGAATCCCTACACTTGACCTAATCCGGAATAAAATTCTTGCACGTAATCCGGAATCCAGTTACAAACCTAAATCCGGAATCTATGTTTGATACTCAATTAGGAATGCATGTATGAAAGCTAATCCGGAATCCATGTTTTGTAGTTAATTCGGAATATGGCAAACCTACCTAATTCGGAATAAGTTGTTATAAAGCTAAGTCGGAATAAAGGAAAAGCAAATAAGTCGGAATACTAGGGTTTTAAAATCCGGGTTAATGAAGAATAAGCAAAAACCAAATAACCACTTAACCAAAACTTTAACCAAACTAATTTTTAGAAAAAACAAATAAGTCACAAATTAAAAACTCTAAAAAAACCAAATAAGCAAACTATTTAGAATAAACTTTTAAGAGATTTAAACTATAAAATCAACTTAAATGAAAATAAGCTAAACACTAATTAATCAAAAAGCACAATAAGCTAAAACATCAAACACTCCAAATCAATAAGAACAATCAAATAAGTAAATCGATCAAACAATCAACATGACTAAACAAACTACATGATAAACCAAATCAACCACAAGATTAAGATTAAGAAAGGAAGAATGAGAAATACTTAATAAGCTTGAATTTATAAAGATTAAGATTCAAGTACAAGATTTAAAGATGAAAGATTAAGCAAAACTGAAAGAGAAAACTAGAGAGAGAAAGTATTAAACACCTACTCCTAATTACCTTACTTAAAAACTAAAAATGAACTAACTCATAAAATGAAAGATTAGGAGACTATATATAGGGGAAGGGAAGTTGGTGTTGATGCTTCCTTATTTCTCTTGTCTTCTCATCTTTTAAATAACTCGTCTAATAGAATCAAAAGTGTTTAGGATAGAACCGGGAAGATGAGTACACGAGATCACGGGTCGTCAAATAGAATCAAAAGTGGCTCCCCTACACTTATTATGAAAAACGGGTAAAAAGGATAGATCATCGGTTTGCCTCCCGAGAAGCGATTGTTTTTGTTAACCGAGTCACGAGCCTGACTCGACCCAGAACTAATTCAAGGGAAATGTGGAGAGGGATGGTATCATCTCATGAGAGATGTCCTCTTTAAAGTACAACTTAACACGTTGGCCATTCACCTTAAAGTTTGGCCCATTTGGCTAAGATAACTCAATGGTGCCATAAGGGAAGATTTTGGCAACGGTGAATGGACGGAACCAACGGCTCTTAAGTTTTCCTAAAAAGATTTTCAACCAAGAGTTAAAGAGTAAAACTTGATCACCTATATGAAACTCTCGGTTCTTAATCCTAGAATCATGAATGAGCTTAGTCTTCTCCTAATAGATCAACGAATTCTCATAAGCCTCATTCCTAAGTTCATTGAGTTGGATTTTCCTAAGATCACCGGCTTTATTAATATCAAAATTAGCCCATTTCAAGGCCCAATAAGCTTTATGCTCCAACTCAATGGGGAGGTGGAAAGCCTTTCCGTACATTAGGAGATTAGGGTACAACCTATAGGTGTTTTATAAGCGGTACGGAAAGCCCACAAAGAATCATCCAACTTATCGGCCCATGAGGTACGATGCTCTCCCACGATACGCTCTAAGATTCGCTTAAGTCCACGGTTGGAAATCTCGGCTTGACCATTAGTTTGTAGATGATACGCGGTGGAAAGACGGTGATTGACACCATACTTAGCCATGACTTGTGCAAATTGATCATTGTAAAAATGAGTACCGCGATCACTAATGATAGCACGAGGAATGCCGAATCTAGTAAACAATTGTTTCAAAAAGTTCACAACCACCCTCGCATCATTAGTAGGTAAAGCCTTTTCTTCAACCCATTTGGATATGTAGTCAACGGCTAACAGGATTTACTTGTTCCCTTGGATGATGGAAATGGCCCCATAAAGTCGATACCCCATACGTCAAAGATTTCACATTCTTGGATGAAATTTTGAGGCTCTCATCTTTATGTGTGATATTTCCTTGTCTTTGGCAAGCATCACAATGCTTAACCATTTCATGAGTGTCATGATAAATGGTGGGCGAATAGAACCCGGAGTCGAAAACTTTCTTTGTGGTATAATTAGGACCGAAGTGACCACCGGTGGGTCCTTTGTGGCAAGCTTCAGGATTAGTAAAGCTGTCGGCCCATCAACTCACCTACGAATGACAAGATCCGCACATTGCTTGAAAAGATAAGGGTCGTCCCAATAATAGTGCTTAATATCCTTAAAGAACTTTTTCTTTTGTTGGACGTTAACCCTTCCATAAGAACACCACCCGCTAAATAGTTTGTAATGTCCATAAACCATGGGGTATCATCAAGATTGGAATTAATAGACTTTAAGGTCTCAAGGGGAAAAGATACATTAATTTCCTGATTAGGAATTTCCCTTTGATAAGGATCCTCGAGTCTATTAAGATGATCCGCGGCTAGGTTTTCCGCTCCCTTTTTATCACGAATTTCGATTTTAAATTCTTGGAGGAACAAAAACCAACGAAGGAGTCTCAGTTTAGCATCTTGCTTGGTCAACAAGTATTTCAACGAGGAATGGTCGCTGTAAACGATGGTGCTGGAAACACAAGATAGGGGCGGAATTTCTCAAAAGCATACACTACGGCTAAAAGCTCTTTTTCCGTAGTGGTATAATGTAATTGAGCCCCCGTCATTGTCTTGCTAGCATAATGGATTTGTTGGAAGTGTTTGTTAACTCGTTGACCTAAAACCGCTCCTACCACGAAATCACTAGCATCGCACATGAGCTCGAAAGGTAACTCCCAATTTGGAGAGACTAAGACCGGTGCCTTAGTTAATTTACCTTTAAGATGTTCGAAACAGTCGAGACATTCTTGAGAAAAGATGAAAGGAGCATCCTTTTCTAAGAGATGAGTCATTGGTAGAGCTATCTTAGACAAATCTTGGATGAAACGACGATAAAATCCCGCATGACCTAAAAAACTCCTAACTCCTTTGACAGTGGTAGGTGGAGGAAACTTAGCAATGACGTCAACTTTAGCACGGTCTACTTTGATACCGGCTTTTGAAATTTTGTGACCAAGGAAAATACCTTCTTTTACCAAGAAATTACATTTTTCCCAATTAAGAACGAGACGAGTGTCTTCACACCGTTTAAGCATACGTTCTAAATTGGCAAGGAAAGAAGAGAAAGAATCACCATAGACCGACAAATCGTCCATAAAGACTTCCATAGTTTCTTCAACCATGTCATGGAATATAGCCATCATACACCTTTGGAAAGTCCCAGGAGCATTGCGTAAGCCGAAAGGCATTCTTTTGTAAGCAAATGTTCCATAAGGACAAGTGAATGTGGTTTTCTCTTGGTCTATTGGATCGATAGGAATTTAAAAATATCCGGAGAAACCGTCTAAGAAGCAATAGTAGTCATTACCCGCTAAACGCTCGAGAATTTGATCCATGAAAAGAAGAGGAAAATTATCCTTACGAGTGGCATCATTGAGCTTGCAATAGTCTATACAAGCTCGCCAACCCGTGACAAGTCGAGTAGGAATCAACTCGTTGTTTTCATTGGGAACAACGGTTATTCCGCCTTTTTTAGGCACACAATGGACGGAACTAACCTATGGCGAATCTGAAATAGGGTAAATCATACCGGCATCTAGAAATTTGATAACTTATTTCTTAATGACTTCATGAATTTTCGAGTTTACACTTCTTTGACTTTGGATTACGGGTTTAAAGTCATCTACCATGAGAATTTTATGAGTGAAAAAGTTAGGATCAATTCCGCGGATGTTAGAGATTTTCCAAGCAATTGGTTTCTTATGATTTTTAAGCACTTGGATATGTCGAGATTTTTCATCCTCTTTTAAGTCCTTTTGCAATGATGACGGGTAACTTTTTATTGTCTTCTAGGAAAACGTATTCTAAATGAGACGGTAAATCCTTAAGCTCTAAATCTGGTGGATTTTCGGTGAAGGCTTAGTCAAATTTCAATCATCGTTTTTAACTTCCTTAGGAGTAGGTGGAGAAATATGGTCCTCATTGAGAAGTATCTCAATGGTACGAATGTCTTCTTCCCAATAGGAGGGAGAATCATCATAGTTTAAATCCACATCCCTAAAACTTGCTTCAAATTCTCTGAAAAGGACATCATTTTCTCCGAAAGGAGTCAATGATGGAGCAATAGAGGCAACGGTCTCAACGATGGGTAGAGAAGAAAGACCACTTTTACAAGTGTCTTAGAAATGCTTGTTAGAAATACGTTTTTACGTATATTAGAAGTATCGGTCACTCCACAATAATATTCATGTTGTAATAGCTCGTAGTTAGATAATAGTTGTTAGTTACTTATTAACTTAAGTAAGAACCGGTCCATGGGCTTGTCATGGACCGGCCCAAGCCCATGTTTAGCTTGGTACTATAAATACCCCTTTCCACTAAGGAAAGGGGTTGGTTGTTGTTCCATTTTTACATTTCATATTAATAAAACCTTTCACATATTCTCTCACTTTCTCTCTCTAGTTTCTCTCACTAGAAAACATCAACCCACTTCATAGATTCATAGGTTATCAATTTCTACATTTGGTATCAAGAGCTATGGGGTGATTTAAGGTAAGGATTGTGTTGCTTTTTTAGTTTTTGAATCAATTAGTGATCTTTAGAAAAAATCAATCTTGAATCTTGTTATTTTTGGTGTTTTTGTTATTGGGATTGATTGATAAGGATTGGGTTTAGCTTATTTTGGTAAAAATCATAAAACTTTTTGTGGTTTTGGATCAAAAATCGGTGATTAAAGCTGCTTTAGAAGTCTCGGAAACATTTCTCCAGATTATTCCGAATAGGATTTTCCGAATAGGAAGGTTTTCAGAATAGAAGGTTTATTCCGAATAGAAGTTCCGAATAGGATAGTATTCCGAATAGAAGGTTTTTCCGAATAGACTTTCCGTTTAGAAGAAACTTTCCGAATAGCCACATTTTTCCGAATAAGAAATTTTTTCCGAATAGCAGCAACTTTCCGAATAGCAGTTCTTTCCGAATAGCATCATCTTTCCGAATAGCACCATTATTCCGAATAGCACCATCTTTCCGAATAGCACCATCTTTCCGAATAGTAACTCTTTCCGAATAGCCCATACTTTTCGAATAGCCATACTTTCCGAATAGCACCATCTTTCCGAATTGCCATACTTTCCGAATAGCCATACTTTCCGCATAAGGTTTTTTTTTTTCAGCATAAGGGTTATTCCGAATAGAGCATTTTCAGAATAGGATTATTCCGAATAGAGGTTATTCCGTGTAAGGGTTTTTTCAACATAGGATTATTCCGAATAGAAGTTATTCCGAATAAGGATTTATTCTGAGTTTGGGTTATTCCGTATAAGCAAGTTCAAGGGGTATTTGAGTTTTTTCGACGATCTTTAGTGGATTTAATTACAACACAAATTCTCAACCTTTCTTCACTGCTCGATCAACCGATAATCTTTGAGTCTGTTAAGTGATCACAATGAATCCAAGTTCATTAATGCCTCAGATGACATCTCTTACGGATATCTCGATCATAACGGGGACCGATAGTCGTCCACCGATGCTTATTAAAGAGGTGTTTGAGGCATGGCAGGGCCGCATGATGCAATACTTGAAGGGCAAACCAACCTACGGAAGGCTTATGGTCAAATCGATTTTGAATGGTCCACTCGACTATGGTACCATTACGGTTGACAACGTGACTAGACCACGAGAATTTGAAGAACTCACTCCAGCTCAACAACTTGTTGCAGATGCAGATGAAAAAGCTCTTCAAACGATTCTTCAAGCTCTTCCCCATGATATTTATAGGATGGTAAGTCAGTATACAGTGGCAAAAGATTTATGGGAACGGTTAAAGGTGTTGCTACAAGGCACGTCTCTCACCAAACAAGAAAGGGAGTGTCAGCTGTATGATTTGTTTGATAGATTCACATACAGCCCAGGGGAAACACTACACGATTACTACTTCAGATTCACTACTCTAATGAATGATCTGAATGTATACAATCTGGTAATTGCTCCATTCCAGGTTAACACCAAGTTCTTGAATACTTTACCTCAAGCTGAATGGGGTGAGTATATTACCGATGTGAAGTTAACCCGGGATTTGCATAAGTGCAACTTAGATCAAATCTATGCTTTTCTTCAGCAACATGAGAAGCATGTGATTATGCACCGTTCTCCTCGCGGTATGTACCCAGATTCCTTAGCTTTGATGGCGAATCAACCAAGCTTGTCACACAACAACACACCTTATATTTTGGGACATCAAGCCTATCATCCATCACCTTACATAACACCAACTTTTCCACAATACTCGATATTGCCACAACCTCCCACCTCACATCAGCAACAGTATCGGTTCAATGCACCTTCACCACAGTATGGTTCACAACTTCATCCAGCAAATGTTGCATCTTATGCTCAGCCTTCATATTCTTCTTATCAAGAGAATGCAGCATATCCAACAAGCTATCCTGATCAAATGAGTATTCCTTCTACTGATTATGCAGCTCATCCAGATCAAGCACTGTATTGTGATGATGAACAAGTCCCCGTTCCTGTTTTCCAACAAGGAGCTGACCCAGTTGAAGTGCTAACTACTATGTCTGCTTATCTCACAAGAACTTTAAGCAAACGAGGATTCAGAGGATCAGCTCCTACCAACAATCAGTTGAGGAATTCATCCAATTCTCGCCAACAAGCTACAATTGAGAATGGCAGGGTAATGGTTCAGCCAATTCAACCATATCAGGGGAGATCTTCCACTTCAACCAATGCTCGCACGATTACTCCTGCTCCTGCTCCTATGGTCAACAATCCTCCACGGGCTAATACAGGCAAGTTGAGAATGATCACATGCTACAACTGCAAGGAAGAGGGTCATATGTCCAGGGATTGTAAGAAACCCAAGAGGAGAAGGGATGGACAGTGGTTTGCAGAAAAGATCTATCTGGTAAATGCTCAGGCGCAAGGAAGGGAACTTGATGAAGAGGAGCTTGCATTTCTTGCTGACCCAGGGATTGCTGAACAAGACGTTGTCACTACGCAGAATGCAGCTTACCAAGCCGATGATCTTGATGCGTATGATTCCGACTGTGATGACTTTCAAACTGCAAAGGCTGCTTTCATGGCAACTTTCTCCAGCTTAGGGCCAGATAAGAAATCTGAGGTACTTATTAATAACACCGATAATGCCACTGATGCTAGTATTCAACCACATCAAGTTGGGCAAGCGAGTGCTGATTCGAATGAATCTTCGGTGGTGAGTCTTTCAAATGAGGAGACAAACAATGATAGCAATATCAATGTGAGTCCCCAGATTTTGAGTGAATCACAACCGGGATCCATTTCGCATACGCCTACTCCTGCTCAACAAGATTTGTTCATGGTTCCTGCTACATTACTTAGCCAAATGAATGCTGCACTCTTAGAAACCTTAGCTAAGAATAAGAATTTGTCTGATGAGCTTGCCTTAAGCAATGAGAAAGTACAAACTTTGGAATTAGTGCCTTCGTCTAGTGTTCTCACAAATCTCGAATATGATCATTTTAGAAACAAACAAATGGGTCACTTGCAAGAGATCGAAAACTTAAGAGCAAATCTGTCTAATGAACTTAAAGAAAAGGAGTTAGTGGTCACTAATTTTCAAAAACTTCAAACTGATTTTGAATTACTCGAATCTAAGAAGACTGAAATGGAGATTAATGCCACTAATAAGATTAGAAGTCTAGATTACTTGCTGTTAAGACAATACGCTGCTTCACAACTAGTTCACTTATTTGATGCTTCATTTAGAGAATTTAACTTATCACGTCTAAAAGGCCTTCCCCCTAATCCACAGTATGCAAAACAAGCTTTAAGACATAGTCCTAGACTTTATAATGCAACTCAATTAGGATTGGCTTTAGACCCGATTGTTTTTCCCAATGATCAAACAAGTAAGGATCTAGTTGATGAGGATCGGTCATACAATTCAGCAAAATATCCCGATTGTGATTATTTTAAAATGAATAAGGAGCTCGCTAAAACTGATTTTAGAGTTCGATTCCATATGGATAAAGATCTCATTACAGCACCAACCTACATGATAGAGGAAGAAAGCCCTAGTACATTTCCTACACTTGTCAACATGGAAGATCCTAAGGAAATTCCAAAGAATCTTCCACCGGTTAGCACTGTATGGTTAAACTTGAAAGAGATTAACCGATACTTTACTAACTTTGACAAGGTCATTTTGGAATGTACGACTTCAAATGGCTTAAATGCCGGAGAATGGGCTTTCGAACACATGAACGAGGTGTTTAAATCTAAGATCAATCCGTTTGTCGAAAGTCTAAAAGGAAGTTTTGCATCTCTTAAGGAAAATCTTCAGTTTGAAATTGGGGAAGTTCAAAAAGTGTTTTATGAAATGGACACCGCTTACGAACTGCAACTAATTGAAAAGGAAAAGATTTTAACCGAATATGACCGATTCTTGTCTGAAGTAATCTCGTGTGATGTGCTTAGTACTGTAAATGTTAATTATTCGAATGAGCTTACATCCACTATGATTAACTGTGATGCTGTGAATATTTGTGAGGATATTTGTGATGATGTTTGTAATCTTTCTGTAATGTTGCTGATACTGTAAATGAGGTAGAAAATCATGCTTGTCACGAATCTAACGCTGAGTTTTTAAAGCTACAAGATTCTTACAATTTACTTTCACAACGCTTTAATCAACTAGAACAACATTGTATATCTTTAGAATTAAAACAACAAAATCAAAATGAAAATCTTTTGATATCAAATGTTTGTGAAAACGGTGTTGAGAATAGTGACAAGATGATTGCAATTGTTAAGACATTAGAGGAAGAAATCATGAGATTGAAGAGAGAGGTATCATCAAAGGAAACATTAAGAATGGAACTAGAGGCTGCAGAGTCTAAAAACAGGTCTTAGAAATTAGACTATCAACTGTTCTAGGGGAGATGGATCGGACAAGGCAGGGACTATCCGCTCTTTATGGTTCACTAGAAGAACGCTTCGCTTTTAATGCGGCACAGCAACAATATTATGTTGAACAACTGAACCAAAAGTGCGAAGAAATCTCTGACTTGAACATCCTGCTCATAGACAAAAATATGGTTTTAGCTGAGTTAAAGGAGACACTTCTTCTCACCCGACAAGAAGTTGTTGATAACTTAGCTACCGACTCTGCACCGTCCACTAGTGCTCCAACAACCAAGTCAGTAGTGCTTTATAAGAATCCGCTTCATAAGAGAAACCAGGTTACCTATGATGATTATATGAGGAATGCCATTAAGCATGTCGATCTTCTTAGGGATATTTTAGACGATCTTTATGCCTTAGATCCCTCAAGTAGCGACTATTATTCGGCTCATGAATATGTTAAGCGAGTTCAATATTGCTTGGCTTATTTGCAATACATAGGTACACCAGGTTCTGCACTACTTAATAATAGGCCCATTGCTGTCACTCCATTTAATAAGACTCCAGGAGCGAAACCGTCATTGGCACAATCAAGTAAGACACCTTTAAAATCTGCTGCTAATGTTCCCAATTTGCCTTCTACAGGATTAAAAGAGACTACTAAGGCTAAAGGATCGCCACTCAAGAAAGCTAAGATCAAGCCCTCCACTAGTAGTGCCACAAAGAAGAAAGTAGAAGTCCACAATAGGAATGCTAGTTCAGTTTTAAATAAAATGAATCATGTTAAGACTAAAAGCTCTGCGCCTGTGCAGCAGCCTAAACCATTCGTGAATTCTGATTTAAATTGTTGGAATTGTAATGAATGTATGTTTTCACAGCGTCATGATTTGTGTCTGATTGATCACGTTAATGAAATGAATGCTATTAAGAATGGTCTTGAATGGAAGCCAACGGGTAGAACTCGTGCCCAAGTTGGCTGGCAATGGCGTCCCACTGGTAGGACCTTTACACTAGATGGTAAAATGTGCCCTTTAACTAGGAATGCATCCATTGAGGTTAGGTCTGAGCGTCCTTTAGTTAGGAACTCTCGCACTCAAGTATGGAAACAGCGCCCTTTAATTAGGTCAGCCCCCACTTTAGTGCCTATCAGTGTAGAAATACCTCAGGATTTGAGCCAACTAGAATCCACACCACCAATTAAGAAGAAGAAGGCTAGGAAATCTAAGAAACCTAGAGTTAGCAAATCTAAGATTATTAAATCTGTACCTGCTAATAACAAGGAACACTCAGATTCCGATACCTCTACATTGTCTTTGTGTGGTGATATTTTCAGGTGGTCCAAATCATCCTGTGGTATTTGGACTCCGGTTGTTCAAAACATATGACCGGAAATCGCGCGATGCTCCGAAATTTCGTCAGCAAGTTTCTTGGTACGGTTAAATTTGGGAATGATCATATAGCAAAGATTATGGGATACGGTGAATATCAGATTGGAAACGTGACGATTTCTAGGGTATACTATGTAGAAGGTCTTGGTCACAACTTATTCTCAGTAGGACAGTTTTGTGATTCCAACCTTGAGGTTGCTTTTCGACAACACACTTGTTTCATCCGCAACTTGGAAGGAAAAGATTTGTTGAAGGGATCTCGTGGTGCAAATCTTTATACGTTGTCTCTACAAGATATGATGGCCGCCTCTCCAGTATGTCTTCTCTCTAAAGCATCCAAGACCAAGTCATGGTTATGGCATCGCAGATTATCTCATCTTAATTTTGATGCTATTAATCATCTGGCTAAAAACGAGTTAGTTCGTGGTCTTCCAAAGCTTAAATTTCACAAGGACCATTTATGTTCCGCGTGTTCAAGAGCGAAAAGCACCAAGAAATCTTACAAGCCCAAAGCTGAAGACACCAATCAAGAAAAACTTCATCTTTTGCATATGGATCTTTGTGGGCCGATGAGAACTGAAAGTGTGAGCGGTAAGAAATTCATTCTCGTCATTGTGGATGATTTTTCCAGGTTTACATGGGTTAGATTTCTACGTACAAAGGATGAAGCACCGAAGGCTATCATCACTTTTCTGAAGTTCATTCAGGTACGTTTGAATACCACTGTCCGCCGTATTCGTACAGACAATGGTACAGAGTTCGTCAACCAGACTCTTCGTGATTATTATGAAGGAGTTGGTATATCACATGAAACATCCGCTGCACGCACTCCACAACAAAACGGTGTCGTTGAAAGACGAAATCGCACACTTATGGAAGCTGCTAGGACCATGCTTATTTATGCGAACGCTCCATTGTTCTTGTGGGCAGAGGCTATTTCTACTGCATGTTTCACCCAAAACCGTTCTATCATTCGGAAACGCCATGGAAAAACACCTTATGAGCTTCTACATGACCGCAAACCCGATGTTTCATTTTTCCATGTGTTTGGTGCTCTGTGTTATCCAAACATCAATAGTGAGAACTTGGGTAAGCTTCAACCAAAAGCAGACATAGGTATTTTCATTGGTTACTCACCGTCCAAAAGAGCATACCGAATCTATAACCGTCGTCTTGGCAAGATTGTAGAAACTATGGACGCTGATTTCGACGAGCTGACAGCGATGGCTTCTGAGCAACACAGCTCTGAACCCGCGCTTCATGAGATGGGAACCGGTGCTATAAGTTCCGGATTAGTTCCCAACAATCCTACTTCTACATCATTTTTACCACCATCAAGGCCCGAGTGGGATAAATTGTTTCAACCGTTGTTTGATGAATTTTTCGATCCCCCGACTGATGAAGTTCCAGTACCTGTAGTAATTGCTCCAATACCTGAAGTGGTTGCTCAAGTTAATGAACCTTTATCTAATGCATCTACAATTCACATTGAACCGGATGCACCTTCACCAAGTGATTCTCAAACTACACCTGAATCATCACCCCTACTTGTGCCTAATGATGTGGAAGAGGATTCTACTGATCACGACCTGGAATATGCTCACTTGCAAGAGCTTCCTTTCTTTGGTGTAGCGATCCCTGAAAACCCTTCAGCCGCATCTACCTCAGAAGAAGCTCCATCTATTGTTCACTCCAGACCACCTAGGATTGAAAACCATAGCACTAAATGGACAAAAGATCACCCAATTAGGAATGTCATTGGAGATCTAGATCGACCAGTCTCTACACGCCATCAACTACAAGAGAGTGCACTATATTTTTACTTTGATGCATTTCTCTCTGAAGTTGAACCCAAAAATTGGCAGCAGGCTATGACCCAATCATCTTGGATCGAAGCTATGCAGGAGGAACTCAATGAATTCAAACGACTTGAAGTATGGGAATTGGTTCCTCGCCCTGACAAGGTTAACATCCTTACTTTGTTATGGGTTTATAAGGTTAAACTTGATGAGATGGGTGCGGTATTGAAGAATAAAGCAAGATTGGTCGCTAGAGGATATAAACAAGCCTTGGGTATAGACTTTGAGGAATCTTTTGCTCCTGTGGCTAGATTGGAGGCGATTAGACTATTCCTTGCGTTTGCTGCTCATATGAATATGATCGTCTATCAAATGGATGTGAAGACGGCATTTTTGAACGGTGAACTAAGGGAAGAGGTTTATGTTAGTCAACCGGATGGGTTCGTCAGCACGGAGTCTCCTAACCATGTGTACAAGCTTAAGAAGGCTCTCTATGGGTTGAAACAAGCTCCACGCGCGTGGTATGATCTCCTGTCAACATATCTCATGTCGGAAGGCTTCTCCAAAGGCAAAGTGGACCCCACTCTATTCACTCTCAAGGACGGCAACGACATGCTTCTGGTACAAATTTATGTTGATGATATAATTTTTGCTGCCACTAACATAGAATTGTCTAAACAATTTGAGAAGATAATGTCCACACGCTTTCAGATGTCGATGATGGGAAAAATTTCATTTTTCTTAGGATTACAGATTTCTCAGAATCCCAGAGGCATCTTTATTAATCAATCCAAATATGCTCTAGAATCTCTTAAGAAATATAACTTTGAGAATTGTGACCCCGTAGACACTCCAATGGTGGAGAAATCCAAGTTAGATGAAGATAGGGATGGGATTATTGTTGATCCGAAACTTTACCGTGGAATGATTGGCACCCTTCTCTATCTGACTGCTAGCAGGCCTGATTTGCAATTTGCTGTATGCATGTGTGCCCGGTATCAGGCTCGGCCTACCGAAAAGCACTTACATGTCGTTAAAAGGATCTTTCGGTATCTAAAAGGAACACTTCATCGTGGTCTATGGTATCCGAAAGATTCCTCGATTGCTTTAATATCATACGCAGATGCCGATCATGCTGGATGTCAAGATACGAGGCGTAGCACTTCTGGATCTGTGCAACTCCTAGGAGATAGATTGATCAGTTGGTCTTCAAAAAGGCAGAAAAGCGCTGCAATATCAAGCACGGAGGCTGAATACATCGCCATGTCCGGTTGTTGTGCTCAAGTCCTTTGGATGAGATCACAATTAACTGACTACGGTCTTGGATTTAACAAAATCCCGATGTATTGTGACAACAAGAGCGCCATTGCCCTTTGCTACAACTATGTTCAACATTCCCGGGCCAAGCACATAGACATTCGCTACCATTTCATTAAGGAGCAGGTGGAGAACGGAGTGATCGAGCTGTATTTTGTCACTACTGAGTATCAGCTGGCGGATATGTTCACCAAAGCCTTAGATCGAGGACGAATCGAGTTTTTGATCGACAAGCTTGGTATGAAATCATTCACTCCAGCGACTCTCAAAGAGTTGGCAGAAGAATCAGCTGAATAGTCGTGGTAAACTATTCAGAGTATCCTTTGGTTGTGATCATGTATATTATCGTAAATATATAAACCAAAAAAGAAAAATACAAAAATATAAAACCAAGAAAAACCATAAAAAATATAAAACCAAGAAAAACCATAAAAAATATAAAACCTAGAAAAACCATAAAAAGTATAAAATCAAGAAAAACCAAAAATATTTTTCGTTTTAAATCGGGCATGTCTTTTAGTACGGTAATATTTACGGCCTTAGAAATGTCGATCAATATTGACACGGTGCCATAAATAGAGTCCGTATAAAAGTTGTACATTTTTAAAACATGCCCATAATGGCTTGTAGTTATTTCTGACTGCAACCCGGTTTTCATATTAAAGTCACGTATTTCCTTGGAAAACGTTGGCTCAGAACGGGAATTAATTTTCTCGGGCGTGATTTACAAGCCAAATCATGCAAAGGGATCAAGTTTACTTTATAACTTGGTCTTACACGAATTTGTGTACGTCTCAGTGCATTAATTTGTTAAAATAAGAGAAATCTTATTGACACCACGAATCAAACTTTTTCAAGATATCAATTGGGTAATGTATTTCATCATCATGTGCCTCGTTAAACAATGACTACAGCTCTTTAAATAGAAAACGGGTCATCGTTTAAGGGGGAGAAAATGTTTCATCATCTTTCACATCAAAAAGATCCTCAAAAGTTTTCAAGGAAACTCACAAAGCTTAATGGTTAATGGTTGGATTGCTTTGGCATTTGTAGTGTTGTTGCTTATAAGTTTGTCGTGGATAGTGTTGTGCTTGTGGTAAGTTAAGTTAATCACTAAGGCTCGGATAGTTAACATAAGATAGGATCAATGTGACAAGTATCAAAACTTGGTAACCAAAACAAAATGATTGAATGAAGCAAAAAGAAGAATTGAGGGGGCAAAGTTGACAACATGTCTAACTTATGGAAAATTTGACCTAGTCAAACCCTCCCCCCCCCCCATTTCATCTATCCCATTCACTGTTCTTGTTTGTCTCTTGCCGCCATTAACATCCTTACACACAAACTCACGAAATCAAACATACACGTTACAATCAACATCTTTCAGTTCAAGATCATCAAAAAGGTACTAAAACGGTTTAATCCTTCATGCAAAACAAGATTAATTAACTGTTTAAATTGAAATCAAACGAATCAAATTACTGCTTAATTAGGGTTAATTAATTTGGGGGTTTTACTTGGGTTGTATTCGGAATATATCTATGTGCCCAGATTTGTCCATTAGAACACTTGATTCACACGATTGCATGCCCAATTAGAAAAACGTAACTGTTTGTAACTTTCCGAATAGAACAGTTTTTTCCGCATAGGGCAAAAGTTCCGCATAGGGTAAATTTTCCGCATAGGGCAAAAAGTTCCGCATAGGGCAAAAGTTCCGCATAGGGTAAATTTTCCGCATAGGGCAAAAAGTTCCGCATAGGGCAAAAGTTCCGCATAGGGCAAAAGTTCCGCATAAGGCAAAAGTTCCGAATAGGAAAAGTTCCGAATAGGAAAAGTTCCGAATAGGAAAAGTTCCGAATAGGAAATGTTCCGAATAGGAAATGTTCCGAATAGGAAATGTTCCGAATAGGAAATGTTCCGAATAGGAAATGTTCCGAATAGGAAATGTTCCGAATAGGAAATGTTCCGAATAGGAAATGTTCCGAATAGGAAATGTTCCGAATAGGAAATGTTCCGAATAGGAAATGTTCCGAATAGGAAATGTTCCGAATAGGAAATGTTCCGAATAGGAAATGTTCCGAATAGGAAATGTTCCGAATAGGACAAATGTTCCGAATAGGACAAATGTTCCGAATAGGACAAATGTTCCGAATAGGACAAATGTTCCGAATAGGACAAATGTTCCGAATAGGACAAATGTTCCGAATAGGGCAAATGTTCCGAATAGGGCAAATGTTCCGAATAAGGACTTTATTCCGCATAGGCCCAAATGTTCCGAATGGAGGAATTTTTTCCGCATAGCCCAAATGTTCCGAATAGAGTATTTTATTCAGAATAGGGATGTTTATTCCGAATAGGATCTATGTTCCGAATAGACTTATGTTCCGCATAAGCCTATTATTCCGAATTGAGTGATTATTCCGAATAGAAGATGTTTGAATGATTTCAAAGCTTAAGGGATTATGTCATATGTACAATGCTTAGGGTTAAAGTCATATTGATATTCATACTTGTTTGTATCAACCTTTGTGTTTTATCTTAAGCAGAGACGATGACTAACCCTACCGTACAACAACTACAAGACAACAGAGCCGCCGCCATTGCTGAAGCAAAGACTCTAAAGTTTGTTCCAAACAACTTCCGTCTGAAGGAGGTATCTCACTCCACCCATAATGGCTTTAAGGTAGGTACAGCCATGCTTGATAAATCTCACTTCAAGTATGCGCTAAGGAGAAGTGCTTCGGTGCCCTATGAATATATTTACGAGTTCTGGGCTACCAAAGAGAGGACGTCGAACAAGATCACTTTTTCCTTGGACAACAAGCAGCAGACGCTTACTGTGTCAGATTTCAGGAAGATCTTTGGCTTTCGTCCGATTCTCAAAGGACTACCATCATACTCACCCAACCCAACCAAGGACCAGATCATGGAGATGTTCACCGCTATTGGATGTCTTGACATACGAACCCCGTTTGAGTTTACTACCGCCAAAGTCGGCCAACCATGGAAAGCTATTTTTGGGATTCTTAGCCGATGCTTGACACCCAAAACAACTGGGTATGATGCTGTTCGTCCACCAATCATCAAGATGTTTTATGGTATGTTCAAAGGTATGGGTATTGATTATGCATCACTGCTGTGGGAGGAGTTTACTTTTCAACTCTTCACTAACACAAAGGGTAAAATTAAAACTTACCAGTACCCTAGGTTTATTAAGTTGATCATACATTACTTTATGGAAAACGATGCATCCATTAACAAGCTTGCAGGTAGTCGTCACCACATGATAGATGATGATGATTTGGTAGACTTAAGGCAGGAGACTCATTCGAATACGGTTATTCCTGGTCCCATTCCCAGTCATCTTTTGACCGATGAGATTATTGCATCCGATGACTACAAGAACTTGCTAACAGAAATTGAGAAACAACGAGCAAGCCTTCTAGCAGGTGAAGACTCATCTACCACGGTTAAAAGCAAAGGTAAAAGGAAGCAAGCAGATTTACCTGAGCCCAAAACCAAGAAGAAGAAGACAGAGGGTAAGAAAGGAAAGGGTAAGGCTGATGAGATGCGTCTGCGTGACGAAGAAAATATTGCTGATCCTGCTCTTGAGAAAACTAAGAAACAAATGATGAAGACATCCATTCAAAGGAGCAGGAAAGATACTGGCGGTAGTGGTTCAGGTGTAAGAGTAGACGTTGAGGATGAGTACATGGAACCTGATGATGTTGATGAGTTTGGGTCACCTGAACATTATTCCACTTCGAAGGAGCCATCAATCCCTGTTTCTACACCACCTCCTCCACATACTCAACCTTTAACAACTCAACCTCCACCAACTCAACCCTTACCAACCAAACAGGTTTCTACACCACTTCCTCCACCACCACCAAAGCCCATCCTTAGCATCGCAGTCACAACTGAGCCTATTCCCTCAACCCAGAGCAGCTCTGCAACATCTGCAATGGCAGCAATAGTGATGGCCGAGATATTGGATAAACACATGGATAAACAAAAGAGCGAAATGGATGAACTTCGCCAAGAGTTACAAAGACGAGCTCAAAGTGAAGAAGCATCTAAGAAGGCTCAAGAAGAGTTGATTGCCAAGTTCGCTGCAGACATGGAAGCTACACGTAAAGCTCATGCAGAGGAACTTGCTCAGGTTAAAAAGGATGAAGCTAATAGGCATCAAGCACGAATTAAGAGACTTAAAGCTATTAAGGATGACCTTAAAGAGCAAAAAGACGCTTTTGAAGGTACCATTGAGCAGAGAGTGAAAGACTCCATTGAATCCTTAATGCCTAAACTGCGTGATGACTTGATGACGCTTGCTGCTGACAACTTAATGATCAAATCATCCAACCCTTCAGAAGCCGCCTACAAGATCGCTTATGACTTGACGGATTTTGAACTTAAGAAGATCCTCAAAGCTCGAATGAAGGAACTTGGATCGTTTGATAAATCGAGGAAACAACGGGCTCTCTTCAAATCCCTGAATGACGCTATCATGGAGGATGATAGGTTGTTCAAGACGTTTGGAAGTGTGGTACCCTACCACATTCTCCCAGAAGAAGAAAGGGAAGAGAGCGACGAAGAAGAGGGTAATGGTGGAGAGGAGGAAGAAGGAGAAGAAGAAGATAAGGATGATGAGGATGATGAGGATGAGAATGATGATGATGAAGATGAAAATAATGATGATGATGAAGATGAAAATGATGATGAGGATGAGGATGAGAATGATGACGATGAGGATGCAGATGATGATGATAATGATGGTAATGATGGTGGTGATGGTCACTAGGAGAGTGTTAAGGGGAGCAATGCGGATAAAGGTGAACAGCGTGAGAAAGGGGATAAAGGCGCCAGCTCAAAGAAAGTGGTTAAGTCTGGCACCAAATCCAAGAAAGATGCAGCACCAAAGGAAAAATCCACATCCACGGAATCCAGACGATCGAAGTGGCGCCATGACGTGAATGCCACTACCGGGTCATCTATTCCTGGTACATTTATCCATGCATCAATACCTGTTACCACTAACCCCGTTAGTTCTTGTATTGTTACCCCTGTGATTGCAGAATCAGTAACCGAACCAGAAGCTGCACAACACTCACCCGTCCATGACACTGCTGAAATGCCTGAATCTGAACAAGCAGATGTTCACGTCTCCACTCCTCAGCAACAAAACCCACAATCTACTATACCTGAACCAAGCACAAGGAACTGGGAGGACACGTTGGAAATCGACGAGACTGCTCCACCACAGGCTTGGATCACGGCAGCGGCGCAGTATGATCCGATCACCGACGCCGACAAAGAGGTCTTGTATCTTCGTATCCGAAGTCCGATTGACTTATGTGCATTTCTTGCTCATGAGTATAAGACTTCGGTTACTCCATCTTTGGTGAAGAAAGTACTGAAGGATAAAAGACTTCGCGCCAAAACCCGGTTGACCCAAATGGAGTTCGAATACTATGCCGAGGAGATCCTGAAGGCTCTGAATACCATTCAACGGCCAGGTCTTCATGAATCAGAAAGAGCTCCACCTCCAATGGATCAAGATAATCAGATTGCTCTTGACTTCTTTGTCACCAATGATCTGGTGTATCTACTGAAGGGGTCATCAAAGTACGCAACATCCCTGACATTGCTGAAAGCTGCCAACTGGGGGACAATACCCTTTATCGAGGAAAAGGTAAACCGACTCTGGGTCCCTAAGATAAATCGTAATTATGATATGTATGCTGTCATAGGTGCATCTCATTGGGACGAACGAGTCCGAAGGGCATACAGGGGTTGCTGCTTGGTCAATTCTGGAAGCAAGGTTAGATCCGACATCCGCATCTCCAGCATTTTAGGGATGAAAACTGAAGCCAAGAATGGCTACTATCATGTGACGGAGATTCGTTTGAAAAGGGAGGATGACAGGGAATACAAAATCCAGCAGGGAGATTTTTCCATCATTCGCCTTGAGGATATTGAAGATATGCTGCTTCTGATGACCAGAGATCAACTCACCCATATTCCTCGTGAAGACCTCATTGCTTTGAATACATCACTTCGTATGTTCACACGAAGCGTTGTCATCAAGACACGAGTTGAAGATCTTCAGTTGGGAGTCGAAAGCTATCAGAGGAAGCTCAATTTAACCCGTCCTGTGAATCAAGTGTTACCTCAACATGTAGCAAGATGTCCCTATACCGGCATTTCTGTCCCGAATTACGGCATTTTCTACTTGAACAGTCGAGGGTTGATGAAGTTTATGAGGGTGGGGGAGCTTCACAAGTATAGTGATGGAACTCTTATACAAGTCAGAGGAAAGTTGGAGCATCTGAACTCGGGTAAGACTTTGCCAGAAATGACGGAGGATTGGCATCCAGGTTATAAGAAGATGGCGAAGTACGTGATCAAAAAGATCGATCAAAAGCTCCGTGAACGTAGGTTGATGAGGAGCTTGGAAAGATTCGTGGGTGGTAGACCATATGGAGTGCACTACAGGACACTGCAACGATCCATCTGAAGGGTCGTACATTTCAGGTCACTCTATATTGGTATTATTTGTGAATATGTATATTTGTGAATAATGTGCTTTAATGGCTTGTTGTAGTGTTAAGGTATGATAATTTTTCAAGAATTTCTCACGAGATTCTAAATCTTTCAAAATATATCATACTAAAGCACTACAACTACCCCTTATTAACTTAAGGGGGAGCAATCATTTGTTCTATGGCCAAACATCAATTTCATTTTTTACCCAAAGACCGGTTAATCCATTCAATATCCCAAATATTAATGGTTAACATTTTGGATAAGGGGAGAAAATGGGATTAAGGAGATTTAAATGATACTTGGCTAAAATGAAAAAGACTTAAAGATTATCCAACTTAATATGTGTAAAAGCACGTGTTAAGGGGGAGCGTTTTTTGATGAACAAAACACCTAGGGTACAAAACTTTTGATTTCAATATCACAAGTACTTTAGGTGATTTTCAATGATTTTTCATGGTGGCAATTCCTTCCCAAAACACGCTTAATTCACGACGGATGTGGTGACAAAAGGGTGGTAGGAATAGGTTTAGTCCAATGATTCATCAGAGCCGATGGAATCTTCCCAAGGACAATTCCCTAGATAGAATTAGAAGTCCTAGGAAAGATGGAGAAAGAATGTGAACGTAGCTGAATGCCGACCAAGTACTTAAGCTAGCACTGGAACAATCACAACAAGGTGCTAGTGATGACGTATTGGTAAGCATTGAAGGGGTTGAAGAATGAAAAAGAAATGTAAAGATAAAGGGTGTAAAGAAAGAAGCCCTCCTTACAACTTTAGGCAGAAACCGGGTCAATACATATGCTATTGAGGTCATTTTTGCTAATGATTCTCGGTATTGAAGAAAGACATCATGGACCCAGTGATGCAATGCACAACCCTTCCCCAGCTAACTCAAATATCTCTCAAAAGGTATTTGTTTTAATCACACGGAGATTAACACGTTATCTATTGGTTTATTCACTCCGAATAGACTGGTATTGAAAAGGTGGCACTCCTCTCCAGCCATCGCTCACTAAATCAAAACGCACAATCGAGTCTAGAGCCAAGAGATCATCAAAAGTCTCATTAGGACACTTTCCATTTATTCCTTGCTTTCTCACACACTGTGAAAAGTAAGAGATTTTCATGAGTCCTACGCAGTATTCCTGTAATATTGCCAGAACATCCGAGTAATACGCAAGTATTACAATGAAGATGGAAATCCTGCTTGAGCCAACATCAACCAAGCTCATGGTAGGTTACACGTGCGGTTCTTTTAGAACCAATCTTGTGAAAAACTGGAAGGTAACAGTGGTTTAATTCTTAATTGAACTTAAACTCGTTCCAGGCCTCTTCGCATTATCATATGATCTTGCCAGAACACTCAGAGTGACTCTTTATTGACCACAGTGACGAGTGGAAATCCTTCTAGTGTCAACATCAAACAGCACTTGGTAGGTAACGCGCAAGATTCTTTATGAATTGAGCTCGTGACAACTGGAAAGCAACGATGGTGAAAATCTTAATTGAAATTCACTTGTTCCAGGTTTCATGAATTGACGGCTTTTAATCACAAGGATAATTTATCCAAGTGATTCACTCTTTATGTTCGCAGTCAGCTTTGGACGGTCGAATAAAGAGAACGGGTTTACCCGCGAAATCCTGTCAGGAAGTTACTTAATTGAAACTATCCGTCACGGGTACGATATCTAATATCGTCCAACGGTCTTCACCGACCGGAGGTAAAATGCTACCGAATTAGAATAAAATGTTCAAAGCCATTTTATTCGTGTCGTTGCTGTGTACCTGTTAAAGTCGGTGGCGTTGCTGTGTACCTGTTGAAGACGGTGGCGTTGCTGTGTACCAGTGAAGACGGTGGTGTTGCGGTGTACCTGTAAAAGTCGTTCCCACATGCTTATGTCTTTTGCAACAAAGTTCAGCAAAAATTCAAGAAAGTACAAGATAAAGTCTTCCGCTGTACCAAACTCTGAAGCTTTCGAGAATTCAACAAAAAGACGTAAGTGTGTGGAACATGAAGTCACGAGGAGGCAAAGTTCACAAGAAAGGCAAAGATCGCACGTGAAAGGCCAAAGAACAATGCTCTCAAGTCAAAGCCAAAAAGATCAAATCAACATATTCACAACAAAAGAAAGAAAAGAAGAAAAGACTACGAGCTAAAGAACGAAGACTTAGTATAGTATGCTAGGTTTAGAACTTTGTAAACGTGGAGTGACCTCCCTTAGGGGGAGATTGTTAGAAATACGTTTTTACGTATATTAGAAGTATCGGTCACTCCACAATAATATTCATGTTGTAATAGCTCGTAGTTAGATAATAGTTGTTAGTTACTTATTAACTTAAGTAAGAACCGGTCCATGGGCTTGTCATGGACCGGCCCAAGCCCATGTTTAGCTTGGTACTATAAATACCCCTTTCCACTAAGGAAAGGGGTTGGTTGTTGTTCCATTTTTACATTTCATATTAATAAAACCTTTCACATATTCTCTCACTTTCTCTCTCTAGTTTCTCTCACTAGAAAACATCAACCCACTTCATAGATTCATAGGTTATCAATTTCTACAATGCTGTTCATAAGCCTCATCAAGTTGGCGCCATCCGGGGGACCCAAACTCTAAGCTAAAATCTTGATCTTCATCTCTTCCGATGACGAAGGGACACAAGCAAGGAAACCCGAGGAACACAAATCTTGTGAACCGAAAGTCCACGGGTGATGGGATATTCATCTCCACCCAGTCCCCTGGTAGCCAAACAGGCGGACTGACTAATCGAAACGTCTTTTAGTCTTTTGGTAGGGCAGGCACATCTGACAATACCCCGCCACCAACCATCATCATGGATAGCCCTGATCCGGGGAGTGCGCCAAAGCCTCCTAACAAGGAGCCGTAGAGGCCACCAATCGAGACAGAATTAGAAGTAGAATCTCTTTGTGACGAAGACCTCGAGCGTGTTCTCACGCAGAACATTGACAGGATCGTCTCGGGTATCGCGTCATGGCTAAACCTAGGAAGGAACCTCAAATCTAGGATTAACTTTGGCACGCCCGCGCCTGGCACCTCCCCTCGAACTCAAAAGAGGAGAAGGAGGGCGCGCCCACAGTAACGAACTCCCCTTGAGGAAAACCCTCAGCCTCGGAATGTATTCGAGCGCATAGGGGATCGCATCATGCAGGAATTACTGCAAGCCCGTGAGGAAGGGGATAGGTCCGACGGCTCTACCGAACGCCCGATGTTGGAAACACCCGTGAACAAACGCCGCACCAGCGTGTGGGATAGGGTGAATGGTGGGAAGAAAGCTCCAATATCTTCTCACAAAAGTGGTCATCAGTCGAGAAGTGGGGCATCGCCCCCTCCTCACGGCACTTCGGGGTCGGATTCGGATGACCATCCGCCTAAGCGTCGCCGACCTAGGTATAACCCCCACCACCATCGGACGATGAGGGATACTATGATGATCCCTACTATCGGAACGAGGAGGAGGATCATCCCGTCCATGGTGTGATGATAGAGAGGATGACTTCACTCTCCGCATACGGAACTACTCTGAGAAAAAGAAGCGTCGTATGTTGGCGTGCGTTAAAACCTACGATGGGTCTGGTGATCTGGATGATCACCTAAAGATATTTGATACGCATGTGAAAATTTAACCATGGCCGATGCCTATATGGTGCCAAATGTTCAATTCGAACTTGATTGGCAATGCCTGTGATTGGTTTGAAAGGCTCCCTCACCAGAGTATTGATAGTTTCGGCGAGATACGCACTACGTTAAAAAACAGTTACACTTAGCGAAAGAAGTATAATAGGGATCCGGTCTCGTTAGCAACCGTCAAGCAGCGGCCTGGGGAGTCCACGGAGGACATCACGGAACGTTTTAATGACGAGTGCACGCACACAAAGACGTGTCCTAAGCTCCTAAAAATTTCTGACTACATGCATGCCATAAAGGACAAGGAGCTAATTAAGCGTCCCAATGACAAACGACCGGAGAGGTATGATGACCTCATGGAAAGGGTTAGAAACTTTGTAGAAGGGGAAACCGCGGTAGCTGCGGCGTATCCTACAAAGGGAAATCATAACTATCGATCGAATGACCAGCCCAAGAGGCAATCAGGGGGTCAAAGTACCCAAGGCAACGAAAGGAGCTCGGATTACAAGAGCCAGAATAACGGAGGGCGATCAAAGGACAAATTCACCCCTCTAAAGATGACTTACCGGGATATCTTGATGACGGAAGGGGCGAACTTCCCAAGGCCTCCCCCAATGACAACTCCAGTTGACCGCCGTCAAGGAAATTGATTCTGCGAATTCCACAATGACAAGGGCCACGACACGGAGGAGTGCATCCAGCTCAAGAAGCATATAGAGTCGCTGATTAAATCAGGCAAATTCAAACACCTGGTCAATGATTGGAAGGATGGGAAGGATAACAAAAAGTACGACAAGAAGGACTCCCAAAAGGAAAAGCCTTCAACCATATATATGATCCAATCTTGGCAGCACCACACAAAGCAGAAAGTTAGTCAAAAATTTTCACGCGGCAGAGAGATCTCATTCCCTCCCATTACGACAAGCAACGTGGCCGATGCACCTCTCACGATTGAGGTAAGCATTGGAACACACAACGTTCTTCGTATGTATGTGGACGGAGGATCATCGGCGGAAGTACTCTACGAACACTGCTTCGTACAGCTACGACCAGAGATAAAAAGCCAACTAGTGTCGGCAACGTCGCCTCTCATTAGCTTTAGTGGAGACACTATCTGGCCGATAGGACTACTGCGTCTACTGGTAACCATTGGGGATAAATAACATTCCACCACGACATGGATAAACTTTATGGTGATACGTTCACACTCTCCATATAATGGTATTATCAGAAGACTGGGGATCTTAGCCATACGGGTGGTCCCGTCCACGGCTCATGGCATGATTAAATTCTCTGTCGAAGGGGGAATTGTTACAATCTACAATTCGATTGTACCAGCACCCGAATGCCACGCTGTGACAACACCAATACACCCGGTTCCTATTAAGGAAGGATCACCACCCCCGAATTGGAAGGTGGTAATCCACCCCGACTACCCAGAGCAAGAGGTAGCCATAGGAGGAATGCTATCGGATAAAGGGAAGAAGGCCATGTGCTCTCTCCTAATAGCAAAACTTGATATATTCGCATGGGAACCAAATCATATGACAGGTGTTCCGCGCTCGATAAGAGAACATAAACTTCAAATCCGCCAGGGATATCCCCCTGTTAAGCAAAAGAAGTGTGGTCAAGCACCAGAACGTAGCCAGGTAATATTGGATAAGGTACGGAAATTGGTGGACGTAGGAATTATGCGCGAGGTATATTACCACAAATGGTTATCCAATCCGGTCATGGTCAAGAAGGATGATTGAAGCTGTCGCATGTGTGTGGACTTCACAGACTTGAACAAAGCTTGTCCGCAAGACTGCTATCCGTTACCAGAAAGTGATTGGAAGGTAGAATCCTTATGCGGATACCCTTTCAAATGTTTTTTAGATGCGTGCAAAGTATACCCTCAGATCCAGATGGCGGAGGAGGACGAGGAGAAGACGGCGTTCCACACTAGTTAGGGCGTGTACTGTTACACGAAAATGCCGTTCGGAGTAAAGAACGCCGGAGCGACATATCAACGACTTATTGATAAAGCCTTCGACTCCCAGATAGGCCGTAACCTTGAGGTCTATGTTGACGATTTGGTCATCAAAAGCCATACAGAGGAGACATTTCTCCGTGATATTCAGGAGACGTTCGGCACGTTGAGGAGAATCAACATGAAACTGAATCCAAAAAAGTGCACGTTTGGGGCAACCGAGGGGATGTTCCTTGGGTATATGATTAACCTAAACGGCATCAAGCCTTGTCCGGAGAAGACAGACGTCGTGATACAGTAACCATCCCCTCGGACACTCAAGGAGGTACAATCACTCAATGAAAAGTTGGTCGGGCTCAATAGGTTCTTTTCAAAGTCCGCGGAGAAGTCACTACCTCTATTCAAAACACTCAAGAAGGGAGACTTCCGCTGGACAAAAGAAGCAGAGGAAGCCTTTGGGCAACTTAAACAAAATATCGTGGCTCTTCCTATGTTAGTCGCACCCCGACCTAGGGAGGAGCTTATTATGTATATGTCCACTACGTACGGAGCAATAAGCGTAGTCCTTATGACTGATCAGGACTCAGTCCAGACTCCGGTTAACTTTATAAGCAGAGCATTGCAAGGGCCGGATTTGAACTAAAATGGAGAAGTTAGTTTTGTCACTAGTATACACCACGAAAAGGCTATACTGGTATTTCCAGGCGCACCCAATTGTGGTCATCACTGATCAACCAATAAAACAGATCATCTCTAAACCGGACGTGGCCGGGAGGCTACAGAAGTGGAGCGTCCTACTAGGAGAACATAACATCTCCTATAGACCAAGGACGACTGTTAACGGCCAACTTTTGGCAGACTTCCTAATTGAGAAATCTGAGGAGGACGCACCAATGGTGCAAAAATAGGAAATTCCAACTGAACTATGGGTTTTGTTTACAGACGGATCTTCGTGCACGGACGGATAGGGGGCCGGCCTCATTCTCACAAATCCGGAAGGAATGAAGTTTACCTACGCCTTGCGCTTCGAGTTCACAGCCACGAATAATGAGGCCGAATATGAAGCATTGATTGCGGGTTTAAAAATCACCGCTAGGATGGGAGTCCGCAACGCTGAGGCCTACGTGGACTCACGGCTTGTCCTGAATGACATCCTAGGGGGGTACGTAGCCAAGGAGGATAACATGATCCAATACTTGGAGAAAGTCAAGTCACTCATCGCCACTTTTGGGAAGTTTTCCATCAAGAAGGTACCAAGAGGCAAAAACAAGAAGGCGGATGCTCTTAGCAAGATTGCGTCTACAACCTTCGCCCATTTATCCAAACAAGTATTGGTGGAAATACTCAAGGAATAATCCATTACAGGAGGGGAAATCGCAACTATAGTTGAGGAAGAGGGACCTACATGGATGACCCTAATCATCAGCTATTTAACTGACGAAACCCTTTCGGAGGATGAGAATGCGGCACGGCGTATCAGAAGGAAGTCGCAGAATTTCGAACTCCAAGATGGGGTTCTATGCAAGCGTTCCTTCCTACAGCCGTGGTTGCGATGCGTCGGGCCGCGCCAAGCTAGCTATGTGATTAGTGAAATACATGAAGGGTCGTGTGGCATGCACGCAGGTCCCAGATCAGTAGTGGCATGAGCTTTACGCACAGGTTACTATTAGCCGACCATGCATCAGGACGCACGAGACATGATTCGAAAATGCAGTGATTGCCAAGTACAAAGGCCAGTACCGCGACATCCACAGCAATAACTAACACCCATCACATCCCCATTGCTATTCTATAAGTGGGGGATTGATATCGCATGACCTTTTCCTGTTGCCGCATGAGGCGTTAAGTTCTTAATCATCACAATGGACTATTTTAGACGTTGGATAGAAGCTATGGCGGTTAAAACGATTACGGGCAAACAGGTAAAAAAGTTTGTTTGAAAAAATATTGTGTGCCACTTTGGTTTGCCAGGCGAGATTATCTCGGATAACGGAAAATCGTTCGCGGATAATCCATTCAAGGATTGGTGTGCGGCGTTGAACATTACACGGCGTTTCGCATCAGTTAAACACCCACAGACTTATGGTCTCGTGGAGCGGGCAAACAAGAGCCTATGTGAAGGTATCAAGGCATGCCTAGATGAACAAAGTGCTAAGTGGGTCGATGAACTGCCGCATGTCCTATGGGCACATAGGACAATGATCAAAACATCCAATGTTTACACTCCATTCACGTTGGCCTACTGAACCGAGGCCATTATCCCAGCAGAAATTGGGATGCCAACAATCCGCACGGCGGAGGTTAACGTCGTCACGAACGATGAGCAACTCCGGGTCAATGTAGACTTGTTAGAGGAGAAACGAGATATAGCAGCCATCAGTGAGGCCAAGTCTAAGCCACGTATGAAAGCTTATTACGATTCCAAAGTCAAGGGTGTTTCCATTCGACCGAGGGATTTTGTTTATTATGCTAACGAGGCAAGTCGCACGTAGAACACAGGGAAGCTTGGTCCAAAGTGGGAAGGGTCATATGAGGTCACGGAAGCCTTGGGACTAGGTGCGTACAAGTTGCGTGATTTGGATGGCCATGACTTGGATCGTACGTTGAATATTTGCAACCTTAAAAGATGCTACCTCTGAGAGGGCTACGGCCTCCGCATGGAAACTTCACTGTGGTCAGCTTCAATGAAGATCCATGTATTTTTTGTTTTCATGCTTTCTAAGTTCTATTTGTCTTAGGATTTTAATTTTGTCAAAAAATCGTAATTGTTCTAATAAAATGTGGTGGTGCCTAGCTAGCTCCACGGTCTGTTCTTGTGCAAATTATTATCTTATGTCTTCTAGATTTATTGGTTTATCCATAATGTGCTATTTCTTATTCATATGCATTCATTCAAACCGTACATGTACTATTCTCTCCCAGGCGGGGTACGAGGATTAAGTGAACCTAATAATTCAACTTGTCGCATAAGAGGGATGCAACCCCAGTGGAGCGAATCATGTATCCTTACTAGACACCTTATTTACAAGACGTTGTAATAAGTTTCCGCATGTCGTACTCACATAGTGCCAGACATGATAAAGACACACGCTGCACGTCAAGTAAATTATAGACTCAGATTTATTCTTGATAAAGTCGTGACATGTCATGCAAACAGATACATGATATCTAAGGAATATAAACAAGTTTCAAATTCGATAAACAAAATTGTCGTGCTCAACACGGACTCATATCTATGATATTCTAAAAAGTGTTTAAACTTGTGAATACCAGCCGTTTACATGCACGGACGAATCAATACAAAGTGCAAATGTTTACAATAATTAAACTACAAAAGCGGGAGAAACTCTACTATTTCTTTCTTCCCTTCGGCTATCATAACACGGAGTGATTCGCCACAAGCATCCTTCCCGTTCTGCGCCCTGGCCAAATTGGCTTCAAATGCCTCAGCCAAGGGCTTCTCAACCTTCATGACCTTCAGACTGGTGTCATATGTTGGTAGAGTAAGCTGGATTGGGTCTGGGGTGAGCTTTGCCACTATCTCCTCGTTAGAGGCATCCATTAAAGGTTCAAGGTCATCTATGAAGGGGTGTTGAATTTCCCCAAGAGCGGCTATGGAGGCGGTCATTTTTTCCTCTGCTTCGGGGTTATGATAGGCATGCTTCGAGATGTCCTCTTTTTTGCTTATCAGTTCCACAGCCTTGGTCAACCCCTCATGCCTGCAACGGTCAATACTGTCTGATACAACATCCGCAAAGGCCTGCACAAATTGAGGAGCCTTCGTTACCCTTGTCACGGCTAGGCGCATCCCTTGGCCCACCATCCACCTACGACCAGCTATGGCCGTGAACAGTGGAGGGCACAGGACTTCAGTGCAGTTTGTTGTCAGCATGTTTAGTTCTCCCTCTACCGCTGATGTTCGCTCCTCTATGACAGCTCGTTCCTTGGTAAGTTCTTCCTTTTGCATGTCGCACTCTTCTGCCAAGGCGGAGGATTGGTCTGTTGCCGTTCTGGCGGCGGCTTTGGCTGCGAATACCTGTGGACAACACTTGTGGTCACTACAAAGAAAGACAGGGATTATGTAAACAATGGGTATAAATAGGTAATGATATGTACCTTATCATTGGATGCCGCTAGGAGAGCTTCTAACTCAGCAATACGCTCCTCACGGACGTTGGCGTGGTTGGTTTGTTATTTTATTATTGATTCCGCCACGACCAAGTCCGCCTGCAAGGAGGCTATTGTTTTCTCGTGCTTCTCCACCATTTCTTCCCTACGAGCAATCCACCTATCAGCACGGCTCATATTAGCTAAGGCTTCCTCCAGGCGACGCTGTAAGGCTGCACCAACTGTTACCTGGTGGGCTGTGGCCACATCATACTGCTCAAGAAGAGTCTCATGCTCAAGTTCATCTAAATCTTGTGCCAACGCTGGAGGGGTTAGGTGGTCCATAAACTCTTTACACTCAGACTCCGCCTTTAGTCTTGTTTGGCTGGACAAATTCCATGACGGCCCGAGGTTGGTGTCCGGACCCTCGGTGCAAGGCTCCTTTTCGTGCGACGGGGGCATCATGGATATCATTGGAGATGGTTCTCTCTCCACTTCCTTATCATGTGCCGCTATCGAAGGAACCACCCTGTTATTTATACATACACATATGAGTTTTTGAGAAGGGACCAAATGTTATGAAGTATAGCAAGTACTTACGTCACGTCTATCATTGGTTCCGTGATAGTAGGAGATACAACGCTAACTGTTGTTGCCTTCCATACATGAGTATCTCCTTGCGGCGGGGGGTTTCCTTGAGTCAATGTGGTACTGCTACCTTCTTGGAACTACGGATGGTCTTTCCTCAGTTTCTTGGCGGGCGCATTGTGTTCCCCCGCCTCAGCTTCTATATTCTTCACCTTCCTAGTGGTTTTGCGCTTCTTGGACACATGTTTTGGTTGTTGGGAGGATCCGGCCTCCTACTTCAATTCTTCTTCTCCTTCATCATCATCAAATAAGCGATTGATAGATGGATCTGTGGGTTGTTCTTCACCTTGGATGGAGGTGGCATTCTCCAGCAGCAGCTCACCACCATCTTTGATGACATATAGTCCCCAACCGGGTCATAAACCCAGCCCACGGGTACTACCCGCATCCAGACCATCACGAATGGGTTGTATTAATGTCATTTAAGCTTATGGGCTTGAATGAATAGTGGCCGCATAAAATGTATGCGGCCCACGACCCGACACGGCCAGAACAGGGTTAGACAGAATTACAATCCCATCAGGATTGGGATTTGCCTCAAGGAATAGGATATACACTCACCATAATTAGAAGATAACAATCAAGCTAATAATGGTGATTATATTATGCTTGGGGCCGAAGTAACAGTGACAGCCCATTAGGGTTTCACTGCCTATATAAGGAACCCCAGGGGTTCCACAAAGGTATTACATTCTATATACTCTCAACCTACAACCGATTCATAACCCTAACCGATTACTTACTTTCACGTCGAAGTCTAATCGTGGAATACGCTCCCACGGTAAGCCTAACACGTGTAGCTTTAGTGTGCAGGATCTCGGCAAGTTATTCACTTGGTGCAAGAGCCGCAGCCCAGCCTACCCGAATTAAGCCTAATTCGGGTCTAGCAAGGATCATCCAACTTTTGTATCAATAATAAATCCTTAAGCTCTAAATCCGGTGGATTATTGGTGGAAGGCTTAGTCAAATTTAGATCATTGTTTGTAACTTCCTTAGAAGTATGTGGAGAAATATGGTCCTCATTGAGAAGTTTCTCAATGGTACGAATGTCTTCTTCCCAATCAGAGGGAGAATCGTTATATTTTAAATCCACATCCCCTAAACTTTCTTCAAATTCTTTGAAAAGGACATCATTTTCTTTGAAAGGAGTCAATGATGGAGCAATAGAGGCAACGGTCTCAATGATAGGTAGAGAAGAAAGACCACTTTTACAAGCGTCTTGGAAATGTTGTTCACAAGCCTCATCAAGTATGTCAATGAAATTAACGCTCTCATGTTCATAAGGTTGCTTAGAAAGTTTATCCATGTTGAAATCAATTTTATCGTCACCAACTCTCATAATTAATTCGCCCGTGGTGACATCAATAAGAGTGCGACCGGTCCTCAAGAATGGGCGACCAACGATTAATGGGACCCGAGGGTCCATCTCGTAGTCTACGACAACAAAATCCGCCGAAAAGGTGAATTTGTCGACACCGACGAAGACGTCTTCGGCTATCCCCATCGGATAAGCAACCGCACGGTTAGCTAATTCCAATGTCATACGAGTGGGGACTAGCTCGGGTAGAGATAATTGTTTCCAAACGCTTAAAGGCATTAAGTTGATACTAGAACCTAGCTCGGCTAGGGCCATACAATTCTCTACCCCGGGAAAGTTACAAGGAATGAGAAAGCGACCCGGATCACCAAGTTTGGTTGGTAATTTCCTTAAAAGAACCACGGAGCAATTCTCATTTAGTTGGGTTTGAGCAATATCAAGAAGCTTTTCCTTATCACTTGGAAGATCTTTGAACATTTTAGCATATTTAGGCATGTGAGCAAGCCCCTCGGCAAAGGTGATATTGAAATTCAATTCTTTAAACATTTTAAGGAAGTTTGAAACTTGAATATGATCCTTGTTCTTCAACTTCTCTTTCCTCAACCTTAAAGGATAAGGTATATTGAGTTGAGATGAAGGCTTTGGAATGGATTGGTCACTCACATCCTTTGGTGGTGGTAGGGTGGGGTTGGAAAGTAAAGGAATCGGTTTGGGAACCAAAGGTGTTGTATAAAATTGAGGTAAAGGAGGGACATAAGGTGTAGACGAAGGCATTACGGGTGGTATCTCACAAGTAGAAGGTGAAGGACGGTGGGTAGAAGTAGAAGGAATCTCGGGTCCTTGGTTAGGTGGGGAATAAGAAGGTTCTTCGGTGGTCTTACCGCTCCTAGTAGTGATGGAATTAACATTGGCCCTAGGATTGGTCACGGTGTTAGAAGGGAGGGCACCTTGGGGATGAAGGGCTTGAAGCATTTGCAAAAACTTCTTATCGGTCGATTCTTGCATTTGTCTAGTAGATTCTTGCATCGCTTTCATGGTTCTCTCATGTTCGGTCAATTATTGTAGAACCAAGTCCATTTGAGGATTATTCATATTGTACCCTTGGTTATGAAAATCTTCGTTTTGAAATCTGGTTGAAAACCATTGTTGTTATGAAAACCTTGATTAAAGTTGTTATTTTGAAACCCTTGGTTTGGCCCATTAAAATTCCCTTGATTTTGACCATTGAAATTCCCTTTATTTGAATTAAAATTCCTTTGATTGTTGGAAGAATTCCCTAGATAATTATTCCTTTGTTGGCCTTGGTTCCTTGGTGGGTATTGGGCATTGGTCAATTGAGGAGGGGGTCTAGTATGAGGTTGAAACCGGGAGGAGCCAAATAATTAGTAAACCTATAAGAAAGATTATTAGCATCCATATTTGGTTTAAAATGAACCCTCTCATTAGTGTTATAAGCATACACTTCCTGTTAAGAGGGGTCATGAACCTTGTCATAATTTAGGTATGAATGTGGTCCACCAGAAGTCTCACATGACTCACTTAGGGCATTCACTTGCACATTTTTCTTAACATGTAAAGCAAGGTCTGTCATGATTGAAGTAATCACGTCAATTTTCTTGTCGATCTCACTAGTACTAGCACTAGCCATAGTAGCTCTAACACTCTTGGTTTGGACTTTGGCTTTGTTCTCAATGATTTCCCAAGCCTCATTCATAGTTTTCACAAGAAAATTACCCCCCGAGGCACTATTTAGTGAATCTTGGTCATTCAAACTTAATCCATTATAAAAAGTATTAATTTGATGCACCTTTGTAAAACCGTGTTGTGGACACTTTCTTAAAAGTTCCTTAAAACGATCCCAAGATTCACTAAATGTCTCACCGTACTTTTGTTCAAAATTAATGATGTCATTTCACAAAGCGGTAGTACGTGAGGGTGGAAAGAAATAATTTATGAACTTTGTCTCTAGGTCCGTCCATGTGGCAATACTTTGGGGTGGTTCCTTATCAAACCAAGTCCGGGCTTGTCCCTCGAGAGAAAAAGGAAAGAGGAGCAAACGAATTGCCTCTTGTGAAACCCCATTGTATTTTACAGTATTAGATAAGTGTACGAAACTCTTGATGTGATCGTGAGGATCATCATGAGTGCGGCCTAAGAAAGGTGTTGCGGAGACCATTTGAATAAACCTGGTTTTGAGCTCGAAGTTGTTGGCGTCAATAGCCGGCACCACAATCGCATCATCGTTTCCTTTGACATGTGATTGAAAGAGCTCGATCATTGGACGGTTCTCCATGATGCTGACAACAGGAGGCTCTACAACTTTAGGATCAATAGTAGCGGCTTGAATGGATTTCCTTTTGCGTGAGCGGGTACGCATACACCTACAAAAGAAAAGGATAGCAAAGAAATAGTAGAAAAAGAATGGTTAACGTGAAAAGAAATTATTTTTGGTGCAAAACTTTTGAAAAAGAAATGCTTTTTATGATTTTTTTAAATGTTTTTGGATTTTTTAAATTTTTTATTTTTTTGGATTTTTTAAAAAAATTTGAAATTTTTGGAAGAAAAATAATGTTCACGAGTGAACTGATCCTAAAATCCAACACGTCTCTCACAAAAAACCGTAAATCTTCACGAAAAGAGCCGACAACGGCGCCATTTTAATATAGATGATTTTAGTTCTTGAAATTGTGTCTAATCAAATTGACCACGGTTAAAAGTGCGACTCAGTTGTTCTTGGTGTAAAAAGGAAACGTCGTTGACTATTTATTTAAAAATTAGAATTAAAACTTTAAAAGTAAATGACAAAATATAAAAGAAATAAAGCAAATTTAAAACTTAATAAAATGTAAACTTTAAAAGTTAAAAATTTATAAAAAAATAAACTTGAAAATAAACTAAGACAAGACAAGTTAAAATAAAGCTTGGTAAAAATGGCGGAAAAATACAAATTCAAAAACAATTCGGAAAACAAGTTCTACTCCTAATACGGAATAAAGAAATTTGACCTAAGTCGGAATCCAAGATCCCAACGTAATCCGGAATGTGCAAACAATATGTAATCCGGAATGTGGTTGTATTTCTAATCCGGAATCCTAATAAGTACACAATCCGGAATGATGCTACTATACCTTATCCGGAATCCAGGGTGTTCATGGACAATCCGGAATACAAAACCAACACAATCCAGAATCCCTACACTTGACCTAATCCGGAATAAAATTCTTGCACGTAATCCGGAATCCAGTTACAAACCTAAATCCGGAATCTATGTTTGATACTCAATTCGGAATGCATGTGTGAAAGCTAATCCGTAATCCATGTTTTGTAGTTAATTCGGAATATGGCAAACCTACCTAATTCGAAATAAGTTGTTATAAAGCTAAGTCGGAATAAAGGAAAAACAAATAAGTCAGAATACTAGGGTTTTAAAATCCGGGTTAATGAAGATTAAGCAAAAACCAAATAAGCACTTAACCAAAACTTTAACCAAACTAATTTTTAGAAAAAACAAATAAGCTACAAATTAAAAACTCTATAAACACCAAATAAGAAAACTATTTAAAATAAAATTTTGAAAGATATAAACTATAAAGTCAACTTAAATGAAAATAAGCTAAACAGTAATTAATCAAAAAGCACAATAAGCTAAAACATCAAACACACCAAATAAATAAGAACAATCAAATAAGTAAATCAATCAAACAATCAACATGACTAAACAAACTACATGATTAACAAAATCAACCATAAGATTAAGATTAAGAAAGGAAGAATGAGAAATACTTAATAACCTTGAATTAATGAAGATTAAGATTCAAGTACAAAATTTAAAGATGAAAGATTAAGATAAATTGAAAGAGAAAACTAGAGAGAAAAAGTATTAACCACCTACTCCTAATTACCTTACTTAAAAACTAAATGAACTAACTCCTAAAATGAAAGATTAGGAGACTATATATAGGGGAAGGGAAGTTGGTGTTGATGCTTCCTTCTTTCTCTTGTCTTCTCATGTTTTTAAATAACTCGTCTTTCTCGACTTTATCTCAGGATTTGTCGAATGATAAAATGAACTAGTCTTCTAATTTTCTTCTTTTATTAGACTTGGTTCTTCGACTTCGTTAAACTTCCATCTTTAGATTTTTTCCTCGAAAATCTTTAGAATAAGCCTTTGACTTCCGTTCTTCTTGCACGTTTGATTTTTTGACTTCGTCTTTGTCTTTTTTCTTTGATAAAATCCCGTGAAAGCCCATGTTTTATTCCTTTATCATATTTTGGTCCTAAAACACAATTAAAACACATACCACGCATAATTACGACTTTTACGACATTCAATACATGTTTTTGACTCGTTTTTATTATAATGAAGTGCTAAAAGGATACGTGTTTTCACACTTATTAGTTTCAAACATAAGCTCCACACACAATGCATAAGTAAAGAATGTATGAAAGGACTAAACAATGTCCAGCAAGCAAAAGTATGTAAATGCATTAAAGAAGTGAAGACAAGGGAGTCTCCATCCAAATGCACGTTCTCTTAGAGATCCTAGCTTTGCCCTTTTAGTACCTGCCGTATTGGGACATAGAAAGAAATACGGCTGAGCAATACGCTCAGTGTGCGGATATATGACAATGAAATGTAAAGCATAAACATAAGAAAGTAATGAAATGAAATGAAGTACAGCAGAATAAGTGTATGTCCTTGAAAACCTGGTGTAAGTTTATAAAAGTGATTTATATTCTAAAAAGACTTATCTTTATTTTATACTGTAAACTGTATTTTAAATATGCCTGGAGAGCATATAGGTCATGAGGTATCAACGTGCATAAATACTTAGAGGGGTGACCTCATCATGAAATTAGAGGGGTTGCCTCTAATTATAATATTCTCGGTTGGAGGGATCAGCTCCATGTAACGGATGCAAGGCACACACCGCATTTACCATGTTATCTTGCTAAACTTGTCCTAGGATGCACCCATTCTCCCCATATGATAATAATAAAATAGGCCAAATAACTGAAAGGGACGCTGCGAGCAATCACTCTCACCACAGAAGAGTCATAACATCGGTGCCTCCAGTGTTATCGTTATGTTACCTCCATAACTAGGTAGAACTGGCATGCATGTATATAGCTCAAGAAAATCTAAAATATAAATAATATAATTACTGTTTGTGTTTAAGACACGTAAACTAGTATCGAAAACAGATGGCTGCAAACGGGGAATCCTATTATAGGAAGAAAGTATCCTTACTGAAGGACGGAATATCCGTACCTTATGTCAAGTAAATGGAGACGAAAACGAATGCAGAAGATCACTCCGATTTCACGGTAGCTACATAATGAAATGGACATGAATAAGTTCTATGTTTTACTTATACATATTGGTTATTAGTCTACTTGACGTGTTCTTAACTTGTTTTACTTGTTTTTTATCATGTGATTCTTAATGTTTCATGTGTTTTAGATTAGTGTATTTCATGTTTTAAGTGTTATAGTACTTGTTATAACATAATGAGTAACTTTCCAAAAATACCAGGTTTCTATATATAGTAACTTTCCAAAAATAGCAGTTTTCAATATATAGTAACTTTCCAAAAATAGCAAGTTTCTTTAAATAGTATGTTTCTAAAAATAGAAAGTTTCCATATTTAGTATGTTTCCATAAATAGCATGTCACCATATTTAGCATGTTTCCATAAATAACATATTATCATATTTAATATATTTCCATAAATAGCATGTTTCCATATTTAGTGTATTTCCATAATTAATAATAGGCTTCTTAAATAAATAAAATTGTATAACCTATAATTTTAATAAGCATATTATATGTCATGATTAATTATATAGTAAAGTTTAATAATATTAAATACTTAGTCATAACTTATAATTATTAATTAATAATAATATTACATGATATTATAAGTATTTATTAATTAATAATAAAAATGATTAAATAATTAAACTTTACCTTAAAATGATATAAATTAATTAAGCTAAGTTTTCTTAATTAATTAATTGCACATGAATAATATATAATAATTATTTTATCCTAAGTTTTATTTAAATAAAATGGACATAATAATATCATGGTTTTTATTTAAATAAATTATAACCTAACTCATGATTTTTAATTAATTTAATTTAACCATGTTTTAATTAAAAAAAATTAAATAATAAAATAAAATACATGTTTACTAAAAATTAGTCAAACACCCCCAAGGTGTGTTTGGTCTTAACCGAGCCCCACAAGAACTCCACCGAGACCATGGAGGTCTCGGCTTCGCTTCGCACACAACACAAAACCACAGCCTTACGACTGTGGCTTGCGGCCGACCGCTACAGCAGCCACCGACATCACTGCCGGTGCCACTGCTGCCCATACGCAGCCCCTGGCCTAGCCAGGGTTTCCCCTGCTGTCTCCATAGTTCCCACCGAGACCCGTGTGAGGTCTCGATTCCTACTGCCAAGCCACGCACCCCACTGCTTGTGTAGTTGGGGTTGCGGCTGCATCAGCAAAACCACCACTGCCCCATCTTGGGTTGTGGCTGGTTGGAAAACAAACACCACCGAGACCAATCTTGGTCTGAGTTTCCGTGTAACCCGAACAAAAACAAACCCAAACCCTTAATCTTGTTTAAATCTTATTGATTCCATGTTTTTAATGATTTCATATTAAAGATACTGAACAATCAACATAATTAAATAAGAAGATTAAAGGTTAAGGAATACCGAACGCGTGAACAATTAAATGAATGGATTGACGAACACAATACCGTATCTAGTTTAAGATAAAAAGAAAAAAATCGTCTTTGTGGTGGTGTTGGTATGCCACGGCCAAAAGAACAAGGAATTGGAAGTTTTTTGGGTTTTGTTATTTTCTTGTGAATGTGTGGATTACTATTGGGTTGGGCCAAGGCCCTTCCCTTCTTCCTTTTGGAGGCCACATATCACTCACAGATACACATATTCATTTTATTTTTCGTATCTAATTATTTATCGTGTGTGTTCGTATTTTAGGTCCGTGTTTTATTCTTGTATGTTTTAAGTATTATACGTAAATACTAATATTCATAATCATATTAATATACGTAATAGTTATAATAATTAATTAATATATGCAATGTTTGTATTAAACTTTCATGTTTCGTGTTGCATATTAATTAACTGAAAAGTTTTAATTTAACCGTATTTTCATGCATTTAATGATCTAAAGTATTTTAAAGCAGTTTTTATTTAACAACCCCAAATTACATTGCGCAGCGGAAATACACATTTGGGTGCTAAACACAAACATCGTTACACAAGACAATTTGAACAATCTTAAAATGACACATTTGAAATATAAAAGGATATAATTTAACCATTGTCTAAAACCTTCGATCTCAAGTAAAACAATTTTCGAAATATTAGAGTAACATTTAGGTCCCCCAAAGATGTCAACCAATCAACAACCATTATTACCAAAGTACATGACCATACATTATTATTTTTATGACAAAAAGGAAAGAAATTTGTTTTAGACCAAGCACCACAAAAGCAACCCGCAATCCTTCTCCAGCAAGCTCCACAATTCATCAACTTCAATCACCTGAAATACATGCTTAAAATCATCAACACAACAGTTGAGCGAGTTTATAGGTTTTCCAAATCATCATTTGAACACAAGAGAAAAATCAATCAAGATCATTTAATAGAATTGTCGTGCACACAATCTATTAATCAGGCATTCTGGCATATAGCAATAACTATAGAACTGTATTAAGCTCATGACACCGACCCCTTAACTTAGTCACCCACACCTAAAGCCGGCATGACTAGATGAATTCCAGTGCCCCTACTAGGGTATCAACTGCAAGTATACCACATTCTCATTCTCGTAAAATTATCCTTCCAAGAGGTTACTCAACGTAAAGCCCTGGTCTCGGATAGGGTCGTCAGCCCAATATTACGATTATTAGAATAAACGGCTATTCCCAACTCACAACATCAAGTCAGAAGATATTTAACGGCTCATAAATTTAGGAACTTTTGCAATTTAGGTACTTACACAATTCAAGGCAACAACAGGCAACATAAGGCAACATTCGGGTCCAAACAATCAATCATGACTTGTGTTCATTTTACTTTCAAATAGCATGTATCCCCCTCGTGGGTTTTAAAATCATTCAAAACAATTACAAAAGCGAGGCTATAGACTCACCTTGAGTAATAGCAGTAGCAAGACGACCTTCAAAGATAGTTGATGCCTGATAAACACAAAAACCGCAACCTATCAAATAAGCTGCGTTCATTAATAATAAACTTGAATAAAATCCATATTTAATAACATCAAACTCAAAATCAATATTACGACAACCCCGAAAGAAAACAATACAAGTGATACTATTTCTTCCTTCTATATGCTTATTCTATTAGTTAGTTCTTTCGATAAAAATCTGCCGGTACACACCAAATGTACAAGCTCATTTACCCCACTTAAACACGTCAAATACTTATGATACTACTCAGAGATATCAATTACTATATATAGAAAGACCTGTTAAAACCCCATCAAAAGATTTTACTCTCAATGTTTCCTGCCCGACATATCTTTGAACTACAAAAACCGGACAGTTTTACGTCACCGACTCATACAATCATTTTGACCATTCTAAACAATCCCGTTTACAAATCCGACACTTGAGTTTGAAAATAGACTCACAACCCTAAGTTTAGAACCAAACATCAGACCTTGACCATTTTTACAACTCATTCTATAGTCCCCGAGATTCGATCCAAATATCGACAACAACTTCGGATTGTGTCGATACTCGTCTCCCGGTACACAAATAATCAAATCATTATAACTTCTCGCTCGTTCGGAGCTAGAAGCTCTACCTTATATAAAATCAAAGCTAAAAGATTTCTCTACAACCCTATGCTATTAGTTTATTCGTTTTCAAACAGTAAGGTACCCAAAATTGTCCTTGAACCTACTGATCTAAAATACCTTTTTAAAAACCATACTAAATCAATTTTTCAACCCACTTTAACAATCTCATACTCCTAATATTACCCCACAATCATCTTAAACAAATCATCTAACCCATAACAGACTTGAATAATTATTCAAAATTTACCCACTCAAAAATCCATACATGCAATACTTAAAATATAAAAATAATAGCACTAACAACAATTATATAATAAGAAACTAGATAAAACCACCTTGGATCATCATCAAAATTTGAAAGTTGTTGCATGTTATGAATTTTTACACCAACATGATCCTTGTTGAATTCTAGAGATGGGAATTTAATTGTTTTTTATTAGATCATAATAGAAATCAAGAAAATTTGATGGTAAGGGTTGGGGGTCACGGCTAGAAAAGGGGAGAGGGGAGGGGAGGGTTTTGATTTTGTTTTCACACATGATCTATGTGTTTGTGTTAGTGGAAATTATAAGTGGGCTTGGAGGGTTATTTTTGCCAATTTGTGAATGTTTTGGTACAAAATGCAATCAAATAGTTTACAAGGTAGAAAATGTAAATTGACAATTTTAAAAATATTTACGAAGCTTGGGTTTCATAAAAATACTTTTCAAAAATTACAACGCACTCAAAATACGATAATAATATGATCCTGGTACGACTTAATACGCAATTAAAATAAAAACGTCAAAAATACAAACATCGAGACAACAAATAATAAAACATAAAATCTCGGGCATCCGTCGATATCGTGATTACTAATAATCCTCGCAATTAGTAAAAATGTAAAAATATAAAACCATCAACCGTCATTTCATTCAACTCATCCAAAATTTCAAAATTATTCATAAAATAATATTAAATAATGACTGCGGGTTTGGGTTGTCACATCCTACCCTCCTAAAAGAGAGCGACGTCCCGGCGCTCGGCCCTATTATATTCACATTACATATCTCCAGAACAAAAGAGAACTCTTTTCCTTAAAGAAATCCTCATTCTTCCTTCACGAATTCAAATCCATTCCCAGAATTCTTGTATTCTCACAATATAATTATTACTATGCTTCAATCTCTTAAGAACTCTCCAAAGTTCTTTCTCTATGAAAAGCAACTTATCTTCAAGTTAAATTCTGTCCTTGTTGTTCTCAAAACAAATTTCACCCTTCATAATGACACCTTATGCATAACCACGTTTCCCAATTTCAAACTCCATCAATTTCTTCGAATGCCAACATAACTCTTCTGATGACTCCTTGTTATTAATAAACGATCCTTAACCTATACAATCTTACCAATATTTACCAACATCAATTCTAGTTCAGTCATTCAGTTCCACCTTCATTTCTGCAATGCACCGAAAACCTAACTTACGTCCATAACTCACGATCTTTAACCTTCATAAATTGAAGTTCTTTGTGGATCTTTAAATAGTACAACCTTATTACTCTGTGTTATACAGGGACTGATGGATAGAGTGAAAGGACGGTTCGAACATTGGACGATATACTTGTTCTTGTGTGATTGACTTGGGAATTGTTAGAATTCTTATACGACAATGGTTATCATGCTAGTAATAATTCCATTCCAAAGCCTACAAGTGGTATCAGAGCTTGTTGAGAAACTTTGGGATCAACAAGTGGCAGCTGCAATCTTTTGAGCTTTATTGAATGTGTTTCCATATTCAATAATTTCCTATTGGGTGTAGTGATGGATTTGAAGATACTGTTCAAAGTTAAACTTCCACAGCTCAAAATTGTCTAGGTCTAGCATGGGAATCTTGATGTTGGGGGTTGAGGTGGAGGAGGAGTTTAACTCTGGGGTAGACATGTTTTTTTAGGGTTTCTTGAAAATTAGGGTTTTTGGCGATTTAGGGTTTTTGTGTTCTTTATATCAAAGTTTCTCAACAAGCTCTGATACCACTTGTTGATCCCAAACTTAGATCGATTTAGCTTGTTTAAACGAGAGTAATATCCAAACTATTTTAATATAATAACTTTTATTATATTAAAATAGTTTGGATATTAATCTCACTCTCTCAACTTAGATATGTTAGGAATGCTCAATATACCATGTCTCACTTGACTTTAAAATCCTTTCCATAAGTTTGACAAAATGTTGAAATCACTTACCTTGTCATTTCTCAAATCAGACCATCAGCTTAAAATTTCAATATCCTTTCTATCAAGTCCACACTTCTTGTCATCACCAAAACACAAATCCTAACGGATTTTTCATTTTTCTTCCTAATAAGTGCATCAGCTCTACATTCGCCTTTCCCGAATGGCAGCGAATCTCGTAGTCATAATCACTCACAATCACAACCATCAACATACTCAAGTACTAGAAATATATAACTTCTAATCCTCTACTCATCTCCTTCATCATCCCAAGAAATTAATTATGAAGCACTCTTATGATCCTTAATTAGTGTCTCTTGATTCCATAAAAGTAATATTTCTAACATCTCAAAGCAAACACCACAAATACATAACCCTTATGAGACGCATCACAGCAAACTACAACCTATAAATACTTCAGATCCTTCCAACAATGACAACATCGGTACAGAACACAACCTACCCTTCAGTGTTCAGAATACAGCTTCCCATCTGATAAGGATCAGATCTCGAAACTTACAATTTAGATGTATAAGTGGGACTCACACATCCAATTCTTCTTAGTCAGCTTTAATCAATGGTTTAACAATCAGTGAAAACCTTTCGATAAACTTCCGATTATTCCCAGCTCAGACCAAGGAATTAACAGATTTCCATCGGCATCGTTGGTACCGACCAATCCTTAATCGTTTCAGTCTTGGCAAGTTATTCACGGATACCTTTGTTGTCAATCAACTGCCTTAGAAAACGCAAATATTTCAACTAACATTCAAACATAGTAAACTTTACATACAGTTTCTCTTTTTTTCCAACCATCCCAAAAATTATCCTCATATGTTAGTTATGTTCCTCCTTCCTCTTGGAATAATATAGAATACCGTCAATAGATACAATGACTAACTCATCCTAGCACATCTTACGCACAAGATTCACCCAGTCCATGAATATGGCAGACGCGTTTGTCAATTCAAAAAACATCACTTGCTACTTAAAGTACCCACATCAAGTACGAAAAACAACTATAGGAACATCTTCTTCTCTAACTCTCAGTTAATGATAACCAAAACTCAAAGCGATCTTTGAGTACACATTGGATCCAGACAACTGGTCAAATAACTCAATCCTCGGCAATGGATACCAGTTCTTGACTGTTAGTTTGTTAAGCTCTCGATAATCAATACACATCCGAAACAATCCATCCTTCTTGACAAATAACACAAGCGATCATCATGGCAACAAAACTTAATCTAATACTTCCCTTATTCATCTATCCTCTCAGTTGACCTGATAAATCATTCTACTCTGACGGTGCCAAATGGTAAGGTGTACAAATACTACTCAACGAAACGCAGAAGCACTACACCTATCGCTTACAACACTCAATCGACACGAACTCTACTTCATGAGGTGGCAGCAACTCTACAAAACTTCAAGAAAACTTCAAAATACTCTCGAATCATTAACAGATCTCCCAACTTCTCCACAACTACCCTATCACTAATTACCTGAGCCAGAAATACATCATATCTGATGTGTCGTGGATTAAACACATATACGTTATAGGACAAATTTAGGTAATTACCTTTAGGAAAAAGTAATTAACCAAAAATAAGTCAAAGACGGATACGATTAAACACGTGAGTGAACCAAGTTCGTTGTACACGAAGATCGAGTGAATTTGAGACGTTTCGTTTTGATTTGGACAATTGATTTGAATGTGTCGTTGTATTTTAAAACTACAATTAGAATCTACAAATTTTAAGCTATTTAAAATAGACCTAAAGTGCATGAATCGTTAAACCCCGCTAATATAAAATCTATGATTAATTAATTACTTAAAAGTTAATACTATTTAAAATCGATTTTAAATCTACTTTTATAAAATTCTACTTAATTAAAATTTAACTAATTAAACTATTTAAACAAAAAAAACATTTTTTTTTATTTTTTATTTATTTATTTTGTTTATATTTTTTTTAAACTATATTTATTATATTTTAAAACTAATAATTTGATCCTACTTAATAAAAACTTTTATTAATTAGAAGTAAATAATTCTATTTAAACTTAACAAAATTAAGAAAAACTTTTGTATTAAATTGACAGTACAAAAATTCTAACGTTTATTAAAAGTTCAGTTCATATATAAACCAAAAAGAGGGCTCGGTCCAGTTGGTTAACACGTTGAGCTGGTGAGGGGGAGGTCTCGAGTTCGAATCCCCCCAATGACAAAATTTTTTTGGAAATAAAACTTTTTGACAGAACAGATGAATTAATCTCAGGGGAGACCTTATGTGATGGCTTATTTGCTTATAGCTGTGAGGACACAGTTTTTTTGAGCTTATCAGATCAGAAAATCTAATAAGCTAAAAGTAAACATAGCAAACTAGAATAGTAAACAGATTAATCAGAAAAGCTATCTAAATAAATCAAACATTCAGCTAATAAGGAAAAGATTTAGCAGCCATCAACTAGTTAGAATGTAACAGCACGAGTAGCTAACAGATATACCAACAGCCAAACAGCCAAAAATTACAAAATACATTCAAATCAACAAGCACACGAATCCTATCTCAAATTCATTTAATCACCAACTTAAGTGCAATCAGAACAAAGTTGTAACAAGATCAAAGTAGTAACAGTGAAAACAATCAATTAAGCTACTTAAATTAGATCAGCATTTATAGAAAAATACTTCCAGCAACAAATCTGGAATTTGATTATCAGTAGAACCAATTCTTACAAATGAAGCAGTTTAAACATCCAACGACCCTATACCTAAAGTTCAAATAACTCATTTCGAAAGAACTCACTTAACAGACCCATGAATAATCTCCCTTAAACTAAACAGATCCAATACCAGATTACCAAACTAAGTTAACAAATAAAATTTACATTCAAATAAAAATCAGATTAACATTCAAATCGAAAACTCATATGCAACCAATCAATAACAGGTTCAAACATTCACGTACGAAAATACTCAAACAGTACTTAAACTCAAGCTATTAAGTAAATCAAAGCAGATTATATCACAATAACAAGCAGCTTTATTTAAAAACTAAAACAATTAAAAGAAAAGAAAATTGAACCTTTTGGAGTATCCTTTGAGACGTAGGAGTGCGCTGAGCATCCTATGAACACTAATCAACACCACCATATAAATTCAAACGAACCACCAAACCCACTCAAACCATAGACCACGAATGTAAATCGAACCAACGGTTATTTTTTAAACAGTTTATCAGCAGGATAAACTGGATCCCCAAACTTAGCTTAAGTGAATCTTAATAAACTATCAATAAGTTTAAAAGACCACAACATATTATAACAATAAAATCAGTTTATCAGGAATAAGAGTAAAAGAAATAGCTTGTAAACAGTAAAATCAATAACAAAGGATTGAGAATAAACTGAAACTTTATTTATTAAAACTGAACAATTTTACAATATTATAGAAGAAAATAAATCCTAACACTAATTTAACATTATAACAGTAGCTAAAGAAAGGGATGAAAAATACAGGGAAAATGGGGGTATTTATAGACCCCCATAGGCTTGATGATGCGGATATTCGGATCTCCATAGGAATATTCCAAACGATCTTGAGTCATCGATCTTCTCTTCTTTATCTTCTCTTTCTTTTCTGTTTTGATCCAAAGGTGGAGGAATGATCATGGTCACACAGATTGCCAGCCTGGAGGGGTTTTGTGCTTCTTGTGCTAATTCTTTGGCCTGTGATTGGTTGAATTGGCTAATTGAGGTGTTGACACCAATCTTTGACTGCCACGTATCCCCTAGCCTCCATCTTTTCTCTTCCTTAAGATGGGGGGTTTTATTCCCCTTTTCTTTAATTAACCCAATATGTTAAAAGCCCTATGTAAAACTGATGAATTCATTATGCTAGGGTTTGGGTACAGTAACTATAAGTTACTGGTTTTGTGTGGGTGAACAATGGGGAGAAGAAAGAGTTACATAGGTAACATCGAAAGATTTATATTTAATTTGTTGTGGGAGAAAAAACAAACGAATGGGAATATAAAAGTGTGGTGGGGGTATTAATGGAGTCGGTTTAATGGGAATTGATGTAACGTTTTTTTTTTTTTACTGAAAACAACCCTAGGCCCATTTCATTCGTTTTCTTTTAATTCTTTCCATGGCAATTGGGCTTTAGGCCCAAACAGCTTTTCATCTGAATCAAAACCCACTTTTGGGCCTAAAATGGACTATCCAAAACTCTTATTATTATCTTAAATCATGAATGGGCTTTTGAGCCCATTTTTCCCATTGTGGGACCCACTTGGCCATAAACTAGCAAACTTATTAAATCCACTATTTTTCGAGCTCGATTTTGGCTTCTTTGATCTTTTTCTTCATTCTCGTGTCGATTATTGCCGGTTTTCACGAACTTGGTACCTACACACATGAAAACAAGAAACACACATATCCAAGGCATATTTTATACATTTTGTGCAATATTTCTTTGTTTATAGCTATAAATGATATGAGTAAAAACACTCATATCAAATTCCCCCATGCTAAGCAATTGCCGTGTCCTCACGCAATGATAAGATAAAACTATAACTACACCATTATTCAACTTTTGACTATTTATTTTGCAATGACATAAAATAACCTGAAGAATCATTAAAGCTCAAATAGATTCATCGTCCTCGACTTTTCACTTTTCCATGCCAAGTGCAAAAACAAGATCATTGTTATTATAAGTTGGTAGACTAACACGAACTCATGTGGGCCAATTAATCACTTAGAATCCCTTATTCCTATGTGTATCTCTTATATTTTATTGTTGTCTTGAATGATCACGAGGATGCATTGTTGACTTATTTCGATAATTTATTAGGCCGAAAATAAAGTGAACGATTTAATCAATAGTTAGCTAAAGGACAAAATCTTTTAAAACTGCTTCTCGGGCTCTCATAAAGTTCATATCTTGGCATAACTTGTTTCGCGATTTGAGACCTTTCTCGGATCGATATTTGGCAGTGACTTAATACTTCCAACCTTGAGAGACGCTCACGAAATAATGGTCTTCTCTTCATAATATTTCTTCACTTGAAGTTTTGAGAGATTCATACTTGGACCACGACTTCTTCATTTTTCTCCAATCTTTATTTGGGATTTTGATTAACAACGATTCGCCTCCTTTTTGGACTTGGCTTCATTTATCCTCATACCTTATTTTTTGGTCTTTTTGGATAGACTTCTCCATGACTTTTTGGGAGTATTTTGCTTTTCGTCGTGTGTCTCGATCCTTCATATTGATTTTTGAATAATGAATCTTCACATCACTTGAGATCTTTAGCAATAAAACATAGCCCTCATGTCTTGTTAGGACCTTTTTGGACTCGCCAATCTTCGCATCCCGCTTCAATAAGTTATGCCTTGGCTATGAACTCTAATCCATACCGAGCAACTTCTAAACGATCTTGGGCTAGAAGCTAAGTAACTTTTCAAATCGTTCAACATTATTTATTGCAATTAAAATTTATTAACAAGTGATGGGAGAATAGGCTCATAACTAACTCACATAAATTCCCGAAAGAATACCACACTTATAATTGGCTCTATCATCTCTTGTTCTCCATATTGTAAAATTCCAAGAATGAAATCGATGGATACTTAGCCTATTAAATCAAAGTTTTGGGTTTTCAAGTCATCTATAGGATCTTGCAACTTCTTATACTTTTGCAAGTTTTAGAATTTGCGTTTTAAAGTTCCCTTGATAAACGACTTTCTAGGATCAATTATAGGAACTTGCGAAAAGTTCTTGTTCTTAACTCGAATGAATTAAGACTTTCGCGTTTTAAAGCTCCCTATATAATAGCCTAGCAAAACTTAATTCAAATATGTTAAGGAAAAGCTAAGGTTAAAAACCAAGTCGAGTCAAAAACTATTCTTATTTAAAGCCTACATTCGTGTCAAAAACACTTATTTTATTTATTAAAACTTAAAAATAACACTAAAAATTTAAAATTTTATTGAAAAATGAGAAAAACAATACGTTTGGACACGACAAAAGCAATTGCAAGCGATTATATCGATTGACTCCCCCATGCTAAAACCAAACATTGTCCTTAATGTTTCTTAGCTCAAGAGTAACACCCCCTTGCTAAAACACGAAGAGTCTAATGCAAACTCCTAGCATGGAAAGAGCACGCAAATCTATAAGCCGTTTATTAAGTATGCCTCAAGATAAAACGTTAGTCAATAATAATCAAGGGTAAGAAAGTGTGCCCCTATTTGGCATTCAAAGAATGGAAGATCAAGTGGACCGGCAAAAACCGAACACGAGAGTCTTCAATGATTAGGGTCGTACCTAAGATCACAACACAACAAATCACGAACACGAGCTTGAAAGATCAAGCCTTATTAGGTGTTAGAAAATAGAAAGAAGATAGAAAATACTCGTTTTTGTTCACCGAGTCATGAGCTCGACTCGATCCCCGCATTCATTGGTCCTTAGGGAAAGTGGTGAAAACCGGCATATTAAGATAAAATCCAACATAAAGCGCGATGCCGGGGTCAAAGATCTCATCCTCGTTGTCGGATGACAAACGAAAAGACAAGACTCCAACACAAATCTCTAACAAGAGATGGTAGTCACAAGCAATGGTATGGATGAAGCATGCCCCACGAGATAAACTCGCACCAAGATGATTAAAAAGTCTTTCAATTATTGCATCGGTGAAAGTCCGAGATTTCCCTAAATCGACGATTCCGGGATCGAATACCTCGTCCTCGGTGGAGAAAGGAATAGACAACAAGGTGTCGTCCCCCCATGCTAATCCTAAATCATATGAAGCACATAATAATGGTGGGATAAAAGTCTCAACCATAGTGGTTTCAACTTGCATGACTTTGTCGACTTTTTCACTCTTAGGAACGTGAACAAAGGGGTCATGGTACTCAATATGAGTCACATGAAAAACCCGCACATTAAGATCAACGCGAGTGGGAGGGAGATTGGGAATAATGTAAACTTCTCCATCCGAGTCGACATACTCATCACAAAAGGTGTGATCATCATCACAAACCTCATCAACCTCCTTCATAAGAAGATCATCATCACAAAGGTTGTGAGATGTAGGAGGTATGATGTTCTCAAAATCCTCTTGAATCAATGGATTATTGTTCAATGAAGCTTCAAATAGAGGATTTGAGTAAGTCACAAAAGTGTCGTCATCCTTGTCATCACAAGAAATTTCCGACAAAATATCGAGTGTGTCACACTCGGATACTAGATCATCATTCTCATTTGAAGGCAATTCATCGGCGAATTCCTCGAGAATAGTAGGTAAAACACTAGAATCACGTTCGATCTCGAGATCGGAAACGTCTTCACTTCCCCGTGGAAGTGGATCAAGGATAGCAAAAAGTTCGTCGATGAACTTATCCAACGAATAGTCACTAACCTCACTCGGTGTGAAGTTAGGAATCAAAGGCTCTTCAAATGAAGATTGTGCCTTAGGAACATCAACATGATCCATAGAAGAGAGTGAAAATGAGTCCATTTTCAAAGATTATTCAATTAAAGCAATATCACTCTCGGGATCAAAATTCTCATTATCAAACTCACTAGCATCGAATGGCTCACTCAAGTAATCATCAATTTGTTTTTCAATCTTATCATCCTCGTGTGGAGTGAGTATAGATGAGGTAACATTACAACATGATTCAACAAAATTAGGTTCATTACTTTCTTTACTTTCCAATTTCTTAGGAACCAATCTTGAAATTTTTTCTGGTTTGAAAATCATATGTTTATCACCATGAAACAATTTAAGCTCCCCTTCTTTCATATCAACTAAAACACCGGCCGTACACAAAACTGGTCGTCCTAAAATTATAGGCGCACGAGGATTCGACTCATAATCAATGATAGCAAAATCGGCTAGGTAAACGAACTCCCCCACTTTAACAATGACATTTTCCGCTATACCAACCGGTCGAGTGGTGGTACCATTAGCAAGCTCAATGATCATTCGAGTGGGTATAAGTCGCAAATAGTCTAGAGTTTTCCAAATGGATAAGGGCATAACGTTAATACTAGCTCCTAGATCGGCTAGAGCTTTGTATTCCCCAAGCTCATCGAAAACACAAGGTATCAAAAAGTGACCCGGATCATTATACTTCTTGGGAAAGAGATCAATGAAATCCGAGGTACTAATCACATTTAAAGTATCCTTGGTGACATTCCAAAAGGTTTCTTTAGGTGGCACAATAAGCTCAAGCTTTCTTTCTAAATTATCATAAGCGGTGATAGCCTTAAGCTCTCCCCTCGGGTTTGGAATGGTATTACTAGGTAAGCAACCCGAAGAAGTAGATGGTTTAGACATGAATCCCTCAAACATCGAAAGCAATTTATTTTGATTTTGTTCCACACTTTGTTGCAAACGATTTTGACTTTGCTCAAACATTTGTTCAAATCTTTGTTCCATTCTTTGTTGATTAAGCTCAATCTTGTTATTTTGCCCTTTTAGTGTATTTTGAAACTCATTTTTCAAAGTTGCCATTTGTCCTTGAATGTTATTTTGCAAAGCTTTCATATTTGCCTCATTTGATTTCATGTAACTTGACAAATCATTTTGATTATTCCCTTGAAAACCTTGATTGTTTTGATTAGCATTAAACCCATTTGCTTGATTAAAATTCCCTTGGTTACCACGGTTAAAATTATTCCCATTGTTTCCATTGTTGTACCTATTTTGAACCGGTGGAAAACCCGGTGGAGCAACATGATTTTGACGAGGAACTTGACCGTTGGAGCCATAAGTTCCCGTCGCGGCAAAAGCACTAGCTTGATCAAACCCCGCGTTTAAACAAGCATAATTAGGATGTGCTACACCACATGATACACAAACATTCCCAATCATATTAATCGTTCCATGAGGATTCTTCCTAATCTCATTCAAAATCGTGTCAATCTTAAAGTCCAATCTAGCAATCTCGTAATTAGATGAATTCACATTGGAAACAACCGGTGTGTTTCGTGAATATTGTGCTCTAGACTTATCCTCAATTATTCTCCACGCGTCTCTCGGTGTTTTTCTTAAAAGATTACCAACCGCGGCGGCATTTAAAGAATCTTGTTCAATCATATTAAGCCCATTATAGAAAGTATTTATTTGATGCAATTCCGAGAAACCGTGGTGTGGACATTGTCTTAACAAATCCTTAAATCTTTCCCAAGCAACCCCAAACGATTCATGCACTTTTTGTTCAAATCTAGTGATCTCGTTCTTAAAATGTGTTGTTTTAGAAGGTGGAAAGAAATAATTCATGAACTTTGACACTAAATCATCCCAAGTCAAAATCGAACCCGGTGGTTCTTTCTCATACCAAAGCTTAGCATTACCCTCGAGCGAGTACGGAAAAAGCATAAGCTTAATCACGTCATTCGGCACATCTCTAAACTTGAGAGTCGAGGTAATTCGATTAAAATTCCGAATGTGAGAATGCGGGCTATCGGTCTCATTGCCACGAAATTGGTCGGCACGAATGAGCGATAAAAGACCCGTCTTAATCTCAAAATGATCCGCCAAAATAGCCGGCACAACGATTGCTTCCCCATACCCTTCGGTGGGTGCACGGAGCAATTCCTCCATTGTACGGTTATCGGCCATCTCTACAACAATAGGTGGAAGCTCGGGTTCCACTATTCGTTGTTGACGATTTCTATTTCTACGAGGAATATTTTCAAGCCTATTAAAATCAATCACAAGACGAGAAGAACGTAATTGCATACACTACAAAGACGAGAATTTAGAGGATTGAAGAAAAGAAATTAGACAAGAAAGAAGATTATTTTTGGTATTTTATTTGGTATTGCTCAATCAATAATGATCGATAAAAAACAAGGAATAAGGATAACTACTATGGAAGTAAATTACCCTCGGTCGACTTTGAAACGATAGGTGAAAACCTAAACGTCTCGAGGTTCAATAAGTAAACAACAAAAAATAAGATTTATTACTACTTGAGTCGGCAAACCAATAATAGGTTGTCCCTCTCAATATACGCACAAGCAAGCGGGGAAACGAGGTGGCACAAAGCACTTAAAAACCTTTTTCCTTAAACGGCCTTTTATAGCACGTCGCCTTATACCCACCTTATAGTTTGTATAAATCGAGTTCAAACTTCTTATTAGTATTTATCTATTTTGCCTTTATTTTTGTTTTGGGTTCGAATACAATAGCTAGGTGATGAAATCCCAACTAAGGCTTATTTGAAAAGTATTTAAAATTATTGTTCTACGTAATACAATATATTATTCACAAAAAACGAGAAAAACGATACATACTATATAATAGAAAAATAACAAAACTTTCCGAGGACGGAAAGGGTCTTCAAATCCACGATCAACAAATCTCCACAAAAGCGAATCGTACACAAGATCCCCGGCAGCGGCGCCAAAATTTTGATGTGTCGTGGATTAAACACATATACGTTATAGGACAAATTTAGGTAATTACCTTTAGGAAAAAGTAATTAACCAACAATAAGTCAAAGACGGATACGATTAAACACGTGAGTGAACCAAGTTCGTTGTACACGAAGATCGAGTGAATTTGAGACGTTTCGTTTTGATTTGGACAATTGATTTGAATGTGTCGTTGTATTTTAAAACTACAATTAGAATCTACAAATTTTAAGCTATTTAAAATAGACCTAAAGTGCATGAATCGTTAAACCCCGCTAATTTAAAATCTATGATTAATTAATTACTTAAAAGTTAATACTATTTAAAATCTATTTTAAATCTACTTTTATCAAATTCTACTTAATTAAAATTTAACTAATTAAACTATTTAAATAAAAAAAACTTTTTTTTTTATTTTTTTTTTATTTATTTTTTTTATATTTTTTTTTAAACTATATTTATTATATTTTAAAACAATTTGATCCTACTTAATAAAAACTTTTATTAATTAGAAGTAAATAATTCTATTTAAACTTAACAAAATTAAGAAAAACTTTTGTATTAAATTGACAGTACAAAAATTTTAACGTTTATTAAAAGTTCAGTTCATATATAAACCAAAAAGAGGGCTCGGTCCAGTTGGTTAACACGTTGAGCTGGTGAGGGGGAGGTCTCGAGTTCGAATCCCCCCAATGACAAAAATTTTTAAACTATATTTATATTTTTTATTTATTTATTTTATTTATATTTTTTTTTAAACTATATTTATTATATTTTAAAACTAATAATTTGATCCTACTTAATAAAAACTTTTATTAATTAGAAGTAAATAATTCTATTTAAACTTAACAAAACTAAGAAAAACTTTTGTATTAAATTGACAGTACAAAAATTCTAACGTTTATTAAAAGTTCAGTTCATATATAAACCAAAAAGAGGGCTCGGTCCAGTTGGTTAACACGTTGAGCTGGTGAGGGGGAGGTCTCGAGTTCGAATCCCCCCAATGACAAAAAATTTTTGGAAATAAAACTTTTTGACAGAACAGATGAATTAATCTCAGGGGAGACCTTATGTGATGGCTTATTTGCTTATAGCTGTGAGGACACAGTTTTTTTGAGCTTATCAGATCAGAAAATCTGATAAGCTAAAAGTAAACATAGCAAACTAGAATAGTAAACAGATTAATCAGAAAAGCTATCTAAATAAATCAAACATTCAGCTAATAAGGAAAAGATTTAGCAGCCATCAACTAGTTAGAATGTAACAGCACGAGTAGCTAACAGATATACCAACAGCCAAACAGCCAAAAATTACAAAATACATTCAAATCAACAAGCACACGAATCCTATCTCAAATTCATTTAATCACCAACTTAAGTGCAATCAGAACAAAGTTGTAACAAGATCAAAGTAGTAACAGTGAAAACAATCAATTAAGCTACTTAAATTAGATCAGCATTTATAGAAAAATACTTCCAGCAACAAATCTGGAATTTGATTATCAGTAGAACCAATTCTTACAAATGAAGCAGTTTAAACATCCAACGACCCTATACCTAAAGTTCAAATAACTCATTTCGAAAGAACTCACTTAACAGACCCATGAATAATCTCCCTTAAACTAAACAGATCCAATACCAGATTACCAAACTAAGTTAACAAATAAAATTTACATTCAAATAAAAATCAGATTAACATTCAAATCGAAAACTCATATGCAACCAATCAATAACAGGTTCAAACATTCACGTACGAAAATACTCAAATAGTAATTAAACTCAAGCTATTAAGTAAATCAAAGCAGATTATATCACAATAACAAGCAGCTTTATTTAAAAACTAAAACAATTAAAAGAAAAGAAAATTGAACCTTTTGGAGTATCCTTTGAGACGTAGGAGTGCGCTGAGCATCCTATGAACACTAATCAACACCACCATATAAATTCAAACGAACCACCAAATCCACTCAAACCATAGACCACGAATGTAAATCGAACCAACGGTTATTTTTTAAACAGTTTATCAGTAGGATAAACTGGATCCCCAAACTTAGCTTAAGTGAATCTTAATAAACTATCAATAAGTTTAAAAGACCACAACATATTATAAAAATAAAATCAGTTTATCAGGAATAAGAGTAAAAGAAATAGCTTGTAAACAGTAAAATCAATAACAAAGGATTGAGAATAAACTGAAACTTTATTTATTAAAACTGAACAATTTTACAATATTATAGAATAAAATAAATCCTAACACTAATTTAACATTATAACAGTAGCTAAAGAAAGGGATGAAAAATACAGGGAAAATGGGGGTATTTATAGCCCCCCCATAGGCTTGATGATGCGGATATTCGGATCTCTATAGGAATATTCCAAACGATCTTGAGTCATCGATCTTCTCTTCTTTATCTTCTCTTTCTTTTCTGTTTTGATCCAAAGGTGGAGGAATGATCATGGTCACACAGATTGCCAGCCTGGAGGGGTTTTGTGCTTCTTGTGCTAATTCTTTGGCCTGTGATTGGTTGAATTGGCTAATTGAGGTGTTGACACCAATCTTTGACTGCCACGTATCCCCTAGCCTCCATCTTTTCTCTTCCTTAAGATGGGGGGTTTTATTCCCCTTTTCTTTAATTAACCCAATATGTTAAAAGCCCTATGTAAAACTGATGAATTCATTATGCTAGGGTTTGGGTACAGTAACTATAAGTTACTGGTTTTGTGTTGGTGAACAATGGGGAGAAGAAAGAGTTACATAGGTAACATCGAAAGATTTATATTTAATTTGTTGTGGGAGAAAAAACAAACGAATGGGAATATAAAAGTGTGGTGGGGGTATTAATGGAGTCGGTTTAATGGGAATTGATGTAACGTTTTTTTTTTTACTGAAAACAACCCTAGGCCCATTTCATTCGTTTTCTTTTAATTTTTTCCATGGCAATTGGGCTTTAGGCCCAAACAGCTTTTCATCTGAATCAAAACCCACTTTTGGGCCTAAAATGGACTATCCAAAACTCTTATTATTCTCTTAAATCATGAATGGGCTTTTGAGCCCATTTTTCCCATTGTGGGACCCACTTGGCCATAAACTAGCAAACTTATTAAATCCACTATTTGTCGAGCTCGATTTTGGCTTCTTTGATCTTTTTCTTCATTCTCGTGTCGATTATTGCCGGTTTTCACGAACTTGGTACCTACACACATGAAAACAAGAAACACACATATCCAAGGCATATTTTATACATTTTGTGCAATATTTCTTTGTTTATAGCTATAAATGATATGAGTAAAAACACTCATATCAATATCCCTCTTCCACATACTTCCTTGTTTCCAAACAAGATACTTCTCAAACGGAAAGTTCACTCATCATCTTTCACAGCCAACACTCAGTTTCTCAGCAAATCTAAACCAGCAGCTATCAGATTATGGTGCAGATCGGTTCAATCTCAAGCATCAGCACTTCGCACAACTAACCAATTCATAACAAAAATCTACATCTAAATATTCCAACTCTTTCAGCATCAAGTCGATACTAAACACCTACCTTCCTAAATTCAAGGAACACACTCTTAGTATAGAACTAATACTAACAACCTTTCCATCGGTTAACTCCACATCATAGTTAATTGTCATTCTTACTAATTCTCCGTTGATAAAACAACCGAATCTTTACATTTCTACTGTTTCTATCTGATCTGACATCAAACAACATACTAACATTAAGAACATAAAATAAGAATATACTATTTGCAACGTTCAGACCTTAAGGTTTGTCAGTATCATCCAAACGTAAACTGGAGCGGCAACATTCCTACCTTTTCAATTTCCTTTCCTTGGAAAATTACCTTGCTTGTTTCCTTTCTCGCCATGGCTAGAACATATCACAACTCTAGGGGTACTGATTACAGTAACTAATCCTCTTGTTCTGCACTTAGCAGATTTATGACCAGGTTGTCCTAACTCTAGTCGCAAATGTGTAAAATCACCTACATGGTATAAAGTACAGCAACACACTTATAATTTATCCTGTTATTTCCAGACACAGTGGCAGCACGAATCCCATCATTCCTTCCATGGTTTAAATACTGATTTCGGTTCTGTCTTTGGTTATTGTTATTACTGTAATCCCCATGATTCTAACCTCGATTCTAGTTTAACTGAGCAGATTCCCACTTTCTCTTATTGTTTTCAACAATGCTATCTTTCCTATCTTGCACTTTCACGTCCATTAAATCATGCACCATCTGAACAGCTTCATCGAAAGATTCAGGTTTTGAAGAAATAATCTCACCCTTGATATCACTAGGCAATCCTATAATGTATTACTTCCTTGCCTTACAGTCATTCACAAAAGTATTAAGACATAGCAAATATAGCTCAGAAAATTTCCCAATAAGCAGTAATAACATCGGCCCTTAGCACTAATTATCTCAATTCGGATACCAACTGTCCTAGTTCCTCCTCAGGGCAAAACCTAGCAGTCAATAGTCCTTTAGTCACGGTCCATATCCTACCATTAGCCACAATCAATGCTAAAGTAGTCACTTGGTTATTCCACCATCTTAGTGCACCATTCTGAAATGTAGTAGCAACAAATTTTACCTTATTAGTTTCTGAACACCCACTAATCTCAAAAGTACTCTCTTTCTTATAAATCCACCTATGCAATTCTAATGCACCACTAATACCACAAAACTGCGTAGAACCACACTTCCCAAAACTAACATATATATACATGCTCTCAAAACTTGCAGAACAGCAACAACACTCCCATCTGGATCAACAACATCATCATTATTCTCAGCAGCATCATCATTATTCTCAGTAGCATCATCTGCAGCATCATTATCTCCCGCACAACTAACTCCAGCATCTTGATTCCTTGCATCACGATCAGCTTCATGTGCTCTAGCAACAGCTCACTCAATCATGGTGTTAACAGTAACAGTTGTTAGCTTTGGCGACATATTTCAAGAAACTTAGTCACGTAGCGATCTACCAATGACAGAAATATGCTTCCCTTACTCCTTCTTCCATCATCACAGAAGAAAGAAACATGATAAGTATACATATCAAGATAAAAGAAAGAATTCTTTATCAGGATGTCTCATGGATACTACATGTACAAACAACATAAGCTACAATGGTTCATCAACCAAAACTCAAAAGAGTTAATAAAGGCACATCATAGATCATGAGGGTAATTTAGATTGTGTTGAGGATTCAACAGGATAGTGGCAGTGTCTGTCACTACAATCATCTACCAAAGAAACTTAAAAGATAATAAGTTCCATCACAATGCTATGCCACAAGGTTTAAATAAGTTCGATCACAAAAAGAAAATAAGATACAAGGAAATCCATTACGCGATTGCTTCCTTAGACACCAGCTCATCATCCTCCTTATCATTGTTGTCAGCTTCATCACACTCGTCTATTTCCCTTTTCACACTTCAAAGTCGAATCCCTAACATGATGGAAACTCACTGTCAAAATCCAAATACTCACTCCTACACGGTAGATTAATCACCAGGCAAATATCAGTACGACTTTCAACATTCCTAAACTTCCAAGCTTCACTCAGAATTGATCTCACATGAGGCTCCCACTCACTCATCCTTTCAGTACTTACCTAATTCTCTTTAAACCTTTCAATTCAAGCACACAAATTCATTACAATCGACCCAAGACTAGCAATCTCATCCCTCCTCCAAGTCCTAACAAACTCAAATCTCCACATGCCAGATACAACCTTTGAAACAACTTTTCTTTCACATCAACCACCTAATCACACACGTTTTCAACCACATATCTATCATACATCAACTAATGAAACATCCTCATACCCGATACAAGTCGCAAGAAATTAGTTGTAAAATCGTTCAACATCTAGTCTACTGTCCTAGACCCTCGACCGTATATAAGGTCATTATTTAAAATTATATACATATGCATAACATAAAGAAAATTACGATAACAAGTACTCAACGTACTTTCAACAATATCAATACATCATCATAGTATTTACCTAATAAATACTCTAAAATCATTTCAGTTTTAAGGGATACATCTAACTATAAAACAATACAAAACAAATAATCTTACCAGAGCCTTGCGGAGAAGTTGCGTGCTTTTGTAAAATATTTTCGACACCAAAGTTATAGTTTAGGACATTTTTCAAAATCGACCTAATTCGCTATAACTAAAAAGCTCTGATTACCAATCTTTAACACCCCCAAATTACATTGCGCAGCGGAAATACACATTTGGGTGCTAAACACAAGACACTTTGAACAATCTTAAAATGATACATTTGAAATATAAAAGGATATAATTTAACCATTGTCTAAAACCTTCGATCCCAAGTAAAACAATTTTTGAAATATCAGAGTAACATTTAGGTCCCTTAAAAGATATCAACCAATCAACAACCATTTTTACCAAAGTACATGACCGTACATTATTATTTTTATGACAAAAGGGAAAGAATTTTATTTAGACCAAGCACCACAAAAGCAACCCACAATCCTTCTCCAGCAAGCTCCGCAATTCATCAACATCAATCACCTGAAATACATGCTTAAAATCATCAACACAATGGTTGAGCGAGTCTATAGGTTGTCCAAATCATCATTTGAACACAAGAGAAAAATAATCAAGATCATTTAATAGAATTGTCATGCACACAATCTATTAATCAGGCATTCTGGCATATAGCAATAACTATAGAATTGTATTAAGCTCATGACACCGACCCCTTAACTTAGTCACCCACGCCTAAAGCCAGCATGACTAGATGAATTCCAGTGCCCCTACTAGGGTATCAATTGCAAGTATACCACATTCTCATTCTCGTAAAATTATCTTTCGTAGAGGTTACTCAATGTAAAACCCTGGTCTCGCATAGGGTCGTGATGTGTCGTGGAATGTATATTAATTAGATACGTTATAGGGTAAAATAGAAAATTACCTTTAGGAAAAAGTAATAGACTAAAATTTACCAAAGACGGATTTAATTAAACACGTTGATGAACCAAGTTCGTTGTACACGAAGATCAAGTGAATTTGAGATGTTTTTTTCGATTTGGACAATTGATTCAAATGGGTTATCAGTTTTTAACTAAATTACTCCTACAATTTTAAAATTAATAAAATCCTAAGTGCATGAATCGTTCCCCATTTTTTATCTAAAAGATTATCTAAAATTTAAACTGTTTAAAATTAATTATTTAAAATTTTTATTTTTTTTATTTTTTTTATTTTTTTTATTTTTTTTAGTTTTTTTATTTTTTATTTTTTTAATATTTTTTTTGAAAGGCAATATAAAATTATTAAACGATTTAAAATCAATTAAAAATTTATCTATTTAATTAGAAATACTTTTACACTAATAAAAATCTATTTAAACAAATCTAACAACTATCTAAAAATTTACTTTTTCTTTTAATAAACAAAATATATTTAACACACTTTTTATTTAAAACTAAATTAATTTAAATTTATATTATTTAAAAACTAGTTTTAAATTCTAAATTCAAATAAAATATTTTTTTATTTAAAACTTTATAAAAGTAATTTATAAAACTAATAATTAAAATTAAATAGATTAAAACTTGTATTTAAAAAACTATTAAATAAAACTGCCAGCCCCACTATCAAGCTATATTAATTAGACAGACTAAGGGGTTGTTTGATAAAATTAAATGATTTAGTGCTGAATGGTTTTACTTACTGAATGATTCAAACGCTCTGTATGATTTTACATTAGTTGTTTGATAGCTTCTCTTAATCGCATTCTGAATAATAATTTATATTATTAAGCTTTTACATGAAAATTATTTTTTATACATATTATATGGATATACATAGTACTTTCATTTCATTTTTTTAACACTTTCGTTTCATTTAGCAAACATATTTTAAATAAAAAAACCAAAATAAGTTTAAAATAATATATTCGTCAATAGCAAAATAACAAAATTGAGAAAAAATTGCGAGATATGACAATGGAACACCATGAAAAATACAGTATAATCAATTAAACTTGAGTGCAACAAGCCAATAACTTCACGATAAAACATGAAAATTAACCAATTAATTTTTGTCATAAGTGTGTCAGTTACACAAACAGTATATATTTGAAATGGGAAATCGTGACAATATAAAAGGGCCCAATATAAAATGAATAAATCAAAAAGTAACCTGATACGTAGTAATAAAATACATATAAAAGGACACGTAACCAACTGAATGATTTAGCAACATAAATAGGTAGAATCGGTCAGTACGGAATCAATAATTTAGAGGTGACATTTTTTGACAACCAAACACTATTGCTACTGCACGATTCAGCATTCAGTGCTGGCCCATTCCATTAAGAGGCAATCAAACACTTCCTAAATTAAAACACAAATCAGAAGCTGGCAGAGTTGGTTAACATGTTGGGTACGTGACCACGAGGTCATAGATTCGAGTCCAGTTGTGGACGAATTTTTTTTGACAATTATTTTTGGACATGAAAATTAAATCCAAAGTCACAGGAGTGACTGTTAATGTGAGATATATTGGACTGTGAATACCAGTACCAAACTATACGTTTGGAATACTGAATATGTAGCAGACAGTTCAACTACTTATAAAAACAGTGCAGTTAAGTAAATAAATCCATCATTTATACAGATAAACCAAAATCCAATTACAATTACAAGTCAAAAAACAGGCAAGAAAATCAAGTCAGATTCATCAATCCAGATAAACAAGTGCAGATTTAATCCAACTCATTATATATCAGTAAACTTAAAGTCCAAATACAAGTAAAATTCAGGCAAAAAGACATTCATCAATTCAGTTTTACCAAAGATAATATCAGTGCATAGAAAGTTAACCCAAAACTTTAATAGTAATCATAAATCAGTAAGAATAAATAGAAGCACAAAATCAGTTAAAATTAAAAGTAGGAACAAAATCAATTCAAACCTAGAAGGTAAATAAAAACATCAAACTACCAATATTATACCATTTTTTTATTAGATATACTCAACTTAAAATACTACAGGCAAAGTATAACTCAGCAGACTAAATTTAACAATAACTCAAATAAATCTAAGCAAATTAAACCTACGAGCATTTTATTTAGAACTATTTAAATTTATAAAAGCTTGAACTACTTAAACTTACAACAACCACATCTAAAATAATCTAAAATGATGACGTGAGCAGTTTCATAACCAATATGCAGATTCACAAACTCCATTTAGAAAACATCAATTAAAACTAAATGAATCTATAAAACAAATGTAAAAATCTAGCTTACCTTTTTTATGAGACCTTTGATGCAGTAGTCGCGTGCTGAGCGGACTCTTTATCTAAACTAAACCAAACATCACGAATCACCATTCAAGGTCTCGCACCACGAATCATTCATACCAGAAACATCTCTCCACCATCTAACTTAATCTCGAACCAAAAGTCAACGAACCAATAGATTTTATTTATCCAGTGGGGATAGATTATTCTAATCTTACCTTTATTATCTAATTGAAGCTTTTTTTTCAGCTTAAATCAAATACTTTAATATTATAATATCAAAGAGACAGTGAGATAAATTTTATAAAACTTTAAACAGTAAAGTAATCAAAATGACAAGATGATTCTCAAATAAACTTTTTATTAATCACTGAAAATATTACAAAACTTATAAAAATTTTAAATACATTAATCCTACCTCTATTTTAACATTATAACTTTAAAGTAAAATTGGAATGAATCATTACAGAAATATTTGGGGGGTTTTATAGCCAAACCCCCAAGGCCCTTGGTGGAGTTTGTTGAGTAGAATCTTTGATCTTGGCCCTTCAATTCATCATTCTCTTTCTTCTCTTTTGATCTATGATTGATAAATGCACACTAGCACACGGATCGCCAACGCAACAATTAAGTGTGCTAGTTGTGCTTCTTTGAAGCTTAGGTGTCTCCTTTTGATTGGATGAGTGAGGGAAAATGAGCTGTTTTGGCCAATCACAGGTTAGAAGAATCACCACGTCAGACTGGTATCTCCATCTTCTTAGTCCGAAAAAGATGGGAATTAATTAAAGGGCGTGTTAACCACGCGCTCATAATTAATAAAAGCCCCAATTTTTGAAGGGTTAGATGAATAGTAAAAAGGTCTGGTTATTTTTGGTGTGGGAGAGAAAGGTGGAACATTGTTTCTATCGAAAGAGTATGTGTGGGTGGGTGATAAAACGTGTGTGGTGGATAGAAAAGGGTTTGACTAGATAAAAGTAAATAAACTTAGAAACGTTTATTTAATTGACCAAGCCCATGATTTTTCCCGTTTCATAGATAAATTGTTAAGTCATAGGGCTTTTGTTTGGGCTTTGACAACTTGGACCCAGTTGTAAAAACTTGCCAACCGTTTATTCCTTGTTGTTGTTGGGCCTTGTATGGGCTTAAATTATAAAAATGGGTAACTTGTTTCCACTATTGGGCCTAATAATCCGAATGTGGGACCCACAAGGCAAAAATGTCTTCATAAAGATTAAATCCGCTAAAAATGAGCTTGACTTTGGCTTTGTCGATCTTTTCTTCAAACTCGTGTTGTTTTTGCCGGTTTTCGCGAACTTCGGTACCTACACACATCAAACGACAAACAAACGAATACAAGGCATTATTTATGCATTTAATGCATATATTCATTGTTTATTGATATAAATAATATGAGTAAAATCACTCATATCAAACTCCCCCTTGCTAAGCAATTGTCGTGTCCTCACGCAATGATAAAATAAAGCTACTAACTACACCATTATTCAACTTTTGACATTTTATTTTGCAAAGACATAATGTATTGCTTTCATTATTAGAAAAATAACTTTTTGTATCATAAAACTCAAAAAGATTCATCGTCCTCGACTTTTCACTTTTCCATGCCAAATGTAAAAACAAGATCATTGTCAATCATAAGCCCCAAAGTTAAAACAACTCATACAAGTAAGTTGTGTTAAACTCAATATCCTATTATTCCTAATTGTATCTCTAGATTTTATTTGTCATTCACCCAAAGGCTCATTTGACTTTATTTGATATTTATTAATCCAAAAATGAAGGCAAAAATGGTGTAAACTCAACACTCAAAACCTAACCTCGACTTCAAAAACCGTTGTCACTAAAGAAAGCCCACATTAAGGATAACTTAACATGATTTGAGGGATAAATCCCCAGATCCGAAATTTGGCTAATAGGACTACTTAAAAGCAACAATAAAACCTCCAAAGTAAATTATGACTTTATTAATGGAGTTAGCAACAATCACATTATATCACCTTGTGGCTCTTTAAGATGCAATTGTGCTCCTTATTATTAATCCACACCCGAAGACTCCTTGGACAAAAATAAGGGAATTGACATCCCCATCCCACCTTATGGCTCATGATGATGAAGCGATTTTTATTCAATACGTCCCCATGCCATACACCCTAAGGCTCTAATGACAAGGTTAGTGCTACATGACTCCCACCCAAAGGCTCATAGAGAACATGTTTTTATTTATTCTTCTTATTAATATGATATGTATAGTAAGCCAAATTTCCGTAATCCCATGATCAAAAGTCCATGACGCTGACACCCTTAATGTGTTCTCACTTTAATTACAGGGGAAGAAAAAGAAGGAGTTACGAGCTAAGATATTAAGCCTAAACTGCTAAAAACTTCATTTATTAAGCAATTAATTATTCAAGCGTGAAAAATAAATACGAGAAGATTAAATCAAACACAAAAATACTTACACAAAGAAGAGTTAACCTTAGAAACTTATGATTAAACTATATCATCTTCTGTTCTCCATATTGTAAAATTTCAAAAATGTGAATCAATGGATACTTAGCCTATTAAATCAAAGTTTTAGGTTTTCAAGTCATCTATAGGATCTTGCATCTTCTTAGACTTTTTCAAGTTTTAGAATTTGTGTTTTAAAGTTCCCTTGATAAACGAATTTATAGGATCAATTATAGGAACTTGCGAAAAGTTCTCGTTCTTAAACCCGTATGAGTTAAGACTTTCGCGTTTTAAAGTTCCCTATATAAAAGCCTAGCAAAACTTGATTTAAACACGTTAAGGAAAAGCTAAGGTAAAAACCTAGTCGAGTCAAAAACTATTTTTATTTTCACCAACAGAAAGCCTACATTTGTGTCAAAAGCACTTATTTTCTTTATTCAAACTTTAAAATAACACTAAAAATTTAAAATTTTTATGAAAAACGAGAAAAACAATTACGCTTAGACACGACAAAAGAAATTGCAAGCGATTATATCGATTGACTCCCCCATGCTAAAACCAAACATTGTCCTTAATGTTTCTTAGCTCGAGAGTAACACCCCCTTGCTAAAACACGAAGAGTCTAGTGCAAAATCCTAACATAGAAAGAGCATGCAAATCTATAAGCCGTTTATTAAATATGCCTCAAGATAAAAAGTTAGTCGATAAAAATCAAAGGATAGAGAGTGTGCCCCTTTTGGCAATCAAAGTATAGAAGATCAAGTGGACCGGCAAAAACCGAACACGAGAGTCTTTAATAATTAGGGTCATACCTAAGATTCACAACACCACAAAACACGAGCATGAGCTTGAAAGATCAAGCCTTATTAGTGTTACGAAATAGAAAGAAGATAGAATGTATGGGACTCCCCCACAAGGCACCTTGTTTTTGTTAACCGAGTCATGAGCTCGACTCGATCCCTGTATTCATTGGTCCTTAGGGAAAGTTTGAAGATCCGGAACAACCTCCGTAGGTATGTCTCCTCCAAAATAATGTTTCACACGATGACCATTCATCTTAAAGTTATGCCCTTCTTTTTGAGCTAGCTCAACGGTGCCATAAGGAAAAACTTGTGAAATGGTGAATGGTCCGGACCAACGGGATTTAAGCTTGCCCGAGAAAATCTTAAGTCTAGAGTTGAATAAGAGGACTTGATCACCAACATTGAAAATGCGGTTTTTGATCTTAGAGTCATGAATCCTCTTAGTCTTCTCTTTATAGATCAAAGAATTTTCATAAGCTTGATCCCTTAATTCACTTAGTTCATTCAATTGAACCTTGCGATGATCACCCGCGGTCCTCAAATCAAAGTTACAATGCTTAAGAGCCTAATACGCCTTACGTTCGAGTTCAATTGGCTAGTGGCATGCATTTCCGTAGACCAACCTAAAGGGTGTGCAACCAATTGGAGTCTTGTAATCCGTACGGAAAGCCCATAATGCATCATCCAATTTATCCGACCATGAAGTGCGATTTTCTCCAATAGAACGCTCCAAAATCCTCTTATGAGATCGGTTGGAAACCTCCACTTGACCACTCGTTTGAGGGTGATAAGCCGTCAAAAGTCGATGAGTGACACCATATTTCTTTAGAACTATTTCAAATTGTTCATTACGAAAATGGGTCCCACGATCACTTATTATAGCCAGTGGAGTTCCAAACCTAGCGAAGAGTTGTTTCAAAAATTTCACCACAACTCGAGCATCATTCGTGGGAAAATCCTTAGCTTCAACCCATTTAGACAAATAGTCCACAGCTACGAGAATATACTTATTTCCTTTCGATGATTGAAATGACCCCATAAAACCGATCCCCCAAATGTCAAAGATTTCACAAACTTGGATAATGTTTTGAGGCATTTCATCCCTTTGTGAGTTTATTCCTTGACGTTGACAAGCATCACAAGTCTTGAGCAAGTATTGGGCATCACGATATATGGAAGGCCAAAAGAAGCCGACATCAAAGACTTTTTCGCGGTGGCATTCGCACCATGATGTACTCGGTGGGTCCCTCATGACAAGATTTAAGGATATCTTGAGCTTCCTTGCCAGACACACACCTACGAATCACTTGATCCACGCACATACGAAACAAATAGGGGTCGTCCCAAAAGTAATAGGATATATCCTTGAAAAACTTTCGTTTTTGTTGGGACGACATACCCTTGATCACAAATTTCCCCGCATGGTAATTTGCAATGTCTGCAAACCATGGGGTACTATCATCACCACGAAAAGCAATCATACCAAGCGTGTCGAGAGGAAATGTTTCAATGATTTACTTATTCTCTCGATCGCTTTGGTGAGGATTCTCAAGTCGAGATAAATGATCGGCCGCGAGATTCTCGGATCCTTTTTGTCTAGAATTTTGTAATTAAATTCTTGAAAGAGGAGAATCCACCAGAGCAACCTCGGCTTAGTATCTTGTTTACTAAAAAGATATTTGATAGCCGAGTGGTCCGTATACACTATAGTTTGAGACAAGACAAGATATGGTCTAAACTTTTCAAAAGCATACACAACGGCAAGTAACTCCTTTTCCGTTGTGGTGTAATTAGTTTGAGCATCCGTCATAGTCTTGCTTGCATAGTGTATAGGCAAGAAATGTTTTGACTTACGTTGCCCCAAAACCGCACCTACCGCATAATCACTAGCATCACACATAATTTCAAAAGGTAGGTTCCAATCTGGAGCAACGAAAATTGGTGATTCGGTTAATTTCTTTTTAAGCATCTCAAAGGCTTGAGTACACTCATCCGAAAAGAGGAATGGAGTCTCTTTTTCCAAAAGATGGGTCATAGGTCGAGCTATCTTAGAGAAGTCTTGGATAAAATGTCTATAGAAGCCGGCATAACCGAGAAAACTCCTAACTCCCTTAACGGTGGTGGGTGGAGGTAATTTGGTAATCACGTTGATTTTAGCCCTATGAACCTCAATACCGGCCTTAGAGATCTTATGTCCTAACACAATTCCTTCTTTGCACATGAAGTGACATTTTTCATAATTAATCACAAGATTCGTTTCCTCACAACGTTGCAACATTCTTTCTAAGTTAGAGAGTCATGAAGTGAAAGATTCCCCAAAAACCGAGAAATCATCCATGAAGACTTCCATGGTTTTTTCGATCATATCATGGAAAATGGCCATCATACACCTTTAGAACGTCCCCGGAGCATTGCATAATCTAAAAGGCATTCTACGATAGGCAAATGTTCCATAAGGACAAGTGAATGTGGTCTTTTCTTGATCACGAGGGTCAATGGGAATTTGGAAATAGCCAGAAAATCCATCCAAAAAGCAATAGAATTCGTTTCCCGCTAGTCTCTCTAACATTTGATCCATATAAGGTAATGGAAAATGATCCTTCCTAGTGGCATCATTAAGCTTCCAATTGTCAATACAAACACGCCAACCGGTTACAAGTCTAGTAGGAATCAATTCACTATCCTCATTAGTAACAACCATCATTCCTCCTTTCTTTGGAACACAATGCACGAGACTAACCCATGGGCTATCCGAGATAGGGTAGATCATTCCGGCATCTGGATGTTTAGTAACTTCCTTTTTAATCACCTCATAAATCTTTGAATTGAGCCTTCTTTGATTTTGGATAGCGGGTTTATAATCTTCCTCCATTAGAATTTTATGAGTACAAAATTTTGGATCTATACCCTTAATGTCGGAGATTTTCCATGCAATGGCCCGTTTATGTTTCTTAAGCACTTTAATAAGTTCATCCTTTTCATTTTCCTTTAATCCCTTGGCAATAATCACCGGTAACTTATCCGTTCCTTCAAGAAAAGCATACTCCAAATGAGTGGGAAGTTCCTTAAGTTCTAATTCGGGTGCTTCCTCAATAGATGTTTTCACTTTAGTCTCAATTTCACTCACAACTTTTAATTCCATAGGTGGTGATTCAAAAGGATCCATATTCAACAACTTTTCAATCAACGCAATATCTCCCCCGGGATCAAAATTCTCACTATCAAGCTCACTAGGATTGAATGGTTTGTTAAGGTAATCATCAATTTCCTTATCGATTTTTGAATGACCATTATCCTTGAGATCTTCTAGAATGAATTCCCCTCCCTCAAATGGAGTGAGTGGAGGTTTAGCCAAAGAGATAATCGGATTAGATGAAGTGGGATTGCCACTTTTGGAAATATCCGAAAAACCAAGCATATCTTGCGAAACTTCTTCACTAGCAACATCAATCACATCGATTTGATTGATTGATTCCTCGCCGTACTCGGAAGAAGGTCTCGAGATATCACCAACATAAAGTGTGATACTTTCATCATCAAAACGTAAAGTCAATTTCCCCGCTCTCATGTCAACTATAGAACTAGCCGTATTTAAAAACGGTCTTCCCAAAATAAGAGGCACAGGAGAATTTTCGGGATAATCGCAAATTACAAAATCCGCTAGGAAGATGAGCTTTCCTACTTTGACTAACACGTCCTCGACTATACCTTTTGCAAAGGTGGTCGATCGATCCGCTAGCTCGATAGTCATCTTAGTAGGTGTATGCTCGGGAAGTGATAACCTTTTCCACATGGAAAGAGGCATCAAATTAATGCTAGCGACAAGATCGGCTAATGCTAAGCATTCTTCCATATTAAGGAAATCACATGGTATCAAAAATTGACCAGGGTATCCAAGCTTTTTGGGAAAATTTTTAGAGAGAACCGCGGAACAACTTTCATTTAAAGATGTAGACAGTTCAACCAATTTCTTTTTATCGTTCATCATCCTTTTTGTTGTTGAAGCAAACTTAGGCATGTTAAGTCTTGAAGGGTAGGGTAGTGTGGGCTTAGTCTTCGGAAGCTTTAGGCAATTGGTCAATAATAATTCGTTTTTAAGTACCGTTTCGTCTCGATATCTAATCGAATTAATTTAACGTTTTAAAGCTAAGACTTGATTGTTTTTGGTTATAAAATCTTGTTTTGGTATTTTATACTACTTTGAAAACTTTAACAAGTAAAACTCCTAAAAATATAAAATAATATCTATACTGCTACATATACGTACTACACTAAATCACGTTGCACGTACAAAATTTAACGCACAAAGTACAAGTTTAAACAAAATGTAACAATCTAACAATTTTATAACAAGAAAATAACAAAGTTGCAAAATAACAAAATAACTAATTTTTACAAATTTTCTAACTAACTTTTAACTAGCTATTTTTTATACAAGGGAAATTAGAAAATTTATAAAATCTAGATTTAAAAAAAAAACTAAAAATGCAATTAAAAGCTAAATGATAATGGTCCTAAAATATAAAAGTAGATTTTGTTAAGTTTGAAAGTAGATTTAAGCAATACTGGTTACAAAATACGTTTAACCAATTTGGACAGTAGGTCAAAATATGATCCCAACTTCCCAAAAGTTGATCCAATTCTACTTAACAAAGAACGACTAACAGATTTGTGCGTGTTAGTTGAATAGGACCAGTAACGAAATAACAAGTAACAAGTTCAGGGACTGATACTGACTATTCAATAAACATGTACAAATTACCTTAAAAAAACAGTAACATATTCAAATTCAAGTCTTGTGTAAAACTAATCAATCTCTTAACCAACAAAAGAACATTTCTAATTTTCTATCTCAAACAAAAATCTTATCAGCACTTTGATCATCTCAAATACTCAGTGTAAAACGAATTACCAAACACTCTTGTATTGAAAATATTGAACTTGACAAAGCTAAGTCGTTAGAATAAAGGCAATGGCGAAAACAATTGTCAAACTAAATCCCTATATTCCAAGCACTAACTAAAGCAGAAATTTCAGAAAATTCATGTATCTTAATACTTGAATGTAATTTGCAGATAAGTAACATTTATCAATCATTCAAGAACAGAATATTCAAAGAAAATCTGCAAACAAAAACTACAATAGCAAACTAAACATCTAGTTTAACTAGGAATATGCAGAAACTGAAAACGTGCTTAACCTTCACTTCCAGGCCTAGTCCGTTATGGGCGAAGCGGAGCGCTGAGCTCGCTTTTGCTGTCAGAAAATACAGGTCTGCTACTGTATCAGCAATCTAAAAGCACCGTTCCTGAGCTGCAATCTAACTAGCTGAAACAAAACAAAGAAATACCTGGACGAAAACTACCATTCTTATTCTATTACTCAAACAGAAAATTTAAACGTATTTACGAAAAGCTAAAAGCTAATAACAAATTGTTACTACCAAAAGAAATTTAGGATAAAATCAAAAGGTATAAGCTACTTATTTAATCAGCAACTTCAGATCATTTGTAAAAGAACTGAAAACTTAGAACTGCTGACCTTCTAACGAAAATGTGAAACGGACTGAAAATCATTGAAATCATAATGTCTTTCACTTGTTAAATCTACTAACATGTAAAAAGTGCTTCAAATACGTCTCATAAGCTAATAATGAGCCTATGATAAGTTTGCTTATTTATACTAAAGAAGATCAAACAGATTGTATGCGATGATTTAAAGGCTGAAATCAAGAGTACGACTTGAACTCAAAACATTTTCAAATCACTTGTAGCTATCACACAAATAAATAATAAACTCATAAAGAGCTTACGGCAGCAGAAGCATAAAGGAGAAATTAATGAGAAGGTTGAATGTAAAAACAAGGAACTTTATTAATAGAAGAATTTGGTTATAACTAACAACAAGAATGTAACAGATTACAAATGCGGATTTCAACTAAACTCATCAATAGAATTGACTAGCAAAAACAGGTTTATGAAAACAGGGGAAGAAGCTAAGTGATGAAATAAGAAGAACTTCAATTCTCATTAATGGTGAAAAAATGAAAATCTGTTACAACTATATAAACTGAATTATTAACCAATATAACAGAATTGAAGACACTGTTTGAAAGCTATTACTACATTAATCCTAACTGTCTAACTGTGTGTAATCTACACCTAGCTAACTGTTTTTGAATGAGGGGATGTGTGGGATATTTATTGATAAATTGAGTGAGGAGAAGTATGTTTGTTGACGTGGTATCACAAATCAAACTCTGACACGTGGCCACTTAGGGGGATTCATGTATGATTAACGATATAGCAATTGATATGCATTATCGAACTCGTCATTGCTTGTTGTTGATTTTTGCTGAAGAAACCGTTACTTGAAATTGCCTGAATAATTTTCTACTCGCTGATCTGATGAATGGTGACGTGTCCACTTGAGACTGGGTAAGAGAAAGATACACGGATTGAATTCGTGTACTAGACAGTTCTATACTCCCATTGGCTGAAAATCTTGAGTGGAAATTAATTATTCGCAGGCACTATTAAGATTTTGATTTAATAAGCCCAATCCTTGTTAAAGGTATAAGCTCTCCTCATTGGTCCAGCTCATTTGAGGTTTCCAGTTTTGTCAAAATCAGTCTATGAAGTCTTTAAACTATGGCATATTAGTTATTCCTTTGTAAAAACTTTGTAATAACTTAATAAGTGTAGCAAGAACAGTCCTTGAATCTTCAATAAACAGCAACATTGGCCCTTGAACTTTATGTCTTTGTCATTTTTGTTTTCTTCGTCTTTTCTCAGATTAATCCCTTGAAAACGCATGTTTGCTCCAAAATGTATCTTGTTTACCTGAAAACACATGAAACACAAATACCCACGTAATTCTGATATTTTTCTGTTAATATAATGTATTTGACTATGTTTTGAGTGGTTTTTGGATCATTATCGATGAGTGTTTTCACACTTATCAACTCCCCTCCACTTGACCATTGCCATGACCTCATGCAATGCAATATTTCAAAGCTCTAGAGTGCACTTTTCTCATAATTAACCCACCTTTGCCATTTTATGATTTAATAAACTATGTTATGCTACATGATGAATGATTTTAAATATTTACAATGCAATGCAAAGAAAAATAATTCTATTTATATATTTTTGATTTTTCATAAATGGTTTTGATGGAAAAACTCGTAAAGAAATCAATGACTTAGATTAGGGCTTTTGGTACCATGAACACTTATCACCGTCAGGTTTCACTTTCCCCATAGCAAGCTTAAGAATGGGATCATTGCATTCACAAGTAAAAACTGCATCAACTTATTCATGTGAATTTAATGTGGAACCGGTTATTATTTGAGAAAATTGCTTGAAGGCAAATTTGTCATTATTTAAAGCGTGAAATATAAGAAATGTAAAATCTCAAAATAAGGAAGCACGATTTTAATCCTAAGTAATCCTCTCATCCATTACATGAAAAACCGCTCACAAATAATATAAGTCCGTTTCAAGAGTAATAAGTCATTCGCCTTATGTGTAAAATCCTCATGTCATGCATTAATAAGTAGCTACACACTCGCTAAGGAAAGAAAAATAAAACTCACGCAATAATTTACATCCTCCGCCTTTTTGAGACTTTGGATCTTCAATCCCGCAACCCGTCAAGGTAATATTGGATTGGAGAAACTATTAAATCCCCGCAACCTGTCAAGGTAATATTGGAATCTAATAGTTACTATAATTAACACTTCACTGCCCCTCTTGGGAGTCTTGTATTATTATTTTTTTTCTTTTTCTCTTTTTTTTCTAGCCACTCATTTTTTATAAGCCGCTCTTATTTTTCTTTATTCCTCACAAAAAAATTGAAAAGAATAAAAGGAAAAACATCCGCTAAATATTACGCATGACATAAGTCTAGTACACATACAGCGTTCTAACTTAGAATCATAAGACGTACTTATACCAACCATGAATGATTAGTAAAAATTGCATAAGAGACTACAAACCAATTAAAATCGTTCTTAATTATTTATTAACATATATACATGCGAAGAAATTAGAGGTAAAGAAGAGAAGGGTTTAGCCACAAGTAATTATCATGAAATTTATCTAGCCCTTTAATACTTGATTCAACTCTATCATTTCCCATTCTCCACAAATTTAAAATCTCAAATAATGAGACTAGTAGATGGTTAGCCTAATAGACCAATGAAGGACTACATGGTTAAGGATACTAGCTTGATAATGCTTAGATAAGCAAACTCGGGTTGAGTCAAAGTATTCATTGTTGATCCCAAACTTAGATTGATTTAGCTTTGTGTTATCGAGATTAAATCAAGTATAACACGTAGAGAAACTTGGTTTATTCGACAATCTAAGTATTATGCGGAAACTAATACTCAGAACAAAGAACAAAACAAAGTAAACCAAACTTTCACTTTGATTAATAATATCAATGAATGATTAAAATGAAAGTGTTATGAGATATATGGAAGAGGTGTGTGAAAGGGATGTGTCTTATGTCTAACCCTAAGGCCTCCTTTTATAGGTTTAAGGAGCCTTGTACAAAAAGCTAAGATCAACTATTTTAGGAAGAGACACAAGATAAAAATACTCAAATAACTTATTGACTAAATCTTTTAAACATTTAAGAATATATTCTGAATTCTTATCTTCTTATTTTGCCCACCATTTTGAAGAATTCATCATTGGCAGATTTATTCCTTGTGTTTGTGTGAAGATTCTTCTTGTCAGCGCCTTGATAATTCTTATCAACGTCTCATCTGTCAGCGCCTCAATTCTTCTTCTCAGCGTCTGAAATCCCTTTGTCAGCGTCTGAGTGACTTAGTTAATTTTATTCCCAACAATCCTCCCCTAAACTTGATATCTACTCTAGTAATAAAGTTTCTGAATAAAGTAAAACATACAGAGAGGATTCTTAAAAACACTCAAATCAATTGTGTATCCAATCACCTTCTTCAATACATCTTATAACAACAAGCTTCTTTAGTTACCTACAGAGTCTCTTAGAGCCTTCTTTATAACTTTGTTACTCAAATTCAATTACTCCTCCCCTTTTTAAGACTCCTCTCCAAACGTCCTTTGATACTATAAATAAGTTATAAAGAAGGCTCTAAGAGACTCTGTAGGTAACTAAAGAAGCTTGTTGTTATAAGATGTATTGAAGAAGGTGATTGGCTACACAAGTGATTTGAGTGTTTGTAAGAATCCTCTCTGTATGTTTTACTTTATTCAGAAACTTGATTACTAGAGTAGATATCAAGTTTAGGGGAGGATTGTTGGGAATAAAATTAACTAAGTCACTCAGACGCTGACAAAGGGATTTCAGAAGTTGAGAAGAAGAATTGAGGCGCTGACAGATGAGACGCAGATAAGAATTATCAAGGCGCTGACAAGAAGAATTTTCACACAATGACAAGGACTAAATCTGCCAATGATGAATTCTTCAAACTGGTGGACAAAATAAGAAGATAAAAATTCAGAATATATTCTTAAATGTTTAAAAGATTTAGTCAATAAGTTATTTGAGTATGTTTATCTTGTGTCTCTTCCTAAAATAGTTGATCTTAGCTTTTTGTACAAGGCTCCTTAAACCTATAAAAGGAGGCCTTAGGGTTAGACATAAGACATATCCCTTTCACACACCTCTTCCATATATCTCATAACACTTTCATTTTAATCATTCATTGATATTCTTAATGAAAGTGAAAGTTTGGTTTACTTTGTTTTGTTCTTTGTTCTGAGTATTAGTTTCCGCATAATACTTAGATTGTCGAATACACAAAGTTTCTATACGTGTTATACTTGATTTAATCTCGATAACACAAAGCTAAATCGATATAAGTTTGGGAAGACTAGGCAGACCTTTGGATGTTACTGCTGGCCAAGTATGAGACTGAAGAACCTACATCAGTCAATGGAATAAAGCTTTGGTCAACATTCAAGAGAATGTGTGCACCAGAAGAAGAAGATCCTATTTGAAAGGATCTTGAGGATGATATCAGTGGACTTCAATGGCATCTGTATTCAGCAGCTGGTGTGTATCATTTGAGTTCTACAAAGTTTTATGAATATCTTCTTGTGGATGCTGAGTATCCCATGTCCAAAGAAGTTTTGGAAAAGATAAGACAACACAGATGGAGATTGACTACTCAAGTGACGTGGCCAAGGATTTGATTAGATATGTATATTACCAATTTGATAAGATTTGTAAGAATCCTCCTAGTTCTTAGTTTTTATTCAGAAACTTGATTACTAGAGCAGATATCAAGTTTAGGGGAGGATTGTTGGGAATAAAATGTAGCCAAAACACTTGGACGCTGACAAGAGCAATCGGGACGTTGACAAGAAGAAAACAAGCGCTGACAGGACAAGCATTGACAGGAAGAAGTCAAGCGTTGATAGGAAGAAGTCAAGCACTGATAGAAGACTTAGTTTACACGTATTATGTTTCTAGTTTGTTTCTAGTAAAGATATGATCAACAATGTCTTTCCTTCTCTTTGCTATGTCCTCAGCAGAGACAGCTCTACCATCTTCAGGTTTTTCTTTTCGATCCTCTTTCAGTAGAGCCTTGAACATTTGTTCTTTTCAAGATGGCAGCTGCAATATTTTTAGCTTTATTGAATGTGTTTCCATATTCAATAATTTCCCATATGATGTAGTCATGGATTTGAAGATACTATTCAAAGTTAAACTTCCACAGCTCAAAATTGTCTGGGTCTAGCATGGGAATCTTGATGTTGGGGGTTGAGGAGGAGGAGGAGTTTAACTCTAGAGTAGACATGTTGTTTTTAGGGTTTCTTGAAAATTAGGGTTTTCGGCGATTTAGGGTTTTTGTGTTCTTTAGATCAAAGTTTCTCAACAAGCTCTGATACCACTTGTTGATCCCAAACTCAGATCGATTTAGCTTGTGTAAACGAGATTAAATCAAGTTAAACACGTAGAGAAACTTTGTTGTGTATAAAACAATTTAAGTATTATGCGGAATTAATACTCAAACAAGAACACACAAATAATGTAAACCAAACTTTCACTTGATTGATAAAACAAACTTGCGTACAATGAAAGTGTTAAAAATTATGAAAACTTATATTGAAACAAAACCTAAAGGCCTCCTTTTATAGATTAAGAAGCCTTGTACAAGAGACTACGTATCAACTATTTTAGGTAAAGATAAACATAAGAAATACATTGTTGATCATATCTTTACTAGAAACAAACTTGTTGGAAACTCACTTTATGTGACGACATTTAAGAATTCCCGTTAGTTATCATAGTCACACACGCTTAGACTAGACTAGGTTCGACGTATAGTTTAAGGTGCGTATGTGACTATATATACCCCTCCTTAGCTTCCAAGGAGGGGTGTTTCTTGTCATTTTCTCATTTTGAATACATTTTCATTTCTCACATTCAACCTCTCTTCTCTCTCTCTAAGCCAACAATGGCTACCACCACCATTTACCACCACATTAGACCACCAGATCCGATTTAGCTTTTCTACATTTGGCATCAGAGCCGCGGTTCCATCCTTGGATCTTGTTTATGTTTTCGATTTAGGTAGCTAAATTTTTTTTAGTGTCTCGTCATATTATTTTTTTGTTCCATATGTCTCTTTATTGGTCACGGTTTGTTGTGTTTTTATCAGTTTCCCAAGATTTATTGTCACGTCTTTATATTGATGTCCTTATGTCACATGTAGTATCATCTTTTGGTAGTCTTGTTTATCCAATCTGGTCCATATGTTCACTGGTATCATTTTTTTATTCTGGTCACAAGCTATTTTTTCGAAAGTCGCATGTTTTTTTTTGTGAAGATGAAGATGATGGCCAGATAAGAATACTGGTAAAAAGGTGGTTGCCACAATCATAGATCTGTTTCTTTTATGGTTAAATCTTAATTTTTCTTTTAAGATGGAGATAAGGACATACCCAGAAACCCAGAATTGCCAGAAAAGTACTTTTGGATAAAAGTTTTCAGATAGGCACATTCCGATGCACGCATTCCGATGGCTACTTAGATCGCATGGATTGCGATGGGGTTGTTGTTTTTTACACATTCCGATGGGTTCGACATACCCATTGCGATGGGACTCATTCCGATGAGTCACATTGCGATGGGTGGTTGGACCTGTCGAAATGGCATAAAGTAAAACGTCATGCTGCCCAATTTCTCCGAACATTGCGATGGCTGGTAACCATTGCGATGGGTACCATTGCGATGGGTACCATCGTAATGGGTTCCATCGTAATGAGATTTTTGACTTCGATGGGCTTTATTAAAACATTCCGATGGAATTTTTCTTGACTTCGATGGGTATTAGTCTTTGACTGCGATGGTTGAAAATTTTGACTACGTTGTTTAGACTTAACATTGACCGAACCCATCTCAACCGAGTCAACTCGGTCATTACCGAGTTGACTTAGTTCACTCACTGAGTTGACTCGTAATCCAACCTTATATCACCAACATCAACTCAAAAACTAACCTACTCCCATCGTCACCTAAACCCTCTATTTATCATCACATGACTCATATCATTCAAAACTTAATTAAAATATATCTCAGTTTACTCTTAATCGTGTGATATATCAATATCATAGATCTGTTGAGATCTAAACACGACAAAGTCATGCATCACAGATCCATGTTTGGGTATGAACCCAACCAACTCTTGATTTTCGAAAATAAAGAAAGAATAAGAACATTTATGTTCATATCTATTCTTTGTTTCGTCTAAACAAACATGCATTACGATTCATACCTACCTGAGACCTTTATCAAGATCTAAGCCGCATCAAATATTCATTCAGTGTTTCCAACGTGGGTCACTGATGAATAGGAATAGCTTGAATCGGATAAAGAATTGATCTATCCTAATTTATTAGGTAGTTGCGATGGATTTATTGTTTGATGATGATTTTTGGCAACTGAGATAGGCAGTTGATATGAGACGGAGTTTTCGAGAAGATGGGAGTTTGGTTTGGTGGCGGATGAAACAAGGTGTGAGGATTTGGAGTTAAGTGCGTGTGTTTAGGGTTGGGAAAGTGAGTTATATCATTGTTGTGACTGGACCGGGTTCCACATTTGGGCCTCATCATTTGTTTTGGTTATAATCACATTGGGCCATGACATGTGAAAACAAAGAATTCATTGAAATGGGCCGTATGTGTTTAAACATACAATATAAACAAGTTTTCATTTCAAAATTAATTATTTTGAATAAAATTTTGTGAATATTGTCGGGATTTAACTGTGACAATGTGACGAGACAAACAAGTGACGTGACAAAAGACGAGACAACGTGACGAGAATGTATTTTAACGAGACCAAGAAAAAATGGGCGATTTTTTAGTCGCTACAGATTTTGTTTGATCGGGTATTAATTACGTGACGTTGAAGACGAATTTTTCGAAGGCGTGTATTTATTTTATCTTTTAATAGATAACTTGCTCGTGCTTAATCCTAGAATGAAGACTTGCTTATCTGGTTTCCGGGTTCGGGGTGGATGGTTGATGACTCAGATAACTATCACTTAAAGGGGTTACATTGTTGTACTCAGTGTCACGCGCTTAGTCGACGTGGATAATTTCAAGAGGTGTTGTGCTTATAGACTTCTTCAGTGACGCATTGAGTACTTAGAGATTTCTCCACCATTCTTCATTCAACAATAGTGCAAGCTTAAGTCACAAGATCGAAGGATTTTTATTCAGCTTCACGTTTGATGTATCTGGTTCATTCTTTCAGTGGTCACTTCAAATTGCTTTCACGTGGGATGGTAAAGGTGGCCATGGAGAGTTTATGAGAAGAGATTTTCGATCAACAGCTGATTCTCACAAAATATATAATTCAGCTTATTTATTATTCTCACGAGATTTCAGGTTCATGTGCGTACAATTTATTGATGGTTCCAAGTTTCGAAACCATCAAGGGGGAAGAAGAAGACACATTGAACGCACAACGATTACACGTGATGAACTTCATACCTTCTTTTGATTTGAAGATATTCTGGGATGACTTTTGTCATAGCCCAGAGAAAATCAGTGTTTTAACTCGTGTCGTTATCAATCTCCAAACGGTACACTACTGATTCGAGGTTTAATTGTTTGATTGTTGCAATTAAACATCATCATTATCCTATATGCATTCCCGGGACTTAATTGACTCTGGTGCATCTCCGGAAGAAGACATGTGCATTTCCGGGACTTAATTGACTCTGGTGTTACGATGTCAACTTCATGAATGGGATAAAGTGTCCACTTCAGTATTTGAGCTTCATAATTGGGATTGATTTACCTTCTTCAACTATTGGGGGAAGAAGTGTCTTGATTCTTTCTTGTATGCATAACTTGAACTCTCAGGGGGAAGAAAAATTCAGAAGAATTATTCAAGCGTGAGAAGAAAAGTTGTTGATCTACTTGGTGTGCCCCAAACTTTCAATCCCTCTTAGCAACATTATCATGTTATATGATGGGATTTGCTAGTTAGATTCCGCTGTGCGCTTAATCATTCTAAGCTTTATTGAAAGCTTTGATGTTGCTTACGAGGATTGTTGGTTTAGGGGGAAGCTATTTAAAATGCTTCTACATCAAGTTTATGTGGCATGAATTAGGGGGAAGCTAATTCAGAAGCTTCTCCTTAACCAGAAGTGTATGGGTTACTTAGCTCGTGCCGTTACAGTATTTCTTCTACAAGTTACTTTAAAGATGAGTCGTTTTGAAGACGAAGGCCTCAGAAGACTTCATCAGCATTGGATGCTTCAAGAAAGCTCTTGTTCTTAATCATTTTGTACTTGTTAGGAAGAATATTGTAAGGAATTCTACACTGTCGTCCCATGGGGGAAGATTGTTGGAAACTCACTTTATGTGACGACATTTAAGAATTCCCTTTAGTTATCATAGTCACACACGCTTAGACTAGACTAGGTTTGATGTATAGTTTAAGGTGCGTGTGTGACTATATATACCCCTCCTTAGCTTCCAAGAAGGGGTGTTGCTTGTCATTTTCTCATTTTGAATACATTTTCATTTCTCACATTCAACCTCTCTTCTCTCTCTCTAAGCCAACAATGGCTACCACCACCATTTACCACCACATTAGACCACCGGATCCGATTTAGATTTTCTACAAAACTAGAAACATAATACGTGTAAACTAAGTCTTCTATCAGTGCTTGACTTCTTCCTATCAACGCTTGACTTCTTGCTGTAAACGCTTGTCCTGTCAACGCTTGTTTTCTTCTTGTCAAAGTCCCGATTGCTCTTGTCAGCGTCCAAGTGTTTTGGCTACATTTTATTCCCAACAATCCTCCCCTAAACTTGATATCTACTTTAGTAATCAAGTTTCTGAATAAAAACTAAGAACTAGGAGGATTCTTACAAATCTTATCAAATTGGTAATAAACATATCTAATCAAATCCTTGGCCATGTCACTTGAGTAGTCAATCTCCAGCTGTGTTGTCTTCATCTTTTCCAAAACTTCTTTGGACATGGGATACTCAGCATCCACAAGAAGATATTCAGAAAACTTTGTAGAACTCAAATGATACACACCAGCTGCTGAATATAGACGCCATTGAAGTCCACTGATATCATCATCAAGATCCTTCCAAACTGGATCTTCTTCTTCTGGTGCACACATTCTCTTGAATGTTGACCAAAGCTTTATTCCATTGACTGAAGTAGGTGCTTCAGTCTCATACTTGGCCAACAGTAACCTCCAAAGGTCTGCCAAGTCTTCCCTATCCATACTTGCAAACAAAGACATAAGAGTAGTAAAAGTGTGTACCTCTTTCCCATACCTGCCAATTATCCAAAACCCACTTGCATCTTCTTCATAACTAATGATAGGGTTTCTGGAAATGAGGTAACATTTTACCATATCTGAAGCTTCCATGGGTGAGAGCTTAATTCTCTTTCTAATAACAGCTTCACTGGGATTCACTTTATTCAAATATTTAGGAAACTCAAGTGGAACTCCCTTCTTCAACGGCCTTGGAACAATCATAGCCTTTTGAATCTCCATTTCTTCTGCAAGTTCTTCTTTCCTTTCATCTGAAAGAAGTCTGATAGTGTTCATTTCTTGCACTCTTGCCCAAATAGGATAAGCCTTATACTCCAATTCTTCAAAGGAAAACCCCTGCAACTTCTGAAAAGTCCATCCTCCTTGATGACATCTTAGTAGCATATAATAAAGCTCCCTTCTATCTCTCTTCAACTGTGAGAAAACTTTGCTAGCCTTATACTTCAGAATTACCTTGCAATCTCTTTGAACTCTTAGCAGAATCTCCAAACCCGAAATTTGATCTGAAATTGTCATGTCTGGATTCTCCATAACCTTATTCTCCCAAGCATGGTACATCTGAGCAACTTCTGGCATATCATAATCTACCTTCAACTTCAACTCTACAAGTTTCTCCTTTGTCAACTCATCACCATATTCAAGTCTTTCTGGTTCTTCAATTATCATAACACTTGAATCTGTGCTTTCATCATTACTTCCTTCTTGCTCCTCAGAAGTAACCACAAATGGTGACTCAACAGCCTTCTTCTTTTCTTGTTCCATAAGTTGTGCAGCCAACATTGAATCAAATAGTACTTGTGCTGCATCCTTTGGAACCTCTGTTTCTACCATGATTCCTTTGCCCTTATCTAATGGATCAATGATGGGTAAAGATGATGATGGTACTTGTGAAGACACTTCCTTGATGATAGTTGATGACTGGAATACATCAACCATATCTGCACGTCTGTCAACGTTCAAATCCTGTGTGGCAACGCCCAACTTACTCTTGTCAGCGATTGACTTGTCAGTGTCCAAAACCTGCTTGTCAATGCTCACCTTACTCTTGTCAGCGCTTCTTGTGAACTACTCCATCATTGCTGTAAAGGATAAGTTCAAGTTTGTAGGAGTAACCAAATAGATATCAAAATCTGGTTGCTTCTTTAATTTTGTAAGAGCTTCAGCCACACCCAAAGATTCTCCATCATGTGAGCCTTTGTCACTCACATGTATATGCTCATCCTCCATACCACGCCTAATGTTAGCACCTTCTAAAAGAACAATCCTCTCCCTCAATTGCTTGAGTTCAAGGCCTTGTGTAGTGACAGTATGTACCAGGTCTACATTTTGCTTTTGCAAGCTAATGCAGACAGCCGTCAATTCTAACATTGTGTATGGTTCCAATCTGCCCTCCTCTAAAATGGGTATTTGACCTCCCAAAGTAGAGTCATGGGGCATGGATGAGGTCTTAATGATGTTAGGACTGGCTTGGCCTGCATCTAAGCGAGTACCAATAGTCCCAACCTCATCCATATCACCAACCACACTTGTGGTGGTGGTTCTCTCTGCAACATGGCTAGGAACACCAGAGTAGAACACTCCAGTAGTCCTTTGGCGTTTTACCAACCAAAATTCAGGGGGTGTAGAAGATGATGTAGATTGGGTGGTAGTTTGAAGGTTAAGGGGTGTTTGGGTCTATTGTAGAAAGGTGTCAACGTTTGGACTTGAAGTGTCAACGCCAACATTTAACGTGTCAGCGTTGAAGGGATCTTGGTCAAGTTCCATATGTTGAGGTGAAGGTGATGGTTCAGGTAATGGGTCAAGTTGTGGTTGTGGGTCAGGTTGAGGTTGTGATGCTGTAATAACAGCAAGCATGGCTTGGGTAAGGGGTAAATCTCTGTGAGGGGGTGAATACATCTTACTAAAAATAGCTTTCTTTTCCACAGGGATCGCATAAAATTCATCATGATCCCTGATGCAATACCTTTTTTCATCAAAAATCATTTGTAAAAATCTTAGGTAAGCCAAAGTCATCTTATTACCCTTGTTTTTACACATGCCATCTGATAGGTGTGAAAACACCCATCCTTTTACCACTTAAATCGGGCTAAAACAAGACCAAAACACGTATTTAATATCATTTGTTGGGAATTATGCGTGGTTTTTGTGTTTATTGTGTTTTCAGAGTCGACCGGATGAATATTAAAGAAAACATGGGATTGCACGGGTTATATCAAGGAAAAAGACTCAAGACGAAGTATATTGTCCAAGAGATGCAAAAGATTTGAAGTCATTGTGCCTATTTGAAGATTTATCGAAGAATAGAGCCCAAGATGGAAGATTCATATATGTCGAAGAACTCGAGTCTATTAAATAAAATATTATAGGACGAGTTGGAATTATTCACCGACACTTCTCAAATCCAAGTCGGAAACGTTTATTTAAAGACGCATGAAGACTTAAGAAGAAAGAAGACAAAGAAGCCCAAATCAAAGCCCAATCAAAAGCCCATCAACACCATATACACGCCTATATAAAGCCTTCACCTCACAAATTTTCACACACTTAGTTTTTAGCTAGTCTTTAGCTTTTCATTTTCTCTCTAGTTTCTAGAGAGAGAAAGTTCCATACTTTCTCTCACTAAACTTTTCTTTTGTTTTCATCTTTTAAATTTAAGCTTTCTTGTACTTTTGATTTCATTAATCTTAATCAAGTTTATGCTTTTAAGTTCCTTGATCTTTTCCTACTTTTCTTGATTTGTCAAATCCTTGATCCGATTGTTGTAATCCATACGATTGGGATTTTGGGACGTGTTCTTGACCTTTAGCTTAATCTTTTTTTTTTTTGTCCTTTTTAAGCTCTAGTTTGTGATTAAGCCGTATGCTTTCCATGCTTATCGGATTGATTGCTTGCCTATGCTTATTGATTTCGGATTTCTTATAAGTTTTAATCATTGAAAAGTTTTGTTTATTAAGTTTTAAAGTTTCTTGTTTTCAAAAGTTATTAAATTTAATCTTTTTGAAGTGCTCAAGTTCGAATCCCTTGGCTTATTGCTTTTGCTTATTGTGTTTTTAGCTTTCCACCAATTTCGGAACAAGTTTCCTTCCATCGCAAAAGAGGGGTTTTAACACATTCCGACGGATCATCTTTGGTTTGGTATCGCAATAACCCAAGAGGGGTTTTACTTTGCGATAGGCTGTAAGTTACCCCTATTCCGATCTGGGATTGCGATCGCATATTGCGATCGCACATTCCGACGGGTTTAGGTTTCTTTTCTAAACGAAACTCTGGCCAAATTTTATTTGCAACATTCCGATCTAGAAACTTTCCGACAGCATCATTGCGACAGCTTGCATCTTGAACATTCCGACAGTTTAGCATTCCGATGGTGGTTAACAAAGACATTCCGATGGACCATTATTTTGTGCATTCCGATGCTTTTGACTTTTAGGTATTCCGATAGTGATAATTTTCAACATTCCGATAGAACAAGTTTTTAAGCAATTAGTCAATTAAGTTTTCAAAGTAATTTTCTAATCCTTCCTTTATGTTTTCAAGCACTCAATTTTAACTTATCAATTTAGTTAATCTTCCAAAGTTTTAAGTTACTCAACGTCATTTGCATTTAAGTTTTATTAGTTTAAAAATAGATAAACAAACCAACTCCTTTTTAGTAACCAAGAACAAATCATTACACTTAAGGCCGAGATCAATTCGAGAGGATATCGAGAGTAAAATTGAACCTAGCAAAATCTATGTATCAAATGGCGCCGCTGCCGGCTCCTCTCGTTAAGATCAAAAGTTTTTTGTAGAACTTGGATTTTGGGATCCGTTCCCCGTGAACGTTAATTTTTCATAAAATTTTCAAAAACAACTAAAAAAAAAATACAAAATTTTCAAAAATCCTAAAAATTAAAAAACCATAAAAAACAAAAATATTTTTGCTTTGTTTGTTCGTTCTTTTGCAGGTGTATGCGCACTCGATCCACGTCCTATCAAGAGCCCGAGCCTCTCGATAACTCAGACATGGCTGGTGTACAAAACAATAATAACATACCACCTCCGAACAACAATAATAACAACAACAACCCGCCTTTCAACAACATGAATAACAACAACAATGAGCCCCTTCCGGATAATCGCCCGATGATTGAATTGCTGCAAGCTCATGTTGATGGCAACACGGATCCAATTGTCATTCCTCCAATTGCCGCCAACAATTTCGAGCTCAAGTCAGGCTTTATCCAGATGGTCTCAGCTCAACCATTCTTGGGACGCACCATTGATGATCCACACGACCACATCAAGAGATTTCTACAACTCACTAACACGGTCAAATTCAATGGAGTTTCACAAGAAGTGATAAGGTTACAACTTTTTCCCTTTTCTTTAGAGGGACAAGCCCGGCATTGGCTTGCTAAGGAACCGCCACAGAGTATTCTCTCGTGGACGGATTTGGAAACAAAGTTCATCAATTACTTTTTTCCACCCTCTCGTACTACCGCTTTGCGGAATGAGATTATAAACTTTGAACAAAAGTACGATGAGTCATTCAGTGAATCTTGGGATCGCTTTAAAGATCTTTTAAGAAAATGCCCACAACATGGTTTTACCAAAGTTCATCAAATAAATACTTTTTACAATGGTTTAAGCATGAATGACCAAGATTCACTGAATAGTGCCTCGGGGGGTAATTTATTGGCTAAGACTTCCAATGCTGCTTGGGACATCATTGAGAACAAATCTCGTGTTCAAACCAAGAGTGTTAGGACCAATGTTGCTAGTGCTAGCACTAATGACAGCGACAAGCGATTAGACAAAATCACCACGCTTCTTGAATCGCTTGTCACCCACACCGTCAGCAACAACAACAGCAACAACGCCAAAAACGCACAAGTGAACGCTGTCAGCCAACCTTGTGAGATATGCGGTGGTCCCCACTCTTACACAACTTGTACCGCCACCCAAGATTACCCTGCTGAGAATGTGAATGCAGCATATGGCACCTATACTCAACCTGCTTATCAAGCAAAACCTCAAGGTGACCGCAACCTGCTTAGCTACCGTTCTAACAACTATCTCTCACCACCTGGTTTTAATACTAACAACCAAAACCAACAACAAAACCTCAACCGTCCTCCTCAACAACAACAAACTCGTACACCATACATCCCTCCTCACAAGCAGCAACAACCACCGCAACGAAACACCCAAGTTTACCAGCAACCTGCTTATCAACCACCCGCATACACTGCTCCTTCCAACCACACCCCCGCATCACATCAAGACATTGGAACCTACATGAGGACTAACGATGTGATCGTGGATAATCTCCAACAGGAAGTGCGCAACTTGAAAGCAGATATGATGAAACAAGGGAATGATCTAAGAGCTGATATGAAGAACACTATGGATAGTCAAACGAATGACTTGAGAAACATGATGGCTAGTTTCTTCAACAGTAATCAACCCTCTTCTTCGGGTACTCTTCCGAGTAATACCGTTGCGAATCCAAGAGGGGAAATGAAAGCAATCACCACTCGCAGTGGAAAAGGTACCAAGGAACCCGAGCTTCCTATACCTCCACCGGTGGTTGTGACTAAGGAGAATGAGTCACCTGCTCCTATTCCTCATCCTTCTCCTTCCCCAATTTCTCCACCTCTTCCTTCTACCCCTCCTCCACCCAAGGATGTGAGTGATCCTATTATTCCAAAGCCTTCCTCTTCTTCTAATATACCTTATCCATCTAGGTTGAGGAAAGAGAAGCTCAAAAGCAAGGATGATATTCAGGTTTCGAACTTCCTTAAAATGTTCAAACAATTGAATTTCAATATCTCCTTCGCTGAGGCTCTCGCTCACATGCCTAAATATGCTAAAATGTTTAAAGATCTTCTGAGCGACAAGGAAAAGCTCCTCGATCTCGCCAACACCCAACTTAATGAGAACTGCTCTGCAGTGCTCTTAAGGAAATTGCCAATCAAGCTTGGTGATCCGGGTCGTTTTCTTATCCCTTGCAATTTCCCGGGAGTAGAGAATTGCATGGCCCTTGCCGATCTAGGTGCCAGTATTAATCTCATGCCTCTAAGTGTTTGGAAGCAATTATCGCTCCCAGAGCTAGTCCCCACCAAAATGACTTTGGAATTAGCTAACCGTACGGTTGCTTATCCAGTGGGGATAGCCGAAGATATCATTGTAGGAGTCGACAAATTCACCTTTCCTGCTGATTTTATTGTCGTCGACTACGAGATGGACCCCCGTGTGCCACTTATTGTTGGTCGTCCATTCCTCAGGACCGGTCGCACTCTCATTGATGTTGAAGCCGGTGAGCTTATCATGAGAGTGGGTGACGATAAAGTAGTCTTCAACATGGGAAAGTTGTCTAAACAACCCTATTCCAACGAGAGTGTTAATTGTATTGACGTTCTGGATGAGGCTTGTGAAGCACACTTTATTGATGCTTGCAAAAGTATTCCTTCCTCTCTTCCCAATGTTGAGACCGTGTCCTCCATTGATTCATCGTTGTCTCTATTTGGAGATAGTGATTTATTTTGGAACAATCTTGAAGATACCATGGGAGATGTGAATTTAGCTACTAATGATTCTCCCACCGAGGGGGATGAAGACATGAATTTCTTTGACAATCTTCTCACTGAAGACAATCCTTCTCCTCCATCTCCCACGGTTATTGCTATCGATGCCACGACTTTGAAAACGCCTCCCGTCGAAAATCCTCCGGATTTGGAACTTAAGGAGTTGCCGCCCCATCTCGAGTATGCGTTCCTTGAAGCAGAGAAGAAGTCACCCGTCATCATCGCTAAGGACTTGCAAGAAGAACAGAAAACTCGTCTCATCGCTGTGCTTAAAGCTCATAAGAAGGCAATTACTTGGAAAATTTCCGATATCCGCGGAATTGATCCAAACTTTTGTACTCACAAGATTCTCATGGAAGATGACTTCAAACCTACAATCCAGAGCCAAAGAAGGGTTAATCCTAAAATTCATGACGTCATCAAACAAGAGGTTATCAAACTTCTCGATGCCGGCTTGATCTACCCTATTTCGGATTCACCGTGGGTTAGTCCAATCCATTGTGTGCCCAAGAAGGGCGGAATAACCGTTGTTCCCAATGAACACAACGAGTTGATTCCTACTCGTCTAGTTACTGGGTGGAGAGTTTGTATAGACTACCGCAAACTCAATGATGCCACGAGAAAGGATCATTTCCCTCTACCTTTCATGGACCAAATGCTTGAACGATTAGCCGGTAATGAATATTACTGCTTTCTCGATGGTTTTTCGGGTTATTTTCAAATACCCATCGATCCCCAAGATCAAGAGAAGACTACATTCACTTGTCCCTATGGCACTTTCGCTTACAAAAGAATGCCTTTTGGCTTATGTAATGCGCCCGGGACTTTCCAAAGGTGCATGTTAGCTATCTTCCATGACATGGTTGAACAAACCATGGAAGTCTTCATGGATGATTTCTCGGTCTTCGGGGATTCCTTCTCTGCTTGCCTTGCCAATTTAGAACGTATGCTCAAGCGGTGCGAAGACACTCGCCTAGTTCTGAATTGGGAAAAATGCCATTTTATGGTAAAAGAAGGCATCGTCCTAGGACACAAGATCTCGAAAGCCGGTCTTGAAGTAGACCGTGCTAAAGTCGATGTTATTGCTAAGTTGCCTCCACCTTCAACCGTGAAGGGTGTGAGAAGTTTTCTGGGTCATGCGGGCTTCTATCGTAGATTCATCAAAGATTTTTCACAAATCGCTCGCCCAATGACCCACCTCTTGGAAAAAGATACTCCTTTTATCTTCTCCAAAGAGTGCCTTGAAGCCTTCAACTCGCTTAAGGATAAGCTAACTAAGGCACCCGTCTTGGTTACCCCTAATTGGGAGCTTCCTTTTGAGTTGATGTGCGATGCTAGCGATTTTGCTATTGGAGCGGTTCTTGGACAAAGAGTGAACAAACACTTCCAACCAATCCATTACGCTAGCAAGACAATGACAGGGGCACAATTGCATTATACGACAACTGAAAAAGAGCTTTTAGCTGTTGTCTATGCTTTTGAAAAATTCCGCCCCTATCTTGTCCTTTCTACCACCATTGTGTATACCGATCATTCCGCGCTGAAGTACTTGTTGACAAAGCAAGATTCCAAACCAAGACTTCTTCGCTGGGTTTTGCTGCTCCAGGAATTTAAAATCGAAATTCGCGATAAAAAAGGAGCAGAAAACCTAGCCGCGGATCATCTCAGTAGACTTGAGGATCCTTACCAAGGGGATCATCCGAACAAAGAAATCGATGATTCTTTTCCCCTGGAGACCTTAATGTCTATCAACTCAACTGCTGACGAAACCCCGTGGTTCGCAGACATTGCAAACTACTTAGCGGGTGGAATCCTCGTTGACGGGTTAACATCCCAGCAAAAGAAGAAGTTCTTCAAAGACATAAAGACTTACTTCTGGGATGACCCGTATCTTTTCAAACAATGTGCTGACTTGATTATTCGCCGATGTGTTGATGGACCGGCAGCTTTCGAAATCCTTGATGCTTGCCACAAAGGACCCACTGGTGGTCACTTTGGTCCCAACTACACCGCCAAAAAAGTGTTTGATTCAGGATTCTATTGGCCCTCCATTTATCGTGACGCTCACGATATGGTTAAAAAATGTGATGCTTGCCAGAAACAAGGCACGATCACACATAAAGACGAGATGCCTCAGAATTTCATTCAAGAGTGTGAAATCTTTGATGTTTGGGGTATCGACTTTATGGGGCCATTTCCTTCATCTAAAGGAAACAAATACATCCTTGTTGCCGTTGACTACGTCTCCAAGTGGGTTGAAGCCAAAGCTTTACCTACTAATGATGCAAGGGTGGTTTGTAACTTTTTGAAATCGCTGTTCGCTCGATTCGGCGTTCCTCGTGCTATTATCAGTGACCGCGGGACTCATTTTTGCAACGATCAATTTGCAAGAGTCATGGCCAAGTATGGTGTCAATCACCGTCTTTCCACCGCTTATCATCCCCAAACCAATGGGCAAGCCGAGATATCCAATCGTGGATTGAAGCGAATTTTGGAGCGTACTGTGGGCGAGCATCGTGCCGCGTGGGCCGATAAGTTAGATGATGCTCTGTGGGCTTTCCGTACTGCTTACAAGACCCCGATCGGTTCTACACCTTATCGTCTTGTGTACGGGAAAGCATGCCACCTTCCCATCGAGCTGGAGCATAAGGCGCACTGGGCCTTAAAGTGGGCTAACTTCGACATCAACAAAGCCGGTGATCATCGCAAGATTCAACTCAACGAGCTCAATGAACTGAGAAATGAAGCTTATGAGAACTCGCTGATCTACAAAGAGAAGACGAAGATCCTCCATGACGCAAAAATCAAGAACCGAGAGTTCCATGTTGGTGATCAAGTCTTACTTTTCAACTCTCGGTTGAAGATCTTCTCTGGCAAGTTGAAGAGCCGCTGGTCTGGTCCATTCACCGTCGCCAAAGTCTTTCCGTATGGGACCATTGAGCTTTCTCAGCCAAATGGGCCCAATTTCAAGGTGAATGGCCAGCGTCTGAAGCTGTACTTTGGTGAGGACATCTCTCAGGAGATGATTCCATCCCTCACCACGTTCCCCATGAACTAATTTTGGGTCGAGTCAGGCTCGTGACTCGGTTATCAAAAACAAGCGCTCCTCGGGAGGCAGCCCGAGTATCTATCCTTTTACGTTTTAACCTCCTAAGTGTAGGGGGGCCTGCATAGGTGTTTGTATTTGTGTGGCGATGTGATTACAGGGAAAAGTGCACTCTTGGAATCTTTGAAGAACCGTGCTCCCGTGTTTATCCGACATCCGGTTCTATCTCTCAACTATCGTGATTCAATTTTCTTCATACTCACATTTGAAATTGATCACTTTAGTCGTCTCTTCCTTAACTTGAGTTAACCAACGTGAACAATGTCCTAAGTGTAGGGGAACCTTTTCCCACATGCTTAAACATTGAGGACAATGTTTATCTTAAGTGTAGGGGGGACTTCTATCGAAGTTTTAAGTGGACTTTTCCATGAAAATGCCTTCAATTAACCGGAAAATCCTATTTTTCAGCATTTTTCAAATTTTTAATTAACTTTGGCCATTTAGTCGTAATTTTTAAATTTTTATCGTTGCTTTCATATGTATATATCCCGCAATAAAGTCAAAAATATTAATAAGTGGTGTAGCTAGTTTAGAATTCTTTGACATATTAGGCCCGTTGCGTTTATTTTGACTCAACCCGAATAGACTTATCCAAGTTTATTCTAGCTAGTATCCTTAACCATGTAGACCTTAATTGGTTTATTAGGCTAAGTGTCCACGAGTCTCATTACTTGAGATTTTAAATTGTGGAGGACGAGAAATGATAGAGTCAATTATAAGTCGGTATTCTTGCGCAAGCTCACTTGGTGTAATTATTTGCCTATTCTCCCATCACTTGCTAATAATTTATCTACAATAAGTAAGGTCTTACGATTTGAAAAGTTACTTAGCTTCTAGCCCAAGATCGTTTAAAAGTTGCTCGGTAATGATAAGAGTTCATAGCCAAGGCATAACTTATGAAGCGGGGCGCGAAGATTGGCGAGTCCGAAAAGGCCCTAACAAGGCATGAGGATTCCATTTTATTGCTGAAGATCCAAAAGCGATGTGAAAAGCATTATTCCCAAAATCAATATGAAGGATCAAGACTCACGACGAAAAGCAATCAACTCCCATAAAGATCATGGAGAAGTCTATCCAAAAAGACCCTAACAAGGTATGAGGATAAATAGATCCAAGTCCGAAAAGGAGGCGGATCGTTGTATCTCAAAATCCCAATTAGAGATTGAAGAAATAATCATGAAGTAGTGGTCAACAAAGTTGGAGTACCCCTCAAAAGTCTCCAAGTGAAGAAACTCTATTATGATGAGAAGACCATTATCTCAAGAACGTCTCTCGAAGATATGAAGTATGAAGTACATGCCAAATATCGGCCCGAGAAAGGTCTCAAATCGTGAACCAAGTTATGCCAAGATATGAACTTTTTGATATCCCGAGAAGCAGTTTTAAGAGATTTTGTCCTTTAGCTAACTATTGATCAAATCGTCCTACTTTGCTTTCAGCCCTAAATAACTATCAAAATAAGTCCAAAAATGCATCTTCATGATCATTCTAAGACAAAAATAAAATATAAGAGATACACCTAGGAATAAGGGAGTCTAAGCATTTAATTAAGCCATGTGTGTAAGTGTTTGAATTGCTAACTTATAATAACAATGATCTCGTTTTTAAGCTTAGTGTGGGGAACGTGAAACTTGAGGGTGATAAATCTTCGCAGCACCGAAGCCCTAATGTAAGTCCTCGATCTCTTTGCAAGTTATTTCCATCCTTTTGTTTGCTTTAAAATTTTAAATCTCTCCTAGTATTTTAATTTTCGTTTAGTAGTATATTAATAAGGCCAAGGTTAATTGATAATGAGAAAAGTGTAAATTATGCTTTGTCACTAAGCATTGCATGAGGGCATGGCAATGGTTAAGTGTAGGGGATTTGATAGGTGTGAAAACACCCATCCTTTTACCACTTAAATCGGGCTAAAACAAGACCAAAACACGTATTTAATATCATTTGTTGGGAATTATGCGTGGTTTTTGTGTTTATTGTGTTTTCAGAGTCGACCGGATGAATATTAAAGAAAACATGGGATTGCACGGGTTATATCAAGGAAAAAGACTCAAGACGAAGTCTATTGTCCAAGAGATGCAAAAGATTTGAAGTCATTGTGCCTATTTGAAGATTTATCGAAGAATAGAGCCCAAGATGGAAGATTCATATATGTCGAAGAACTCGAGTCTATTAAATAAAATATTATAGGACGAGTTGGAATTATTCACAGACACTTCTCAAATCCAAGTCGGAAACGTTTATTTAAAGACGCATGAAGACTTAAGAAGAAAGAAGACAAAGAAGCCCAAATCAAAGCCCAATCAAAAGCCCATCAACACCATATACACGCCTATATAAAGCCTTCACCTCACAAATTTTCACACACTTAGTTTTTAGCTAGTCTTTAGCTTTTCATTTTCTCTCTAGTTTCTAGAGAGAGAAAGTTCCATACTTTCTCTCACTAAACTTTTCTTTTGTTTTCATCTTTTAAATTTAAGCTTTCTTGTACTTTTGATTTCATTAATCTTAATCAAGTTTATGCTTTTAAGTTCCTTGATCTTTTCCTACTTTTCTTGATTTGTCAAATCCTTGATCCGATTGTTGTAATCCATACGATTGGGATTTTGGGACGTGTTCTTGACCTTTAGCTTAATCTTTTTTTTTTTTTGTCCTTTTTAAGCTCTAGTTTGTGATTAAGCCGTATGCTTTCCATGCTTATCGGATTGATTGCTTGCCTATGCTTATTGATTTCGGATTTCTTATAAGTTTTAATCATTGAAAAGTTTTGTTTATTAAGTTTTAAAGTTTCTTGTTTTCAAAAGTTATTAAATTTAATCTTTTTGAAGTGCTCAAGTTCGAATCCCTTGGCTTATTGCTTTTGCTTATTGTGTTTTTAGCTTTCCACCAATTTCGGAACAAGTTTCCTTCCATCGCAAAAGAGGGGTTTTAACACATTCCGACGGATCATCTTTGGTTTGGTATCGCAATAACCCAAGAGGGGTTTTACTTTGCGATAGGCTGTAAGTTACCCCTATTCCGATCTAGGATTGCGATCGCATATTGCGATCGCACATTCCGACGGGTTTAGGTTTCTTTTCTAAACGAAACTCTGGCCAAATTTTATTTGCAACATTCCGATCTAGAAACTTTCCGACAGCATCATTGCGACAGCTTGCATCTTGAACATTCCGACAGTTTAGCATTCCGATGGTGGTTAACAAAGACATTCCGATGGACCATTATTTTGTGCATTCCGATGCTTTTGACTTTTAGGTATTCCGATAGTGATAATTTTCAACATTCCGATAGAACAAGTTTTTAAGCAATTAGTCAATTAAGTTTTCAAAGTAATTTTCTAATCCTTCCTTTATGTTTTCAAGCACTCAATTTTAACTTATCAATTTAGTTAATCTTCCAAAGTTTTAAGTTACTCAACGTCATTTGCATTTAAGTTTTATTAGTTTAAAAATAGATAAACAAACCAACTCCTTTTTAGTAACCAAGAACAAATCATTACACTTAAGGCCGAGATCAATTCGAGAGGATATCGAGAGTAAAATTGAACCTAGCAAAATCTATGTATCACCATCAAAAATCAGTTTAGAAAAATTATACTTTTTCCCATTAGTAATACACACAATTCCACTAGCAATAGATCTGTTAATTTCATTATGTGCAGTACATTTGGGAGGCAAACATTAAAGGATGACATGTATTAAGTACTTCCAAGCTGGGGGAAATTCCTATTTATTATTTGTTTAAAGTTCCTTCTTCAGGGAAAGGATAACCCAAAGCTTGGAGTCCCTGTTCTATCTCACCAATGGGAAGAGTGGTTATACCATCTTCATCATTAAGATGCAAAGCCTGGTGAACCAAGGCTTCAGTAACACCCATGGACGCCCATGGACAATAGCAGTTAATGTAGTCACATTATTAAGCGTTGAGGAACTTATAGTGTTCCAAAACTGTTTAATATGAGTGACAGGGATGAGAGGAGCATGAGAGAGTGCATACCTAAGTGGAGATGCATTCAAATACGCCACCATCTGAGTGTATTGAGGAAACAGAGCATCATCAGCCTCCAATTAAGCAACCATATTATGCTGACTTCTGAATCCCAATACCAAGTCACTTGGTTTAAACTTAGGCACCATTGATGTAGAAAGTTGTTTGAAAGATTATGAAAGATGAATTGTAAGAGAAAATTTGTTAGACAAGAATATGAGATTACCCTGTTTAAAAAGATGGAGCCAAATTTATAGGAGAGATAGGCACATGTGATTGGTCAAAAATGAAGCAAGTATTTTTAAAATATAATGATGAAAATATTAAAAAGAAAATAAGTTATCTTGTGCATTAATTAAAAGTTATCCACTCCCAAAACTACCGCCCCAATTTTTTTGTCAAAAATAACAACTGGGTAGGACCCAATGAGTGTCAACGGTCAAAAATAACCCATCAACGCCCAACGGCTATATCCTTGTCAACGTTGGAAAAAGCCATGTCAACGTCTAAATTGTTCATAACAACGTTTGGAAAGATATCTGTCAACGTCTAAAAATAAAAATAACAAAAATGAAAAAGGACCTTAACAAAGTGATTTATCCTAGTGAAGATAACCTATAAACTGAAAATTACTATAGGGTGGAAAGCACTGTCCAATCATGCACACTTGCTTATGCAAGATAGACATAGCAGTCCTCTAGTGTCCCTTGTTAACCAAAATTCTTAACAGTGAACTTATCTCATAAAATCCCTTTTAACTCCCAGGTAAGCCCAATATAAACCATACCCAAGTCTCCCAACAGACCACAACCAATTCTAGGCCAAAAAGTCTTGGCAGCGTGCATAGTATATCAACTTTGCATGCTACAGTGCCTCATGAGTTATTAAACTAAATCATACTCACCAATGGACACAATCTAGAATTATGATAAGTGTATTATATGAATACCCAAAAAGTCCTAAAAGGTTCCTAAACCTCCCCTTAAACTATGATACATAAGTTGCCAAGTAATATGCATGTAAATAAATTTTATGTCAAGATAGGAATATAAATATTCCAACCATCATCCATAAATTAAAAAATGCTCCAATAATGCTCCAAGAATCCATAAGCAACTATGTATCCAATGGTACATTGCTAACAACGCCTGCACTATTAGATCAAAAACCACAAAACTAACATGTTGCTGACAACGTCACGTTAACACTTATAAGTGTTAAAATAACCTTTGTCAGCGTTAGACAAATAAAGTGGAAAATCTAATTTTGTATAAAGACCAATAACAAATGCATATCCTGTACATACTTTTACAATAAGATCCCAAAACACATATTAAGTGAGATTGATCATTCCAATACTTGTTACCAAGTATTGAAATCTTCCAGTATCAAAAGGTTTAGTTAATAAATCAGACACATTTTCTTTTGTGTCAACCCTATCTGGTTGTATTAAACCTTTTTCAAAACAATCTCTTATAAAATGATGTCTAATTTCTATATGTTTTGTTTTAGAATGATGTACAGGATTTTTAATAATGCATAAAGTAATGTTATTGTCTACAAAAATCTTGGTATACATGAAATTATACCCATAATCTAACAGCTGGTTCTGAATCCATAAGACTTGTCCACAACAAGCAGCTGCTGCAACATACTCTGCTTCAGTTGTAGAATTGGCCACCACTGTTTGTTTCTTGCATTGCCAAGATATCAATCTACTCCCTAGAAACTGACATCCACCAGTTGTGGATTTTCTATCAAATTTGTCACCACCATAATCACTGTCTGAATATGCAATAAGCTCCAATGGTGAATCTTTTGGATACCATAATCCCATGTCTGGATAACATCTAAGGTATCTAAAGAACCTTTTAACAGCATGAAGATGACATTCTTTGGGAGTTACTTGATGGTGTGCACATCCACACACAGCAAACATAATGTCAGGTCTTGAAGCTGTGAGATACATCAATGAACCAATCATTGACCTATAATGCCTGACATCCACCTCTTTTCCATATCTAAATTTTCCCTAAGGGTGTTCCCTATCCATAGGTGTGCTAGCCCGTTTCTTATGTGGAGAAAAGCCAAACTTCTTCAAGATTTCTGCTACATATTCATCTTGAGAGATGAAGACACCATCTTCTTTCTACTGTACTTGTGACCATAGAAAGAAGTTCATCTCCCCCATTGCACTCATCTTGAACTTGTCTGTCATAAGCTTGGAAAAGTCTTCACTCATCTTTGGACTAGAAGAACCAAAGATGATATCATCCACATAGACCTGTACAAGTAAGAAATCCTTACCAGTCATCTTTGTAAACAAGGTCTGGTCTATGGTGCCCCTTTTGAATCCATTTTCCACCAGATAGGTGGTTAATGTGCCATGCCATGCTCTTGGGGCTTGATGAAGTCCATACATAGCTTTCTTTACTCTATACACCTTGTTTGGATGTTCTGAATCTTCAAAACCAGGAGGCTGCATTACATAAACCTCCTCTACAATTGTGCCATAAAGAAAAGCACTCTTCACATCCATTTGATAGACTGTAAAGCCCATGCAGGAAGCATAGGCTAGAAAAATCCTTATAGCCTCAATCCTTGCAACAGGTGCAAAGACTTCCTCATAGTCTATCCCTTCCTCTTGTGTATATCCTTGAGCCACTAAACATGCCTTGTTTCTGACCATAATGCCTCTTTCATCCTTTTTATTTCTAAGAACCCATCTTGTCCCAATAGGTCTGAAATGTCTGGGACAATCAACCAGCTCCCAAACATCCTGGATAGCAAATTGGTGAAGCTCATCCTGCATTGCTTCCACCCAACTTGGTTCTTTGAGAGCATCAAAAATCTTCTTGGGTTCCTGTTGTGACAGAAAAATGGCAAACAAACATGCTTGAACAAGAGGGGCAACAACCTTCTTGTGAATATTGGCAATAAATCCTCTTTGGTTCTAATGAGACCTTCTAGTTTGCACAGGAGTCATCACATCACCAATAATTAGAGATGGAGGGTGATTTTTGATTGTAGAAGTAAGCACTCCTCCCTCAATAAGTGTGTTGTCCTCAATCTCATCTTCCATGTTACCAATATCCTCTTCAGACTCCCTTCCATCATCATCTGAATGATCCCTTCTATGACTGTTCGAAGGTTCTCCTTGTTCAAAATTATTGGAAGAGAAAAGATGGTCAAAAGACTTGTCAATGCTTGAACCAAGACTGTCAACGTTTGAGCCATCAACGCCTGAATTTGTCTTGTCAGCGCCAGAATTTCCTTTGTCAGCGCCTGAAAGATCATGCATGTTTTCAACTGGTGATACTTGGGGACCACCTTTTTCCTTTCCAGCAGCAGCAGCAGCACCAAATGCATTTGTCCATATGGGAATGGTAACATCTTCAAGTATGGGTGTTGATTTGTCTGCTTGTGATCCAACCTCTTCGTCAACCTATTTACCTGAAACATCAACAACTGGTTCTTACACAACATTTGAAGTCATCTTTACAATGTTTGGATTAGTAACAGGCATATAATTCAATGTCCTAGATAGAGGTTCCAAGTCAAATAACCAATTTGGACCACTTTCAGGATCACTAGGTTTACTTTCTAAAAACCTAACATGTACTTTTTCAAGTATACGTTTTTCTTTCTTAAGGTAAACTCTATATCCTCTACTCTGCACAGAATAACCCATGAAGTAGCCTTCATCACCTTTAGCACTAAACTTACCTAAGGCATCACTAGTATCCAACACAACTACATGACATCCAAAAGGTTTAAGAAAACCAATATTAGGTTTCCTGCCCCAAAGTAACTCATAAGGTGTTTTGTTATGAATCTTGTTGACTAATGCCCTATTCTGAACATAACAAGCTGTATTCACAGCCTCAGCTCAAAAAGCAATGGGAAAGTGAGCATCAGCTAACATAGTCATCTAATAACTTATTTCTAAACTCACCACCATTGTCACTTCTAAGAATCTTAACCTCATTACCAGACTTGTTTTCAAATTGGGTAATAAAGTTAATTAAAGTATCAGAAGTGTCACTTTTCAAAGCTAAAAATAAAGTCCAAGTAAATCTAGAAAAATCATCAGTGATGACAAAACAGTAGGATTTACCATTCAAGCTTTCTATATTAGTTGGACCAAACAAGTCCATATGCAGCAAGTGAAGTGGTTTAGAACTAGAGTGCACTGATTTATACTTAAATGAGACCTTGTGATGTTTGCCTTTAAGGCATGCAACACAAGAGTGGTCATTGTGGAAAGCCTTTTCAGGAAAACCATCAACTAAACCATGCCTCATAAGTCTTTTTATATTTTTAAAATTAATGTGCCCTAACCTTCTGTGCCAAAGATTACTCTCATCAACTGAAGCCTTAGCATATAGAAATGACAAATTATTATTCATCCTAATTCCATTAAGATTCACATTATAAATGTCCTAATGCCTAGGTGTTCTTTAATCAATGAATTTCTCATCTGGTATTTGAAAATCTTTGCTCAACACCAAGCATTCAGTATCAGTGAAAAGAACTTTATTTTTGTTATCACAAACTTGTGATACACTAAACAGATAATAGTCAAGTTCTTTTACCAGAAACACGTTTTCAAAACGCAAATTGTTGGTGAGAAGAGTTCCTTTGCTAGTGATAGTTCCATATCCGCCTCCAAAGTAAACTTTGTCACCATCCTTAATGGGAGTGAAGTTTGTAAGATAATCTTCCTTCCCAGTAATGTGCCTAGAGCATCCACTATCCCAATAGCCATAATCATTAACCTGCTTTTGAATGCCCTGCACATAAAGAAAACAAATTAGTTGTCTTTGGGAACCCAAGCCTAAGTAGACTTGGATTCATTTGGTTGTTCAACAAGAACAGACTTAGTCCTTATGACGACCCCTTGTTCATCCCTTTTTGGATTAAACACCCAGTTAACCCCAATTGGTTTTGTTATGACCTTTGAAATATAATGAAATCTGTTACAGGTCGTAGAAATCCCATCTGAATTAGGGTTTTGATCTTGCTTAGGTCTCCATGTCAAGCTAGAAGAAGCTTTAGACTCTTTTCCCTTTGGTTGCAAATATTTACCATTATGTTGTCTAGCAACGTTCCTGTCAGCGTTTAATTTGGTCTTGTCAACGCTGAAATTACCCTTATCAGCGTTGAACCTAGGGTTTGATACAGGAACCCATTGTCTGTTAGACCATGTATTGGTCTTCTGAAAAGGTCTTTGTCCATAAGTATCAGACCCTTTAGTAAATAATGAGGCTGGTCTAACAACTTGTGGACTATGCTGGACAAAAGATTTGGGTTTGACAATGTTTGACTTTTTGTCAGCGTTGACCTTTGAAGCATTGACACACTTATAAGCTGAATGTGAAAAACTTCCACAAGTGTAACATGCTTTTCTAGACATAGCTCTAGGTCTAGAAGAAGAGAAACCTGTCCCATTATCACTAATTTGGATTTTTGGTAACCTAGGTTTTCTATACATTTCTGCATATTTAATACTTGGTTTTCTATCATCGTTTAAGCCAAGGTCAATAGTCTTGCCAGTGGTTGGGTTTGTCACCTTTATGGGTGTAGACTTATTTGGGCCGTCACTAAGCATGCCACCCTTAACCAACAAGGTAGGGTTGGCTTTGTCCCATTGGTCCAAATCAGTCAACTTCTGCTTGTATTCCTCTACTGGGGTAAGAACTCTTGGTGGAGGAATGAATTCTTCTTCTTGGAGTTCTGGTAAACCAGTCCAAGATAAATCCTTTCTAAGGACACATAGAAGTTCCCAGCAGGTGGTGGAACTCCAGCATACTCTTTCATCCCAATCCCAGTCATATCCCTAGAATCCCTTTGTTCACTAACACATTTTTCTAGGGTTTGTGAGGCTTTATCAAATCTCTAAATTTTAAGATCAACATTATCTTTATTTTTTATAGCCTCATCTAACTTAGCCTGTAAAGCACTGTTGGCTTTCTCCATGATGTTTCTAATCTCAATACTATCATTTAAATCATGTTTTAAAATATTGATTTGATCTTTTAGGTTAAACTCCATTTTCTTATATTCAACTACAGTCTTTTCATTTTGAGTAAGAGCAAGTTGATAGTTAGATAACTTGTATCTTTCATTAACCACATCTGTTGTCAATTTTAAAACTTCTTTGTTAAGTTTTTCATTGTTTTGACGAAAACCCTTACTACAAAATGCATCATCATATACCTCATTGTCTGATGAAGATGAAGGGTGTTCCATGAGAGCATAGTGAACATGCTCTCCTTCTTCCTTTTCTACAACCAAAGCTTGGTTCTCATCCTCATCCTTTGCCAAATAGCTCCAATCCCAGCCAACACCATCAATGTATTGCATTGCAACCATAGCTTTGGAATCCTGAGCCTTGATGATTTGGCTTGAGGGTTTTCCAGCATCAGATCTTCTTGGAGATCTGCAGTCTCTCATAAAGTGTCCCATTCGATGACAATTATAACACTCAACCTTGGATTTATCAAATCCAGCAGTGTCCTTAGCATTAAAAGTCATCTTCTTCTTGAATCATCGATTCCATCTGTTTGCTCTTATACTTGCAAGAGCCATATTCCACTTTATGTCCATCTGCTCCAAATGATCATCACTAATTTGCTCAAGGTCCTCATATGTAATCACTGAACCATTGGTCAATGAAGCAATGTATGCACAAACAGTATCTAGATCAATACCAACAGGCTTAACTCTTGGAGAGTCAACATTGTATGTGTCAGCGTCTGAATGTGAGGCGTTGACAAAGCTTGATCCAACGTTGACACAAGTTGATCCAGTAATGGGGTGCATGTATGACTCATTTTGATCAAATTGACCTTCACTATGTGAGAAGAAGGCCATATTTCCATTGGTAGACTTGGTTCCTTGATCTAAAATAGTTTCATTCTCTACCAGCCTGAGTTTATTGTAAACATCATCAAAAGTAGAACTTTTGTGAGTATTATTAGCATTTATAGACCTTGCTTCAATCTTCCATGCATCACCAAGACTTTTAAGAAAAGTGGTGATGATATCAACATCACCAAGCACTGTTCCCATAAAGGACAGCTTGCTTGTAATGTCAAGAAGTCTGCTTCTCACTCCACTTAGATTTTCATTGGGTTGAGCTTTAAAAACATCATACTCATGCAAGAGTTGCTTCTTTTTCTCTTGTACAGTATCAGCATTTCCACCATAAGCAACTTCAAGGGCTGCCCAAAGATCTTTTGCAGACTCATAGCTTCTATATTTGTGTTGATTGGCTTGTCCCAAAGAGAGTTTGAGAATGCTTAGGGTTTTCATGTCATTCCTTCTCTTTGCTATGTCCTCAGCAGAGACAGCTCTACCATCTTCAGGTTTTTCTTTTCGATCCTCTTCATTAGAGCCTTGAACATTTGTTCTTGTCAAGACGGCAGCTGCAATATTCAGCTTTATTGAATATGTTTCCATATTCAATAATTTCCCATAGGATGTAGTCATGGATTTGAAGATATTGTTCAAAGTTAAACTTCCACAGCTCAAAATTATCTGGGTCTAGCATGGGAATCTTGATGTTGGGGGTTGAGGAGGAGGAGGAGTTTAACTCTAGAGTAGACATGTTGTTTTTAGGGTTTCTTGAAAATTAGGGTTTTCAGTGATTTAGGGTTTTTGTGTTCTTTAGATCAAAGTTTCTCAACAAGCTCTGATACCACTTGTTGATCCCAAACTTAGATCGATTTATCTTGTGTAAACGAGATTAAATCAAGTTAAACATGTAGAGAAACTTTGTTGTGTATAAAACATTTTAAGTATTATGCGGAATTAATACTCAAACAAGAACACACAAATAATGTAAACCAAACTTTCACTTGATTGATAAAACAAACTTGCGTACAATGAAAGTGTTAAAATGTATGAAAACTTATATTGAAACATAACCTAAAGGCCTCCTTTTATAGATTAAGGAGCCTTGTACACGAGACTACGTATCAACTATTTTAGGTAAAGATAAACATAAGAAATACATTGTTGATCATATCTTTACTAGAAACAAACTAGAAACATAATACGTGTAAACTAAGTCTTCTATCAGTGCTTGACTTCTTCCTATCAACGCTTGACTTCTTCCTGTCAACGCTTGTCCTGTCAACGCTTGTTTTCTTCTTGTCAACGTCCCGATTGCTCTTGTTAGCGTCCAAGTGTTTTGGCTAAATTTTATTCCCAACAATCCTCCCCTAAACTTGATATCTACTCTAGTAATCAAGTTTTTGAATAAAACTAAGAACTAGGAGGATTCTTACAAATCTTATCAAATTGGTAATAAACATATCTAATCAAATCCTTGGCCACGTCACTTGAGTAGTCAATCTCCAGCTGTGTTGTCTTTATCTTTTCCAAAACTTCTTTGGACATGGGATACTCAACACCCACAAGAAGATATTCAGAAAAATTTGTAGAACTCAAATGATACACACCAGCTGCTGAATATAGATGCCATTGAAGTCCACTGATATCATCCTCAAGATCCTTCCAAACAAGATCTTCTTCTTCTGGTGCATACATTCTCTTGAATGTTGACCAAAGCTTTATTCCATTGACTGAAGTAGGTGCTTCAGTCTCATACTTGGCCAGCAGTAACCTCCAAAGGTCTGCCAAGTCTTCCCTATCCATACTTGCAAACAAAGACATAAGAGTAGTAAAAGTGTGTACCTCTTTCCCATACCTGCCAATCATCCAAAACCCACTTGCATCTTCTTCATAACTAATGATAGGGTTTCTGGAATCATGAGGTAACACTTTTACCATATCCGAAGCTTCCATTGGTGAGAGCTTAATGCTCTTTCTAATAATAGCTTCAATGGGATTCACTTTATTCAAATATTTAGGAAACTCAAGTGGAACTCCCTTCTTCAACGGCCTTGGAACAATCATAGCCTTTTGAATCTCTATTTCTTCTGCAAGTTCTTCTTTCCTTTCATCTGAAAGAAGTCCGATAGTGTTCATTTCTTACACTCTTGCCCAAATAGGATAAGCCTTATACTCCAATTCTTCAAAGGACAATCCCTGCAACTTCGGAAAAGTCCATCCTCCTTTATGACATTTGAGCAGCATATAATAAAGCTCCCTTCTATCTCTCTTCAACTGTGAGAAAACTTTGCTAGCCTTATACTTTAGAATTACCTTGCAATCTCTTTGAAATCTTAGCAGAATCTCCAAACCCCAAATTTGATCTGAAATTGTCATGTCTGGATTCTCTATAACCTTATTCTCCCAAGCATGGTACATCTGAGCAACTTCTGGCATATCATAATCTACCTTCAACTTCAACTCTGCAAGTTTCTCCCTTGCCAACTCATCACCATATTCAAGTCTTTCTGGTTCTTCAATTATCATAACACTTGAATCTGTGCTTTCATCATTACTTCCTTCTTGCTCCTTAGAAGTAACCACAAATGGTGACTCAACAACCTTCTTCTTTTCTTGTTCCATAAGTTGTGCAGCCAACATTGTATCAAATTGTACTTGTGCTGCATCCTTTGGAACCTCTGTTTCTTCCATGATTCCTTTACCCTTATCTAATGGATCAATGATGGGTAAAGATGACGATGGTCCCTGTGAAGAAACTTCCTTGATGATAGATGATGAATGGAATACATCGACCATATCTGCAGGTCTGTCAACGTTCAAATCCTGTGTGGCAACGCCCAACTTACTCTTGTCAGCGCTTGACTTGTTAGTGTCCAAAACCTGCTTGTCAACGCTCACCTTACTCTTGTCAGCGCTTCTTGTGAACTGCTCCATCATTGCTGTAAAGGATAAGTTCAAGTTTCTAGTAAGTCTGAAATAACTTAGATCGTCTTAGCTTTGTGTTATCGAGATTAAACCAAGTATAACACGTAGAGAAACTTTGTGTATTCGACAATCTAAGTATTATGCGGAAACTAATACTCAGAACAAAGAACAAAACAAAGTAAACCAAACTTTCACTTTGGTTAATAATATCAATGAATGATTCCAATGAAAGTGTTATGAGATATATGGAAGAGGTGTGTGAAAGGGATGTGTCTTATGTCTAACCCTAAGGCCTCCTTTTATAGGTTTAAGGAGCCTTGTACAAAAAGCTAAGATCAACTATTTTAGGAAAAGACACAAGATAAACATACTCAAATAATTTATTGACTAAATCTTTTAAACATTTAAGAATATATTCTGAATTCTTATCTTCTTATTTTGTCCACCAGTTTGAAGAATTCATCATTGGTAGATTTAGTCCTTTTCTTTGTGTGAAGAATCTTCTTGTCAGTGCCTTGATAATTCTTATCGGCATCTCATCTGTCAGCGCCTCAATTCTTCTTGTCAGCGTCTGAAATCCCTTTGTCAGTGTTTGAGTGACTTAATTAATTTTATTCCCAACAATCCTCCCCTAAACTTGATATCTACTCTAGTAATCAAGTTTCTGAATAAAATAAAACATACAGAGAGGATTCTTACAAACACTCAAATCACTTGTGTAGCCAATCACCTTCTTCAATACATCTTATAACAACAAGCTTCTTTAGTTACCTACAGAGTCTCTTAGAGCCTTGTTTATAACTTTGTTACTCAAATTCAATTACTCCTCCCCTTTTTTAGACTCTTCTCCAAGATTAGTATCAAAGTACGATACCATGAATATCCTCCATAGCTTTATATCAGCTTCCAAAACAACAAGTCTTTTAGTTTAAAACAGTGATCCTTGACAATTTATACCAGTTCTGTATTTTTCTTTTGCAAGCTAATACAGATTTTCGTCAATTCCATTAATGTCAAAGGTTTCATACTGTCCTCATCCACATTCGAGAAAATGAATCCTCAATGTTGATTCATAGGACATGGGGATGGACTTACTGATGATAAGACTGCCTTGACCTGCATTAAAGCTAGTGCCAATAGTCTCAGCCATCTCCATAACACTATTCACCCTTGTGAAAGTGATCTCTGCTGCTAATAAATTGGTTGAAACTTGAATGAAGTAAAATTTAACGTGTATGGAATAAGAAATTGTTAAGAGGAAGTCTTTAAGTTCTGTGATTGAATTATAAGGTTTTAATTTATTGTTGATTCGTGTTAAGGGTTATTCCTAGGCCATTGTCCAATGACGAGGATGCCCAGTGTCCAAGAAATAAATTGAAGAAATCTTCTTCTGAATTGGGACCACTGGATCTTCCGGGACATGTGGAACACCTAACGACTCTTGTAGATTAGTATTCATTGAGGTATCTTTTAATAAAAATCCCTAACTTAACTGAGACATCAATTGGTAGGGTGAGTTCTTGGAATTGTATGACATAGTGACACGTAATGTGTTAGGTACAATTTTAACTTGTTTATGATTAAAGAAAAGACTACCTTTGATTGCTAAATCCTACATGTATCGATGTTATCTATCTTTTATTGCTTCATCCTAATGCTCGCATTAGTGATGCAACCATTGAACAAGTACTCATCTCGAATTGAGTTACGTTGTGGATTATTCTTTTTGAGTGCCATCGAGGTCATGAACCTCATGATTATTTGGCTAAGCTCATTTCCTATCATATTTTAGTTAGTTCTTGGTGAACAACTCTTCATCACTCTTTTGCAGATCACTCATTTTTTTATAAGTTAAAACGGCATCCTTTGAGAAAATTGAATTTTCATCACCATATGGATTATTTAAAGTGAGATTTATAAATAATCGTTATCGAAATGAAGTTGTTTATGAAACACTTTGGAAAAACTTAATTGTTTCCATGATAAAGAACATATATGTGTAAATTCATTTTGAATTAAGCATGAATATATATTTTAAACATGATGATAAAATTTTGAGGAACTGAGTATTGCATTGTTAATCTTGAAATTGTATATAGTTGCGCGCCTACATACAATTTGGAAGAGACCATGCAAGACTGATTAGTAGTCACCGTGAAATTATTAATAAACACTAAATTTTCTTTCAAGATTGTGAAAGATTAAATTTTATGAAATCTGCAAGAAGTGAAAAATAGGGACATATTGATAGGGACACCTACATATGTGCCCGTACCATTTATTCTTCTGAGTCAAATTTACTCATCTGTGAAATTTGTCTTATTTGACAATTGATATCCCCTTCTTTGTCCAATTCTCCCGTGGTGAGATTCTTTGGAAAAAGTATCTGATTACCGAGTGTTGATACCCGACTGGATGTATCGACGTTCCTATCATTTCTTTTGATTAGATTTCATTTGAATGACCTGGATAACGATCCGAGGAGCTTTCGAATGCGTACTCAAATTATGAAAACATGGGATATATTCATATTCGTTAAATGTTTTCGTCTGTATCTGATTTGAAATTCTCTCGCATAGATTATGCGTTAACCTTACTCTTTTAAGGTTAGTCATGTCTCCTAATATCCTTGAATTTGTGAAGGATTATGAGTTATTATTAGTCTTTTGAGAAGTTCACATCTTATCCATGGTAATGAAACTGGAAGGTTGATAGTGCCAGTAAAATGGATTGATTGATTATGACATGACGACACTGTCTTAATTGATGGGAACTCGAGTAGAATTCCTCTAAAAGATAAGATGTTGATTATCAAAAGTGATCTAAATAATTATTGATGAATGACCATATCCTGCATTTAGACTTGAAATTATACCATGAATGGTTGAGAATTAGTCATAGATCTTGTAATCTAGAAAGAACTTAAGGAAAACTTATTAAAAGATGTTTCTATTATCTGAAACTTTAGGAGGTATTTGTTGGTGAATTACCTAGACTTTTTCCATTTAGGCAAGTTGAATTTGATATTGATTATATTCTCAGTGCTGCACCTGTGGCATGTGCACTGTACGTCAGCACCATCTGAATTAAATGAATTACCGTACAACTGAGAGAGTTGTCGGAGAAAGATTTTATTCTACCGAGCTCGTCATCATAAAGAGACTATGATGTTATCATTCCTTATGTTTACTGATTACCGTGAACTAAGTAAATTGACGATCGAAATCGATATCCACTACCCAAGATGATAGATTTGTTCGATCATTTACAAGGTTCTACCGTACATTCGAAAATTTGATTCACGGCATGGTTATCATCAATTTCGCGTCCGCGAAAAAGATTATCTATTCCAATCACTACATCCAGAACTTGTAATGAACATTATGAGTTTCACGTAATGTTGTTTGGATTGACCAATGCACATGTAGCATTCATAAATTTGGTGAATCACGTGTGTAGGCTGTAATTTGATAAATTCATGCTTGTGATCATTAAGAACCATCTGTTTGTTTATAAGAATAAGAATGAGTTAATAATTATTTATAGATTGCCCTAAATTGGCCGAACAACGAAAACCTGTACCTTGAATATATAACGTGTGGTTTAAGGCTTGACCCTTTACATAAAATGATCGTTTGATTAATGATGGTAAGATATATATATATTGAATCTTCAAAAATTAGAAGTCATTTAAGACTTTTGGCTTTACCAAAAAGAAAGTGCAAATATGTTTTGACAAATGTTTTATCAAAAAGAACTTTTGAGGGATTATTCCCTTATACCCAGAACATTTAACTAAACTCCTGTTTAGGGGTAAATGGTTGTGTATACCTCAAGACAACCTAAGAAGGATTGAGGAAACCATTTAAACCATGTCTTGAAATTTGAAACGATAATTTTTACTTTTCAACTAAGAAAATTTTTGACCAAAGTATAAACAAAGATTTTTCGAACATTTATGGATCTTATTAATTATTTTAATTATTTTCGATAAATCAACAAAAATCTTGTTAATTAAATTCAAATTTATTTTGAACATTTTTATAAAATTGGTCGAACTAAAAAAAATTAAAACTTTTTACGTTTACGTTTCATAATAATTGAATATGTATTATTTAATTACTTGAAATATTTATGGACGCTTTAAACGTCGGATTGAGCAAAACTGATAAAAATAATAGTTGAGACGAGACTAAAACTTAGAAAATATGAAGAAAGAATTTTTGAATAAATACGGTCATGATAATTATTTCACTAGGAAAAGTGAATGTAGATACTGACACTTAATATAGAAAGGATAATATAGATAAAAAGGGGTTTGCGGCTAATGTGAACCATTAGAATTGAGAAACTGATGGCGTTAAATGTATAAAAGGCCGCTTGTGGTTGCCTAGATATGGAGATTTAGAGATTTAGTCATGTTGGAATCTCATAAGATTAAGTATTCCATTCATGCCATTTCTGATTTAGTGTATCTTTATCTGAAGAAGTTGTACTGATGCAATTATGAAGGCAGACATCGCCTCATACATTAGTAAACGTCTAATTATTGCAAAGGTCATCATCTGAATTTGATTCGATTTGGGTCATCGTCGACAGACTGACCAAATCTGCTAATATCATTCCTGTTAATGATAGATTCTCGATGAAGAAATTGACTTTTTTGTATTTAAAGGAGTTGTGTAAACATAGTGTGCCTGTATCGATCATCTCTATCAAGATCCTCGCTTCGCATCGAATTTCTAGAGATTTGCTCAGAAGTTATTAAGAACGAACCTCGATGAGAGTACTGTTTGCCACCCTTCGAAGGGACGAGGTAAAGTAACGATACAAAATACTAGAAGTGTTGTTTTATGTTTGAATGATTGACCTTTTGTAATGAACCATATAATCATTTTCCTTTGGAGAGATTATCGTTGATAATTATCGTATTAGGATCGAGATCGAATCTTGTTAAAATCTATATGAAGAACATCTGTAGGTAGGGATTGGGATGAAGACACCCGACATACACCCATTGTGGGTTGGACATGTCTTTTAGGATTAAGGTTTCCTATGATGGCGAACCTAACCTTGCAAAAACCCAACCCGCGAGACCTGAAATGATTGTTGAAATTAGGATTTGATTATTGACTGCCAGTAGTGGGCAGAAGGCTATGAAGTGTAGATCTTGAAGTGCCGGATGGGTAGCGAAGTGATGCCAAAAATTTTCACCTTGGAAAAATGAATAGATGATCTGAAAGATCATGGAAAATAAGTCGCCGTTGTATGGGATTATTGAGATGATGTAAAAAGATTGGTTTGAAAGGCATATAAGCTGGATCTACCCTAGGACTTCAAGGACTGCATGAATTATGTTTTATATATCGAACTTGATAAAATGTCTATCAAGTGAAAATCTGAATTCTTCTTGATGAAGTTTAGATCGGCGAAAAGTTACATTCATCAAAAACCCGTGAACACCATGGATAGAGAAAGTAAGTCAACATTAATCCTGATCTTACTCCCGTAGTTATGTTTGATGAAACTCGCGTATTGTAACGAATTACACTTGTGAGAAAAGACCGAATGTGGAGGAAATACCCACATGGCTTTAACTCTATAAGAAGCGAGTAGTAAGTTAAATTGATCTTTGAGGACAAAGATCCTGTTTAGGGGTAAATGCTGTGACAATCTGTCTTTATGGTTGATATTTTATTCTCAAGTATTATTTAAAAACATTATTTTAATGTTATATTATGAACTCAATTATTTTGGGAAGAAATTTGGGTTTACATCTTGAAGTTGCATCGACTACGTCTAAACCGGAGGACTTACGTGCGTAATTTAACGTCCTTTACGACTAAACCGGAAACCTTAGGATTACGTATTTACGTTTTTGAACTCCGTTTTTGATGAGACAATTTTTATTAGATTCGTTTTGTGCCGTTGATTCATAATTTATAAAAACGTTTTTCGTAAAATGACCCAAGGGCACGCAAATCGAGGAAACTAGAATCGAGGAATACCCGTAAATTAGTAGGATGAGACAAAACAAGTTTTGCCCTACCCCACTAACATGGGATGGCCAAAAGAGGTCTTGGTGGCAAGTTTCTACATAAACTTGCAAGACACATGTCTTGTAAACTTAATAAACAAGCTATCACATCTCAAAACCATTAACCAACTTGCTAAAACCATTCACTTCTCACACACACACTTCCAACACATGCAAACCACTCTCTCATCCTTCCTCTCTCTCTAAAATTCATCCAACAATCACCAACAACAACCCTCGTTTGATCTAGTTTAGCCATAAAATCATGTGTTATTCATACACATGATGATGTTCCTTTGAAACCTTGAAGATTCGAGGTGATTCTAACATCCAAGGAGGTGGTTCGGTGATGTCCAAGGGCTGATTTCTACAAGAAGTTTACAAATATTGGTGGTCTTGAAGATTGGTGTTGATCTATCACAAGTTTTTTCCATCAAAAATCCAAGCCTTGATCATAACCTACACAACCTTGGTGGTATATAAGATTGTTCTTCCCATCCTCTTGTTATTTTGATTATGTAATCTTGTAATTTCTTTATTTATGTATATGTATATGATGATACAAAAATATTATGTGGGGATTTGGTGTTGATAGATTTGATAAATATGGTTAAAAAGATGGAAAACCATAGGTAACAAGGTTAAAATCTTGCCAAAATATGAAGGCTGTATAAAAACAGTAAGTAACCAAATGATAAACTGATAAAATGGCATGGTGGAATCAATTTACAGTAAGTATTAGATGTCATACACATGTGAGAGTTGGCCATGCAATGGAATCATCAAAATGAGTGAGATATGATCAAAACAAAATTAGTATACCAATCTGAATAGTCTGTTTTGTAGGACTGTTAAGGATACTTAGACATGGATTGAGTAGTAGCTATAACTAACTTATTTTTAGCACATAATATGAAGTTTATGTCATCCAAAAATGAGCTTCTATCCCCTTATAGAACTCAAGATATGATAAAAATGGTGAAAGTGAAACTAAAAATCAGATTTTGTGAAATTAAAGTTTAATAGTATTATATAAGCACTCAAAATAATATAGTATAAAATGTGAAATTAAAACCCACTAACTTATATATTTCATTTATATAAATATGTATAAGAATAAATAAATGGACATTTTATAAAAATGGTATTTTGATAAGTTTTATAAGTTATAAAACTATAAACATGATTTTTACGTCTTTTCGGCTAATACCGTAAAATTAACGTTTTTCGTCAATTAAAACTTAGACGATCGGACCCGTCTAATGTAAACTTTTTAAAATAAATATACTGATATATAAGTACTTAATACAAGTAAAAACCGATAAAACCCGAACTATATAACATACGGACATTAACGGGCTAAGTTGGCATTATTGGACTATTAATCAAACTAAATGGGCTAAACACTAATAAACTTACTTATTGGGCTTAACCCACTTGGGCCCAACATGTAAGGTATAATACTGATAATAAAAGTGTAAAATGGATTAATATAAGGTATTGGCCTTATAATAGGCTTATTGGGCTTAAAACATGTAAATAAGTAAAACTAGTAAACTAGTATAAAAGTTACCAATACATAACACTAAAATGAGTAAATGAGAATGTATAAACCCACTTGATCATCATATATATATAATCATCATATGTATACATAATATTTATTTTTACAAAGTCATTGGACAAGAGTCTAAGACGAGTATTATTTGTCTAGGTTTCCGTGATTGAAGCACGTACCGTACATCCAAATTGCCGATAACCCGCTTTCCCACATCAACGTGAGTTTATAGCCTCGCACTCTTTTAAATGTTTTTATGAAATGTTTTATAAACCCGCGAGGGAGATAACATGTTAGTTTTGATAAAAATAGGACACCAGTTGTCCCGATTGTTTGCTTGTTGATTTGGACCCGAATGATTGTATGACCCGGTGAATGATTATATGACCCGATAGATGAAACAAAATGGATTATTAAAGTTAGGTTATGTCACTAAAAGTCCCATTAGCATGAATTGTGAACTACCGGGATTTGGTAGACGTTTGTGCATATAATAGTAATATTTGGGGACGATCACCCCAGTTCGCGCCTTGACGGTTGATCCCCGTCGCGCCACATTGATTGGTAAGCGAATTTATGTATGCGAAGATTTCCATAGCGTGATTTTTGTGACGACACGCTAATTTAGATGGTCAAATTGGGTTTCGGGTTAGCTACCCGTTGTTTGTTGTAGTAAGGTAACAATGTCATGCGGCTTATAATAATCCAAAAATAACGAAAATACTGCTTTATGCATTGAATTACGATATATTGCCTGACTAGCAATACAGGGTCTTATTATTGATATTATGTTCGTGTTTTGGTTTTATATAACCATATCCATATAACGGTTTTTATTTAACTTTATACAACGTTATAAAACGTATTGTATGATGTTTTTACGACATTCATTCGTATAGTGGTTTTGAAGGCAACAACCTATATTACGATTTTGACAAGGATTTGTATAAAATGTTTTTGGCCTACTACAAGCATTTGTACAAAATGATTTTCGGTAATAATTATATACCGATGATATATTAATGGTTTTATTAAACTCTATGAATTCACTAGGCGTTATCGCCGACCTTTTCTTTTAACATGTTTTATCTCAGGTACTTGAAGGTAGTTCTCGGGAAGACAACAAGAATTCATGGCCCGCACTTAAATAATAATTTCCATAAAATGCTTTGTAAAACCTGTATGAAATACAATGACTTGGGACCTATGTAAATTTGATATTTATAAATGGAAATGCTTTATTATTAAACGACACGATTTTTAAGCGTTGTCTATGATGTGAGTAATGTGCTATCCCGTAACACCAACGAGTCTTCCGCTGTATTGAATTGTGTAAATTTGGGGGTGTTACACTAAAATTCTTAAAAATGAAAGGGTGATGAAACATTTTGGGTCGATAAAGAAGTTATAAATGACACCAGCTAAGATGTCAGAGCATAAAATGGACTTGTGAATGGAAAAATTTAGTTAGAACATAAACAAAGGTAATAATCCTAAGGAATTTAACTAGTCTCTAATAACCAAGAGTGACAAACACTGTTCATGCATACACTCATGCAAAAGCATGATAGACACACATGAACTCTAGAGTCCTTTGTTCACAAATGCAACAAAAGAGAAAGTTAACTCATATAAAACCTTTGCAACTCCCCAAGTAAGCCAAACGTATACCCAAAGTCTCCCAACCGACCAAACCCAAATCTAGGTCAAATGTCTTGGCAGCATGCACAGTATATCAACTTTGCATGCTACAGTGCCTCACGAATTAGAAAACTAAATCGTACTCACTAGTAGACACAATCTAGAATTCTGCAAGAGTGCTCTAAGAGTACCTAAAAACCTAGAGGTTTACCTCCCCTTAATAGAAGCATATACTTCATTATATGTGCAGAAGCAAAATTTTATTTCAAGATAGGAATGTAAACATTCCAGCCATCATAAATAAAAGCTTGCAACTCTTTATCCATCCAAATGTAGCTCCACATTCCTGCATAGTTAGACAAAAACCACAAAAACACACCAACAGAGGCTACCCTTTCCCACAATAATAGGTAGAGATAACATGTCAGGGGATAAAAATAATAACACTGGAAAGACCAACAATGCATGTTCCTTGAGCATCCAATATCCCAATATCCTTGATCATTAACCTGCTTTTGGATAGTCCGCTCAAAAAGAAAACAAATTAGTTTTCTTTGGAGATCCAAGCCTTGTCAGACTTGGATCTATCTAGTTGTTCAACTAGAGTGGACTTATTCTTTACCACAAATCCATGTTCATCCCTTTGGGACCTGATACTAATGTTTTGCTTTGGGTTCTCTAAATTCTCTCGATATCCTCTCGAATTGATCTCGGTTCTAAGTGGAATGATTGTTCTTGGTTACTAAGAAGGGTTTGGTTTTCTAATCTACTAAAAGGTTTAAATGTGTTAAAATGAAAACTAAAATCAAAATCACGTAATTTAATTACAATTAATAAAACTAGAATTAAAATTAAAATAAATAAATACAAAATGAAGAAACAGTAAGTATAATTTAAAAATGCTCAAAAGAAAATTGATTTGGAAGTTTGACCTTGATTCGGAACTATTGATCCGGAACTTTTCACCCGGAAGTTTATCCGGAAGTTTATCCGGAACTTCACCCGGAACTTTGTTCGGAAGTTGATCCGGAAGATTTGGCTCGGAAGTTAATTTGGAACTTTCACTCGGAACTTTGGTCGGAAGTTTATCCGGAAGATTCAAACTGATTCGGAACTTTTTGAAAAACCATTCACTCGGAACATTTTTAACATAAATTGATTCGGAACTTTAAAAACAAACATTCATTCGGAACTTTTGAAAATAACATTCATCCGGAACTTTTATTCATTCGGAACTTTTTGGTTCATCCGGAACTTTTAAAGACTCATTCGGAACTTTTGGTTCATCCGGAACTTTTTGTTCATCCAGAACTTTTGGTTCATCCGGAACCTGGGAATACTCAAGAACAGTAAACAACAGAAACAAACAGGGAACGCGATTTCAAGCCAAAAATCTCCAAGTTTTCAACCAAAACTTAAATAAACTAATCACTAAGCATCTACTAACCATAAACTACAAATCCCATCAATAAAAACATAAAACCCAACAACTTTTGAAGATAAAATCAACCAAATAAGAACTTTAACTTTTAACCAAATAAATGAAGATGAACAAGATGAGATGAAAGGATTATATTGATAAAATAAGGTTTTAACAATCACAAGACAAAGATTAAACCACAAGATTAGAAAAACAATAATCAAAATCACCAAACACCCTAGTGGTGTTGGTGATACCTACGAACAGAAAGGGAGAAAAAAGAGGGGAAAAGAAAAACTAAAAACTGAATGAAAAGTGTGAAGGGATCCATCTATTTATATGGCTTGTCTTTTGGTTGGTGAGTGGGCTTTCTCCCGTTCTTCTTGACTTCTCGTCTTTTCAGAAAAGTTGACGTTTTCGATTCTTATTCGGGATTTGTCGTCGATTAAATTCAACTCGTCTTTTAATTTCTTCGTTTAATAGACTTGAGTTTCTTCGACTTATGTAAATCTTCCATCTTTGGTCCTTTTCTTCGATAAATCTTCGAATAGGCCCAGTGACTTCAAATCTTTTGCATCTCTTAGACTTTATCTTGAGTCTTTTTCTTCGATAAATCCCGTGCAATCCCATGTTTTCTCCAATATTCATCCGGTTGGCTCTGAAAACACAATAAACACAAAAACGACGCATAATTCCGAACAAATGATATTAAATACGCGTTTTGGTCTTGTTTTAGCCAGAATTAAGTGGTAAAAGGATGGGTGTTTACATACCTATCAAATCCCCTACACTTAACCATTGCCATGCCCTCATGCAATGCTTAGTGATAAAGCACATTTACACTTTTCTCATAATCAATAAACCTTGAACTTATTAAAATACTATTGAACAAAAATTAAAGTACTAAAAGAAATTAAACTTTTAAAGGAAACAAAAGGATAGAAAACCATTTTCACTTGAAAATAGCTACATGGAAATAATTTGCAAAGAGATCAAGGACTTACATTAGGGCTTTGGTGCTGCGAAGATTTATCACCCTCAAGTTTCACGTTCCCCAAACTAAGCTTAAAAACGATATCATTGTTATTATAAGTTAGCAAATCAAACACTTACACACATAGCTTAATTATATGCTTAAACTCCCTTATTCCTAGGTGTATCTCTTATATTTTATTTTTGTCTTAGAACGATCATGAAGATGCATTTTTGGACTTATTTCGATAGTTTATTAAGGCTGAAAGCAAAGTAGGACGATTTGATCAATAGTTAGCTAAAGGACAAAATCTCTTAAAACTGCTTCTCGGGATATCAAAAAGTTCATATCTTGGCATAACTCGGTTCACGATTTGAGACCTTTCTCGGGCCGATATTTGGCATGTACTTCATACTTCATATCTTGAGAGACGTGCTAGAGATAATGGTCTTCTCATTGTTCATAGAGTTTCTTCACTTGGAGACTTTTGAGAGGTACTCCAACTTTGTTGACCACGACTTCATGATTATTTCTTCAATCTCTATTTGGGATTTTGAGATACAACGATCCGCCTCCTTTTCGGACTTGGATCTATTTATCCTCATACCTTGTTAGGGTCTTTTCGGATAGACTTCTCCATCATCTTTATAGGAGTTGATTGCTTTTCGTCGTGAGTCTTGATCCTTCATATTGACTTTGGGAATAATGCTTTTCACATCACCTTGGATCTTTAGCAATAAAATGGAATTCTCATGCCTTGTTAGGGCCTTTTCGGACTCGCCAATCTTCGCGCCCCGCTTCATAAGTTATGCCTTGGCTATGAACTCTTATCATTACCGAGCAACTTTTAAACGATCTTGGGCTAGAAGCTAAGTAACTTTTCAAATCGTACGACGTTACTTATTGCAGATAAATTATTAGCAAGTGATGGGAGAATAGGCAAATAATTACAACAAGTGAGCTTGTGCAAGAATACCGACTTATAAATGACTCTATCATTTCTCGTTCTCCACAATTTAAAATCTCAAGTAATGAGACTCATGGATACTTAGCCTAATAAACCAATTAAGGTCTACATGGTTAAGGATACTAGCTAGAATAAACTTGGATAAGTCTATTCGGGTTGAGTCAAAATAATCGCAACGGGCCTAATATGCCAAAGACTTCTAAACTAGCAACACCACTTTATTATATATATATATATATATATATATATATATATATATTTTTTACTTTTTTTCGGGGTATATACATATGCAAGCAACGATAAAAATTTAAAAATTTCGACTACATGGCCAAAGTTAATTAAAAATTTGAAAAATGTTGAAAAATAAGATTTTCCGGTTAAATGAAGGCATTTTAATGGAAAAGTCCACTTAAAACTTCGATAGAAGTCCCCCCTACACTTAAGATAAACATTGTCCTCAATGTTTAAGCATGTGGGAAAAGTCTCCCCTACACTTATGACATTGTGCACGTTGGTTAACTCAAGTTAAGGAAGAGACGACAAAAGTGATCAATTTCAAATGTGAGTAAGAAGAAAATTGAATCACGATAGTTGAGAGATAGAACCGGATTTCGGATAACACGGGAGCACGGTTCTTCAAAGATTCCAAGAGTACATTCATCCCTGTAATTACATCACCACACAAATACAAACACCTATAGGGGTCCCCCTACACTTAGGAGGTTAAAACATAAAAGGATAGATACTCGGGCTGCCTCCCGAGGAGCGCTTGTTTTTGATAACCGAGTCACGAGCCTGACTCGACCCAAATTTAGTTCATGGGGAACGTGGTGAGGGATGGAATCATTTCCTGAGAGATGTCCTCACCAAAGTACAACTTCACTCGTTGTCCATTCACCTTGAAATTAGGTCCATTAGGTTGAGCGAGCTCGAGAGTACCATATGGAAAAATTTGGGCAATGGTGAATGGGCAGGACCAACGAGATTTCAGCTTGCCCGAAAAGATTTTCAACCGAGAGTTAAAGAGTAAAACTTTGTCTCCAACTTGGAACTCTCGGTTCTTAATCTTAGAGTCGTGAATGAGCTTAGTCCTCTCCTTATAGATCAAAGAGTTTTCATAAGCCTCATTACGGAGTTCATTGAGCTCATTGAGTTGGATCTTGCGTAGGTCACCGGCTTTGTTGATATCAAAATTAGCCCACTTCAAGGCCCAGTAAGCCTTGTGCTCCAACTCAATGGGGAGGTGGCACGCTTTCCCATACATGAGACGATATGGTGTGCAACCAATCGGAGTCTTGTATGCAGTACGAAAAGCCCACAAAGCATCATCAAGTTTATCAACCTATGAGGCACGATGCTCTCCCACGGTTCTTTCCAGAATTCGCTTTAATCCTCGGTTAGATATTTCAGCCTGGCCATTAGTTTCTGGGTGATAGGCTGTGGAAAGACGATGATTTACACCGTACTTAGCCATGACTCTTGCAAATTGGTCATTGCAAAAATGAGTCCCACGATCACTAATAATGGCACGAGGCACACCGAATCTAGCGAAAAGCGATTTTAAAAAGTTATAAACCACCCTTGCGTCATTAGTGGGTAAAGCTTTGGCTTCAACCCACTTTGAAACGTAGTCAACAGCTACAAGGATGTATTTGTTTCCTTTAGAAGAAGGGAATAGCCCCATAAAGTCGATACCCCAAACATCAAAGATTTCACATTCCTGAATGAAATTCTGAGGCATCTCGTCTTTATGTGTGATCTTGCCTTGTTTTTGGCAAGCATCACAATGTTTAACCATATTGTGAGCGTCACGATATATGGTGGGTGATACACGGTTTTAGCTATGGGTTCTAATTTCTCTCGATATCCTCTCGAATTGATCTAAGTCTTAAGTGGAATGATTGTTCTTGGTTACTAAAGAAAAGGGGTTTGGTTTTTTAATCTAATAAAAAGTGGAAATGAATATTTAAATGAAAGACAATTAATTTAATGATGATTACTAAAAACTTGAATTTAAACTTGAACTTGAATTAGAATTAAGATAAAAATAAAATTAAAATTAACTCAAGGAAACAGTAAAGAAATGGTAGTAAAACTTAAAAATACCCAAAAGATAACTGATTCGGAAGTTACTATTCATTCTTCATTCGGAACTTGAGCTTGGTTCGGAACTTTTGGATTCATCCGGAACTTGTCGATTCGGGAGTTACTATTCATTCATCCGGAACATTCTCATCCGGAACATTCCCATTCGGAACTTACTGGTTGATTCGGAAATGGCTTGATCCGGAACTTCTGCTTGACTCGGAACTTTCCGAATGAAGGGTTGGTTCGGAAGTTTTCTCTTGATTCGGAACTTTGATGCTTGGTTCGGAAGTTTGAGACTTCCGAATGAAGGTGTCTTGATGCGGAACTTAAAGACTTATGCGGAACTTAATGCTTGATTCGGAACCTTCCGAATGAAAGCTTCATTCGGAACTTTTAGCTGATTCGGAAGTTATGAAACCCAGATACAGTAGCAGTTATGCGAAGAACACGGAACACGAATTTTAATCAAAATCAAACCAAATACTTAAAAAGGATTTACCAAATTAAACACAAATCATTTAGACACCATAAGCAACGAATCCCACTAATAAAAACACAAATCCAAACAACTTTTGAAGATCAAATCAAGAAAATAAAAACTTAAAAACTTGAAGATAAAGATGATGATGAACAAGATGAAATGAAAGATTAAACAAGAACTTGTATTGATTGATTAATGTTTTGACAAGATAAACCAAAGATTAAAATTACAAGATTGGAAAGACAAAGATAAAAAATCACCAATCACCCTAGTGGTGATGGTGTTCTACGAAACAGGGAGAAGAAAGAGTGGGGAAGAAAAAAAATAAAGCTTCTCTAAAATGTGTGAGGGGAAGGCTATTTATAGCCTTGTCCTTTGGTTGGTGAGTGGGCTTTCTCCCGTTCTTCTTGTCTTTTCGTCTTTTCAGAAAAGTTTCCGTTTTCGATTCTGATTCGGGATTTGTCGTCGATTAAATTCAACTCGTCTTTTAATTTCTTCGTTTAATAGACTTGAGTTTCTTCGACTTATATAAATCTTCCATCTTTGGTCCTTTTCTTCGATAAATCTTCGAATAGGCCCAGTGACTTCAAATCTTTTGCATCTCTTGGACGATAGACTTTATCTTGAGTCTTTTTCTTCAGTAAAACCCGTGCAATCCCATGTTTTCTTCAATATTCATCCGGTTGGCTCTGAAAACACAATAAACACAAAAACCACGCATAATTCCAAACAAATGATATTAAATACGTGTTTTGGTCTCGTTTTAGCCCGAATTAAGTGGTAAAAGGATGGGTGTTTACACACCTATCAAATCCCCTACACTTAACCATTGCCATGCTCTCATGCAATGCTTAGTGATAAAGCAAGTTTACACTTTTCTCATAATTAATCAACCTTGGCCTTATTTAAAATTCTACTAAACAAAAATTAAAGAAATAAAACTTCAAAAATAACAAAGGGATAGAAAACCATTTTCACTTGAAAATAGCTATATGGGAGTAACTTGCAAAGAAATTGATGACTTACATTAGGGCTTTGGTGCTGCGAAGATTTATCACCCTCAAGTTTCATGTTCCCCAAACTAAGCTTAAAAACGAGATCATTGTTATTATAAGTTAGCAATTCAAACACTTACACACATGGCTTAATTAAATGCTTAAACTCCCTTATTCCTAGGTGTATCTCTTTTATTTTATTTTTGTCTTAGAATGATCATGAAGATGCATTTTTGGACTTATTTCGATAGTTTATTAGGGCTGAAAGTAAAGTAGGACGATTTGATCAATAGTTAGCTAAAGGACAAAATCTCTTAAAACTGCTTCTTGGGGTATCAAAAAGTTCATATCTTGGCATAACTTGGTTCACGATTTGAGACCTTTCTCGGGCCGATATTTGGCATGTACTTCATACTTCATATCTTCGACAGACGTTCTTGAGATAATGGTCTTCTCATCATAATAGAGTTTCTTCACTTGGAGACTTTTGAGGGGTACTCCAACTTTGTTGACCACGACTTCATGATTATTTCTTCAATCTCTAATTGGGATTTTGAGATACAACGATCCGCCTCCTTTTCGGACTTGGATCTATTTATCCTCATACCTTGTTAGGGTCTTTTCGGATAGACTTCTCCATGATCTTTATGGGAGTTGATTGCTTTTCGTCGTGAGTCTTGATCCTTCATATTGACTTTAGGAATAATGCTTTTCACATCACTTTGGATCTTCAGCAATAAAATTGAATCCTCATGCCTTGTTAGGGCCTTTTCGGACTCGCCAATCTTCGCGCCCCGCTTCATAAGTTATGCCTTGGCTATGAACTCTTATCATTACCGAGCAACTTTTAAACGATCTTGGGCTAGAAGCTAAGTAACTTTTCAAATCGTAAGACCTTACTTATTGCAGATAAATTATTAGCAAGTGATGGGAGAATAGGCAAATAATTACACCAAGTGAGCTTGCGCAAGAATACCGACTTATAATTGACTCTATCATTTCTCGTCCTCCACAATTTAAAATCTCAAGTAATGAGATTCGTGGATACTTAGCCTAATAAACCAATTAAGGTCTACATGGTTAAGGATACTAGCTAGAATAAACTTGGATAAGTCTATTCGGGTTGAGTCAAAATAAACGCAACAGGCCTAATATGTCAAAGACTTCTAAACTAGCTACACCACTTTATTAATATTTTTGACTTTATTGCGGGATATATACATATGAAAGCAAAGATAAAAATTTAAAAATTACGACTAAATGGCCAAAGTTAATAAAAAATTTGAAAAATGTTGAAAAATAGGATTTTCCGGTTAATTGAAGGCATTTTCATGGAAAAGTCCACTTAAAACTTCGATAGAAGTCCCCCCTACACTTAAGATAAACATTGTCCTCAATGTTTAATCATGTGGGAAAAGTCTCCCCTACACTTATGACATTATGCACGTTGGTTAACTCAAGTTAAGGAAGAGACGACTAAAGTGATCAATTTCAAATGTGAGTATGAAGAAAATTGAATCACGATAGTTGAGAGATAGAACCGGATTTCGGATAACACGGGAGCACGGTTCTTTAAAAACTTCCAAGAGTGCACTTATCCCTGTAATCACACCATACAAAAGACAAACACATATAGAAGTCCCCCCTACACTTAGGGGATTAAAATATAAAAGGATAGATACTCGGGCTGCCTCCCGAGGAGCGCTTGTTTTTGATAACCGAGTCACGAGCCTGACTCGACCCAAAATTAGTTCATGGGGAACGTGGTGAGGGATGGAATCACCTCCTTAGAGGTGTCCTCACCAAAGTACAACTTCACTCGTTGGCCATTCACCTTAAAATTTGGTCCATTAGGTTGAGCGAGCTCGAGAGTACCATATGGAAAAATTTGGGCAATGGTGAATGGGCCGGACCAACGAGATTTGAGCTTTCCCGAGAAGATTTTCAATCGAGAGTTAAAAAGTAAGACTTTGTCTCCAACATGGAACTCTCGGTTTTTAATCTTAGAATCGTGAATGAGCTTAGTCCTTTCCTTATAGATCAAAGAATTTTCATAAGCCTCATTACGGAGTTCATTCAGCTCATTGAGTTGGATCTTGCGTAGGTCACCGGCTTTGTTTATATCAAAATTAGCCCACTTCAAGGCCCAATAAGCCTTGTGCTCCAACTCAATGGGGAGGTGGCACGCTTTCCCGTACACAAGACGATAAGGCGTACAGCCGATTGGGGTCTTGTAAGCAGTACGGAAAGCCCACAAAGCATCATCCAGTTTATCAGCCCATGAGGCACGATGCTCTCCCACAGTCCTTTCAAGAATTCGCTTCAGCCCTCGGTTGGATATTTCAGCCTGGCCATTAGTTTGTGGGTGGTAGGCTGTGGAAAGACGATGATTTACACCATACTTAGCCATGACTCGAGCAAATTGGTCATTGCAGAAATGAGTCCCACGATCACTAATAATGGCGCGAGGCACACCGAATCTAGCGAAAAGAGCTTTCAAAAAGTTACAAACCACCCTTGCGTCATTAGTAGGCAAAGCTTTGGCTTCAACCCACTTTGAAACGTAGTCAACGGCTACAAGGATGTATTTGTTTCCTTTAGTCGAAGGGAATGGCCCCATAAAGTCGATACCCCAAACATCAAAAATTTCACACTCTTGAATGAAATTCTGAGGCATCTCGTCTTTATGTGTGATTTTGCCTTGCTTTTGGCAAACATCACATCGTTTGACCATATCGTGAGCGTCACGGTATATGGAGGGCCAATAAAATCCCGAATCAAACACTTTCTTTGCGGTGTAGTTGGGACCAAAGTGACCACCGGTGGGTCCTTTGTGGCAAGCATCAAGGATGTCTGACGCTGCCGGTCCATCAACGCATCGGCGAATTATCAGATCAGCACATTGTTTGAATAGGTAAGGGTCGTCCCAAAAGTAAGTCTTGATGTCGGTAAAGAACTTCTTCTTTTGCTGGGACGTCAACCCTTCCTTGAGAATTCCACCCGCCAAGTAGTTTGCAAAGTCCGCAAACCACGGGGTTTCATTCGGCTTCGAGTTTATAGACATTAAGGTCTCCAAGGGAAAAGAATCATTGATTTCTTTGGTCGGATGATCCCCTTGGTAAGGATCCTCAAGTCTACTAAGATGGTCCGCGGCTAGGTTTTCTGCTCCTTTTTTATCGCGGATGTCGATTTTAAATTCCTGGAGCAGCAAAACCCAGCGAAGAAGTCTTGGTTTGGAATCTTGCTTTGTCAACAAGTACTTCAACGCGGAATGATCGGTGTACACAATGGTGGTGGAAAGGACAAGATAGGGGCGGAATTTTTCAAAAGCATAGACAACAGCTAAAAGCTCTTTTTCGGTTGTCGTATAATGTAATTGTGCCCCAGTCATTGTCTTGCTAGCGTAATGGATCGGTTGGAAGTGTTTGTTCACTCTTTGTCCAAGAACCGCTCCAATAGCAAAATCACTAGCATCGCACATCAACTCAAAAGGAAGCTCCCAATTAGGGGTAACCAAGACGGGTGCCTTAGTTAGCTTATCCTTAAGCGAGTTGAAGGCTTCAAGGCACTCTTTGGAGAAGATAAAAGGAGTATCTTTTTCCAAGAGGTGGGTCATCGGGCGAGCGATTTGAGAAAAATCTTTGATGAATCGACGATAGAAGCCCGCATGACCCAAGAAACTTCTCACACCCTTCACGGTTGAAGGTGGAGGCAACTTTGCGATAACATCGACTTTAGCACGGTCAACTTCAAGACCGGCTTTCGAGATCTTATGTCCAAGCACGACGCCTTCTTTTACCATAAAATGGCATTTTTCCCAATTTAGAACAAGGCGAGTGTCTTCGCACCGCTTTAGCATACGTTCTAAATTGGCAAGGCAAGCAGAGAAGGAATCCCCGAAGACCGAGAAATCATCCATGAAGACTTCCATGGTTTGTTCAACCATGTCATGGAAGATAGCTAACATGCACCTTTGGAAAGTCCCGGGCGCATTACATAAGCCAAAAGGCATTCTTTTGTAAGCGAAGGTGCCATAGGGACAAGTGAATGTAGTCTTCTCTTGTTCTTGGGGATCGATGGGTATTTGAAAATAACCCGAGAAACCATCAAGAAAGCAGTAATATTCATTACCGGCTAATCGTTCAAGCATTTGGTCCATGAAAGGTAGAGGGAAATGATCCTTTCTCGTGGCATCATTGAGTTTGCGGTAGTCTATACAAACTCTCCACCCAGTAACGAGACGAGTGGGAATCAACTCGTTGTGTTCATTGGGAACAACGATTATTCCGCCCTTCTTGGGCACACAATGGATTGGACTAACCCACGGTGAATCCGAAATAGGGTAAATCATACCCGCATCAAGAAGTTTGATAACCTCTATTTTGATGACTTCATGGATTTTTGGATTCACCCTTCGTTGGCTTTGAATAGTGGGCTTAAAGTCGTCCTCCATGAGAATTTTGTGTGTGCAGAAGTGAGGATCAATTCCACGAATATCCGAAATCTTCCAAGCAATAGCCTTCTTATGAGCTTTCAGCACGGCAACGAGGCGAGTCTTCTCTTCATCTTTCAAATCCGTTGCAATAATGACGGGTGACTTCTTGTTGTCGTCAAGGAACACGTACTCGAGATGTGGCGGCAACTCCTTAAGTTCCAAATCCGGAGGATTTTCGACGGGAGGCGTTTTCAAAGTCGGAGTATCGATAGCAATGACCGTGGGAGATGGAGGCGAAGGATTGTCTTCGGTGAGAAGATTGTCAAAGAAACTCATGTCTTCATCCCCCTCGGTGGGAGAATCATTAGTAGCTAAATTCCCATTTCCCATGGTATCTTCAAGATTGTTCCAGAATAAATCACTATCTCCAAATAGAGACAACGATGAATCAATGGAGGACACGGTCTCAACAGTGGGAAGAGAGGTAGGAATACTTTTGCAAGCATCATTAAAGTGTTCTTCACAAGCCTCATCAAGAACGTCAATACAATTAACGCTCTCATATGAATAAGGCTGTTTAGACAACTTTCCCATGTTGAAGACTACTTTGTCGTCACCCACTCTCATGATAAGCTCTCCGGCTTCAACATCAATAAGAGTGCGACCGGTCCTAAGGAATGGACGACCAACAATCAGTGGTACACGAGGGTCCATCTCGTAGTCGACGACAACAAAATCAGCAGGGAAGGTGAATTTGTCGACTCCTACAATGACATCTTCGGCTATCCCCACTGGATAAGCAACCGTACGGTTGGCCAATTCCAAAGTCATTTTAGTGGGGACTAGCTCTGGGAGAGATAATTGCTTCCAAACACTTAGAGGCATGAGATTAATACTGGCACCTAGTTCGGCTAGGGCCATGCAATTCTCTACTCCCGAGAAATTGCAAGGGATAAGAAAACGACCCGGATCACCAAGCTTGATTGGCAATTTCCTTAAGAGCACTGCAGAGCAGTTCTCATTAAGTTGGGTGTTGGCAATGTCGAGGAGTTTTTCCTTATCGCTCAGAAGGTCTTTAAACATTTTGGCGTATTTGGGTATGTGAGCGAGAGCCTCAGCGAAGGAGATGTTGAAATTCAGTTGTTTGAACATTTTAAGGAAATTCGAAACCTGAATATCATCCTTGCTCTTTTGCTTCTCTTTCCTCAACCTTGAAGGATAAGGTATATTGGAAGAAGAGGAAGGCTTTAGGGGAATAGGATCACTCACAACCACGGGTGGAGGAGGGGTAGAATGAAGAGGTGGAGAAATTTGGGAAGGAGAAGGAGGAGGAATAGGAGCCGGCGACTCGTTCTCCTTAGTCACAACCACCGGTGGAGGTATAGGAAGCTCGGGTTCCTTGGTACCTTTACCACTTCGAGTAGTGATTGCTTTCATCTCCCCTCTTGGGTTCGCAACGGTGTTACTCGGAAGAGTACCCGAAGAAGAGGGTTGACTACTTTGGAAAAAACTAGCCATCATGTTCCTCAGATCATTAGTCTGGCTATCCAACGTGTTTCTCATGTCAGCTCTCAATCATTTCCTTGCTTGACCAAGTCTGCCTTCAAATTGCGCACTTCCTCTTGGAGATTTCCCACTATCACATCATTGGTCCTCATATAGGTTGCAACCTCTTGGTGTAATGCAGTGTTGGTTTGGGTAGGAGGAGCATTGTATGCAGGTGGTTGGTAAGCAGGTTGTTGGTAGACTTGATTGTTACGTTGAGGTGGTTGTTGTTGCTTGTGAGGTGGGATGTATGGTTGACGAGGTTGTTGTTGTTGTGGAGGAGGGCGGTTAAGGTTTTGTTGTTGGTTTGGGTTGGTAGGAGGAAAGCCAAGTGGTGAAAGATAGTTGTTGCTGCGGTAGCTAAGCAAGTTACGGTCACCTTGAGGTCTAGCTTGATAAGCAGGTTGTTGGTAGGTGCCATATGCCGCATTCACATTCTCAGCAGGGTAATCTTGGGTGGCGGTACAAGTTGTGTAAGAGTGGGGACCACCGCATATCTCACAAGGTTGGCTGACAGCGTTCACTTGTGCATTTTTGGCGTTGTTGCTGTTGTTGTTGCTGACGGTGTGGGTGACAAGCGATTCAAGAAGCGTGGTGATTTTGTCAAGTCGCTTGTCGCTGTCATTAGTGCTAGCACTAGCAACATTGGTCCTAACACTCTTGGTTTGCACACGATATTTGTTCTCAATGATGTCCCAAGCAGCATTGGAAGTCTTAGCCAATAAATTACCCCCCGAGGCACTATTCAGTGAATCTTGGTCACTCATGCTTAAACCATTGTAAAAAGTATTGATTTGATGTACTTTGGTAAAACCATGTTGTGGGCATTTTCTTAAAAGATCTTTAAAACGATCCCAAGATTCACTGAATGACTCATCGTACTTTTGTTCAAAGTTTATAATCTCATTCCGCAAAGCGGTAGTACGAGAGGGTGGAAAAAAGTAGTTGATAAACTTTGTTTCCAAATCCGTCCACGAGAGAATACTCTGTGGCGGTTCCTTAGCAAGCCAATGCCGGGCTTGTCCCTCTAAAGAAAAGGGAAAAAGTTGTAACCTTATAACTTCCTGTGGAACTCCATTGAACTTGACCGTGTTGGTGAGTTGTAAAAATCTCTTGATATGGTCGTGTGGGTCATCAATGGTGCGTCCCAAGAACGGTTGAGCGGATACCATCTGGATAAAGCCTGACTTTAGCTCGAAATTGTTGGCGGCAATTGGTGGTATAACAATTGGATCCGTATTGCCATCAACATGAGCTTGCAGCAATTCAATCATTGGGCGATTATCCGGAAGGTGCTCATTGTTGTTGTTATTGTTCATGTTGTTGAAAGGCGGATTGTTGTTGTTATTATTGTTGTTCGGAGGTGGTATGTTATTGTTGTTTTGTACACCAGCCATGTCTAAGTTATCGAGAGGCTCGGGCTCTTGATAAGACGTGGATCGAGTGCGCATACACCTGCAAAAGAACGAACAAAGAAAAACAAAGCAAAAATATTTTTGGTTTTTATTGTTTTTTAATTTTTTAGGATTTTTGAAAATTTTATATTTTTTAGTTGTTTTTGAAAATTTTTGATGAAAAAGAACGTTCACGGGGAACGGATCCCAAAATCCAAGTTCTCACAAAAAACTTTTGATCTTAACGAGAAGAGCCGGCAGCGGCGCCATTTGATACACGGTTTTAGCTATGGGTTCTAATTTCTCTCGATATCCTCTCGAATTGATCTAAGTCTTAAGTGGAATGATTGTTCTTGGTTACTAAAGAAAAGGGGTTTGGTTTTCTAATCTAATAAAAAGTGGAAATGAAAATTTAAATCAAAGACAATTAATTTAATGATGATTACTAAAAACTTGAATTTAAACTTGAACTTGAATTAGAATTAAGATAAAAATAAAATTAAAATTAACTCAAGGAAACAGTAAAGAAATGGTAGTAAAACTTAAAAATACCCAAAAGATAACTGATTCGGAAGTTACTATTCATTCTTCATTCGGAACTTGAGCTTGGTTCGGAACTTTTGGATTCATCCGGAACTTGTCGATTCGGGAGTTACTATTCATTCATCCGGAACATTCTCATCCGGAACTTTCCCATTCGGAACTTACTAGTTGATTCAGAAATGGCTTGATCCGAAACTTCTGCTTGACTCGGAACTTTCCGAATGAAGGGTTGGTTCGGAAGTTTTCTCTTGATTCGGAACTTTGATGCTTGGTTCGGAAGTTTGAGACTTCCGAATGAAGGTGTCTTGATGCGGAACTTAAAGACTTATGCGGAACTTAATGCTTGATTCGGAACCTTCCGAATGAAAGCTTCATTCGGAACTTTTAGCTGATTCGGAAGTTATGAAACCCAGATACAGTAGCAGTTATGCGAAGAACACGGAACACGAATTTTAATCAAAATCAAACCAAATACTTAAAAAGGATTTACCAAATTAAACACAAATCATTTAGACACCATAAGCAACGAATCCCACTAATAAAAACACAAATCCAAACAACTTTTGAAGATCAAATCAAGAAAATAAAAACTTAAAAACTTGAAGATAAAGATGATGATGAACAAGATGAAATGAAAGATTAAACAAGAACTTGTATTGATTGATTAATGTTTTGACAAGATAAACCAAAGATTAAAATTACAAGATTGGAAAGACAAAGATAAAAAATCACCAATCACCCTAGTGGTGATGGTGTTCTACGAAACAGGGAGAAGAAAGAGTGGGGAAGAAAAAAAATAAAGCTTCTCTAAAATGTGTGAGGGGAAGGCTATTTATAGCCTTGTCCTTTGGTTGGTGAGTGGGCTTTCTCCCGTTCTTCTTGTCTTTTCGTCTTTTCAGAAAAGTTTCCGTTTTCGATTCTGATTCGGGATTTGTCGTCGATTAAATTCAACTCGTCTTTTAATTTCTTCGTTTAATAGACTTGAGTTTCTTCGACTTATATAAATCTTCCATCTTTGGTCCTTTTCTTCGATAAATCTTCGAATAGGCCCAGTGACTTCAAATCTTTTGCATCTCTTGGACGATAGACTTTATCTTGAGTCTTTTTCTTCAGTAAAACCCGTGCAATCCCATGTTTTCTTCAATATTCATCCGGTTGGCTCTGAAAACACAATAAACACAAAAACCACGCATAATTCCAAACAAATGATATTAAATACGTGTTTTGGTCTCGTTTTAGCCCGAATTAAGTGGTAAAAGGATGGGTGTTTACACACCTATCAGTGGGCCAATAAAATCCCGAGTCAAACACTTTTTTGGCGGTGTAGTTGGGACCAAAGTGACCACCGGTGGGTCCTTTGTGGCAAGCGTCAAGGATTTCTAAAGCTGCCGGTCCATCAACACATCGGCGAATAATCAAGTCGGCACATTGTTTGAATAGGTAAGGGTCATCCCAAAAGTAAGTCTTAAGGTCGTTGAAGAACTTTTTCTTTTGTTGGGATGTTAACCCTTCCTTGAGAATTCCACCCGCTAAGTAGTTTGCAATGTCCGCAAACCACGGGATTTCATCAGAATTCGAATTGATAGACATTAAGGTCTCGAAGGGAAAAGAGTCATTGATTTCTTTGTTCGGATGATCCCCTTGGTAAGGATCTTCAAGTCTACTGAGATGATCCGCGGCTAGGTTTTCAGCTCCTTTTTTATCGCGAATTTCGATTTTAAATTCTTGGATTAGCAAAACCCAGCGAAGAAGTCTTGGTTTGGAATCTTGCTTTGTCAACAAGTACTTCAACGCGGAATGATCGGTGTAAACGATCGTGGTGGAAAGGACAAGATAGGGGCGGAACTTTTCAAAGGCATAGACAACAACTAAAAGCTCTTTTTTGGTTGTCGTGTAATGCAATTGAGCCCCCGTCATTGTCTTGCTAGCGTAATAGATTGGTTGGAAGTGTTTGTTCACTCTTTGTCCCAAAACCGCACCAATAGCAAAGTCACTAGCATCGCACATCAACTCGAAAGGCAGCTCCCAATTAGGGGTAACCAAGACGGGTGCCTTAGTTAGCTTATCCTTAAGCAAGTTAAAGGCTTCAAGACACTCTTTGGAAAAGATAAAAGGAGTATCTTTTTCCAAGAGATGGGTCATCGGGCGAGCGATTTGAGAAAAATCTTTGATGAATCGATGGTAGAAGCCCGCATGACCCATAAAACTTCTCACACCCTTCACGGTTGAAGGTGGAGGCAAGTTAGCGATAACATCGACTTTAGCACGGTCTACTGCAAGACCGGCTTTCGAGATCTTGTGTCCTAGCACGATGCCTTCTTTTACCATAAAATGGCATTTTTCCCAATTCAGAACAAGGCGAGTGTCTTCGCACCGCTTAAGCATACGTTCCAAATTGGCAAGGCAAGAAGAGAAGGAATCCCCGAAGACCGAGAAATCATCCATGAAGACTTCCATGGTTTGTTCAACCATGTCATGGAAGATAGCTAACATGTACCTTTGGAAAGTCCCGGGGGCATTGCATAAGCCAAAAGGCATTCTCTTGTAAGCAAATGTGCCATAGGGACAAGTGAATGTTGTCTTCTCTTGATCTTGGGGATCAATGGGTATTTGGAAATAACCCGAGAAACCATCAAGAAAGCAGTAATATTCATTACCTGCTAAACGTTCAAGCATTTGGTCCATAAAAGGTAGAGGGAAATGATCCTTTCTCGTGGCATCATTGAGTTTGTGGTAGTCTATAAAAACTCTCCACCCAGTAACAAGACGGGTAGAAATCAACTCATTGTTTGCATTGGGCACAACGGTGATTCCGCCTTTCTTAGGCACACAATGGACTGGACTAACCCATGGTGAATCCGAAATAGGGTAAATCATACCCGCATCAGAAGTTTGATAACCTCTTTTTTGATTACTTTATGGATTTTTGGATTCACCCTTCGTTGGCTTTGAATTGTGGGCTTAAAGTCGTCCTCCATGAGAATTTTGTGTGTGCAGAAGTGAGGATCAATTCCGCGAATATCAGAAATTTTCCAAGCAATAGCCTTCTTATGATCTTTAAGCACGGCGATGAGGCGAGTTTTCTCTTCATCTTTCAAGTCCTTAGCAATGATGACTGGCGACTTCTTCTCTTCTTCAAGGAACACGTACTCGTGATGAGGCGGCAGCTCCTTAAGTTCTAAATCCGAAGGATTTTCGATGGGAGGCGTTTTCAAAGTCGGAGTATCGATAGCAATAACCGTGGGAGATGCAGGAGAAGTATTGTCTTCGTTGAGAAGGTTTTCAAAGAAATGCATGTCTTCATCCCCATCGGTGGGAGAATCATCAGTAGCTAAGTTCACATCTCCCATGGTGGCTTCAAGATCGTTCCAAAACAAATCACTATCTCCAAATAGAGACAGTGATGAATCAATAGAGGAAACGGTTTCAACATTGGGAAGAGAGGTAGGAATATTTTTACAAGCATCATTAAAGTTTTCTTCACAAGCCTCATCCAGAACGTCAATACAATTAACACTCTCGTATGAATAAAGTTGTTTAGACAACTTTCCCATGTTGAAGACGATTTTATCATCACCCACTCTCATGATAAGCTCACCGGCTTCAACATCGATGAGAGTGCGACCGGTCCTCAGGAATGGACGACCCACGATCATGGGAACACGAGGGTCCATCTCGTAGTCGACGACGACGAAATCGGCAGGAAAAGTGAATTTGTCGACTCCTACAAAGACGTCTTCGGCTTTCCCCACTGGATAAGCAACCGTACGGTTAGCTAATTCCAAAGTCATTTTGGTGGGGACTAGCTCAGGGAGAGATAATTACTTCCAAACGCTTAGAGGCATTAGATTAATACTGACACCTAGATCGGCCAGGGCCATGCAGTTCTCTACTCCCGGGAAATTGCAAGGGATTAAGAAACGACCCGGATCACCAAGCTTGGTTGGCAATTTCCTTAAGAGCACTACAGAGCAATTCTCATTAAGTTGGGTGTTGGCAATATCAAGAAGCTTTTCCTTGTGACTCAGAAGATCTTTAAACATTTTTGCGTACTTAGGCATGTGAGCGAGAGCCTCAGCGAAGGAGATGTTAAAATTAAATTGTTTAAACATTTTAAGAAAGTTTGAAACCTGAATATCATCCTTGCTTTTGAGCTTCTCTTTCCTCAACCTAGATGGATAAGGTATATTGGAAGAAGAGGAAGGCTTTGGGAGAATAGGATCACTCACATCCTTGGGTGGAGGAGGGGTAGAAGGAAGAGGTGGAGAAATTGGGGATAGAGAAGGATGAGGGATAGGAGCAGGTGACTTGTTTTCCTTAGTCACAATCACCGGTGGAGGTATAGGAAGCTCGGGTTCTTGGTACCTTTGCCACTGCGAGTGGTGATTGCTTTCATCTCCCCTCTTGGATTCGCAACGGTGTTACTCGGAAGAGTACCCAAAGAAGAAGGTTGATTACCTTGGAAGAAACTAGCCATCATGTTCTTTAAGTCATTCGTTTGACTATCCAAAGTATTTCTCATGTCAGCTCTCAGATCGTTCCCTTGTTTGACCAAGTCTGCTTTCAAGTTGAGCACCTCGCGCTGAAGATTTCCCACGATCACATCATTAGTCCTCATGTAGGTTTCCACTTCTTGGTGTAAAGCGGTGGGTTGGTTGGGAGGAACATTGTATGCGGGTGGTTGATAAGCAGGTTGCTGGTAAACTTGGTTGTTTCTTTGAGGTGGTTGTGGTTGTTTGTGAGGTGGTATGTATGGTGTACGAGGTTGTTGTTGTTGTTGAGGAGGGAGATTGAGGTTTTGTTGTTGGTTTGGGTTGTTTGGAGGAAAACCGGGTGGTGAGAGATACTTGTTGGAGCGGTAGCTAAGCAAGTTACGGTCACCTTGAGGTCTAGCTTGATAAGCAGGTTGAGGATAGGTGCCGTATGCTGCATTCACATTTTCAGAAGGGTAGTCTTGGGTGGCAGTACAAGTGGTGTAAGAGTGAGGACCCCCGCATATCTCGCATGGTTGGCTAACATCATTAACTTGAGCGTCTTTAGCGTTTCTAGCGTTGATGCTGTTGGTGTTGCTGGCGGTTTGGGTAGCGAGCGATTCAAGAAGCGTAGTGATTTTGTCAAGTCGCTTATCGCTGTCACTAGTACTAGCACTAGCGACATTGGTCCGAACACTCTTGGTTTGCACACGAGACTTATTCTCAATGATATCCCAAGCAGCATTGGAAGTCTTAGCCAAAAGATTACCCCCCGAGGCACTGTTTAGTGAATCTTGGTCATTCATGCTTAAACCATTATAAAAAGTGTTAATTTGGTACACTTTGGTAAAACCATGTTGTGGGCATTTTCTTAAAAGATCTTTGAAACGGTCCCAAGATTCACTAAACGACTCATCGTACTTTTGTTCAAAGTTGATAATTTCATTCCGCAAAGCGGTAGTACGAGAGGGTGGGAAAAAGTAATTGATAAACTTGGTCTCTAAATCCGTCCACGAAAGAATACTTTGTGGCGGTTCCTTAGCAAGCCAATGTCGGGCTTGTCCCTCTAAAGAAAAGGGAAAAAGTTGTAAACAGATTACCTTTTGTGGAACACCATTGAATTTGACCGTGTTGGTGAGTTGCAAGAATCTCTTGATGTGGTCATGTGGATCATCAATGGTACGTCCCAAGAATGGTTGAGCAGAGACCATCTGGATAAAGCCGGATTTAAGCTCAAAGTTGTTGGCTGCAATCGTGGGTATAACAATTGGATCAGTGTTGCCATCTACATGGGCTTGCAGCAGTTCAATCATCGGGCGATTATCCGGTAGAGGCTCATTGTTGTTGTTATTGTTATTAAAAGGTGGGTTATAGTTGTTATTATTATTGTTTTGAGGTGGTATGTTGTTGTTGTTTTGTAAACCGGCCATGTCTAAGTTATCGAGAGGCTCGGGCTCTTGATAAGACGTTGATCGAGTGCGCATACACCTGCAAAAAACTAACAAGGAAAAAACAAAGCAAAAATATTTTTGGTTTTTATGTTTTTTAATTTTTAGGATTTTTTGAACATTTTATATATATATTTTTTTTGTGTTTTTGAAAGTTTTTATGAAAAATTAACGTTCGCGGGGAACGGATCCCAAAATCCAAGTTCTCACAAAAAACTGTTGATCTTAACGAGAAGAGCCGGCAGCGGTGCCATTTGATACTAATGTTTTGCTTTGGGTTCTCTAAATTCTTTCGATATCCTCTCGAATTGATCTCGGTTCTAAGTGGAATGATTGTTCTTGGTTACTAAGAAGGGGTTGGTTTTCTAATCTACTAAAAGGTTTAAATGTGTTAACATGAAAACTAAAATCAAAATCAAGTAATTTAATTACAATTAATAAAACTAGAATTAAAATTAAAATAAATAAATACAAAATGAAGAAACAGTAAGTATAATTTAAAAATGCTCAAAAGAAAATTGATTCGGAATTTTGACCTTGATTCGGAACTATTGATCCGGAACTTTTCACCCGGAAGTTTATCCGGAAGTTTATCCGGAAGTTTATCCGGAAGTTTATCCGGAACTTCACCCGGAACTTTGTTCGGAAGTTGATCCGGAAGATTTGGCTCGGAAGTTAATTCGGAACTTTCACTCGGAACTTTGGTCGGAAGTTTATCCGGAAGATTCAAACTGATTCGGAACTTTTTGAAAAACCATTCACTCGGAACTTTTTTAACATAAATTGATTCGGAACTTTAAAAACAAATATTCATTCGGAACTTTTGAAAATAACATTCATCCGGAACTTTTGTTCATTCGGAACTTTTTGGTTCATCCGGAACTTTTAAAGACTCATTCGGAACTTTTGGTTCATCCGGAACTTTTTGTTCATCCGGAACTTTTGGTTCATCCGGAACCTGGGAATACTCAGGAACAGTAAACAACAGAAAAAAACAGGGAACGCGGTTTCAAGCCAAAAATCTCCAAGTTTTCAACCAAAACTTAAATAAACTAATCACTAAGCATCTACTAACCATAAACTACAAATCCCATCAATAAAAACATAAAACCCAACAACTTTTGAATATAAAATCAACCAAATAAGAACTTTAACTTTTAACCAAATAAATGAAGATGAACAAGATGAGATGAAAGGATTATATTGATAGAATAAGGTTTTAACAATCACAAGACAAAGATTAAACTACAAGATTGGAAAAACAATAATCAAAATCACCAAACACCCTAGTGGTGTTGGTGATACCTACGAACAGAAAGGGAGAAAAAAGAAGGGAAAAGAAAAACTAAAAACTGAATGAAAAGTGTGAAGGGATCCATCTATTTATATGGCTTGTCTTTTGGTTGGTGAGTGGGCTTTCTCCCGTTCTTCTTGACTTCTCGTCTTTTCAGAAAAGTTGACGTTTTCGATTCTGATTCGGGATTTGTCGTCGATTAAATTCAACTCGTCTTTTAATTTCTTCGTTTAATAGACTTGAGTTTCTTCGACTTATGTAAATCTTCCATCTTTGGTCCTTTTCTTCGATAAATCTTCGAATAGGCCCAGTGACTTCAAATCTTTTGCATCTCTTAGACTTTATCTTGAGTCTTTTTCTTCGATAAATCCCGTGCAATCCCATGTTTTCTCCAATATTCATCCGGTTGGCTCTAAAAACACAATAAACACAAAAACCACGCATAATTCCAAACAAATGATATTAAATACGCGTTTTGGTCTTGTTTTAGCCAGAATTAAGTGGTAAAAGGATGGGTGTTTACACACCTATCAGGACCTAATCACCCAATTTGTTCCAATGAGTCTAGTAATGACCTTCTCAAGATATTTAAATCTATTGCAACTCATTGAAATACCATTAAAATTGGAGTTTTGCTCTTGTTTAGGTTTCCAAGTTAAATGGGATGATGCTTCAGACCCTTGACCCTTATTAACCAAGTATCTTTGTTTATATGGTTTAAAAGAAGGTCTCATACCAAACTTGGAGCTGTCAGCGTTGCATTTGTTCCTGTCAGTGTTGAACTTGTTCCTGTCAGCGCTGAACTTTTTCTTGTCAGCGCTGAATTTGTTCTTGTCAGCGCCCAAATTAGGGTTTGCTATAGGAACATACTGCCTGTTTGACCAAGTGTTGGTCTTTTGAAAGGGCCTTTGTCCATGGGTATTAGCTACCTTAGAGAAGAAAGGAGTTTGACTAGTAGCCTGTGGTCTAGTGTGGACAAAAGTTCTATGGTTGAGATTGGATGACCTATTGTCAGCAAATGAATTGTATCCACTGACACAATTATAGGCTAATTGTGAGAAGCTCCCACATGAGTAAAAAGCCTTTTTGGACACAAACTTAGGCTTAGATTGTTAAAACCCTATCCCATTAACACTTGCTTGGCTTTTGAGTGACCTAGGTTTTCTATACATTTCAGCATATTTAACACTAGGTTGTTCCTTAATTGGGGAGCCAAGATTAACAACTTTTCTAGTGATGGGATTGGTCACAATGATAGGTTTAGATACTACTGGACTCTCAATGGGTGTAGGCATAAATGGACTCTCAATAAACATCCCACCCTTAACAAACAAAGCGTGGTTGGCCTTCTTCCGCTCTTCTAGGTCAATAACCTTTTGGTTATATTCCTCAACTAGGGAAAGGACTCTAGGTGGAGGAATAAATTCCTCTTCTTGGAGTTCTGGAATACCAGTCCAAGAGAGATCCTTTCTATGGACACCATAGAAGTTCCCAGCAGGTGGTGGAACAGCCATATATTCTTTCAACCCAATCCCAAACATGTCCCTCGAATCTCTTTGTTCACTAACACATTTTTCTAGGGTTTGTGAAGCTTTATCAAATCTCTGGATTTTAAGATCTACATTATCTTTGTTTTTTATAGCTTCATCTAACTTAGCTTGTAAAACACCATTGGCTCTCTCCATGATGTTTCTAACCTCAATACTAGCATTCAAATCATGAGTTAAAATATTGATTTTATCTTTTAGGTCAAACTCCATTTTATTATACTCAGACATAGTCTTTTCAGTTTGAATAAGTGACACTTGATAATTTGAAAGTCTAGCATTTATATCTAAAACATCTGATTTCAATTTTAAAACCTCTTTGTTAAGTCTTTCAGTATTTAACCTACAAGAAGAGTCATCACATACCTCATTATCAGAACATGAAGAAGAATTGGAACTTGTGGAACTTGAAGTAGACGTGGCCTTAACAGAAAACATCATTAGATTCTTCTTCACCTTCTTCCTTAGCCTGGTTCACCTCACGATATTAGATTTCGTTCTTCAAATCAAAGTTTCTCAACAAGCTCTGATACCACTTGTTGATCCCAAACTTAGATCGATTTAGCTTTGTGTTATCGAGATTAAATCAAGTATAACACGTAGAGAAACTTTGTGTATTCGACAATCTAAGTATTATGCGGAAACTAATACTCATAACAAAGAACAAAACAAAGTAAACCAAACTTTCACTTTGATTAATAATATCAATGAATGATTACAATGAAAGTGTTTTGAGATATATGGAAGAGGTGTGTGAAACGGACGTGTCTTATGTCTAACCCTAAGGCCTCCTTTTATAGGTTTAAGGAGCCTTGTACAAAAAGCTAAGATCAACTATTTTAGGAAGAGACACAAGATAAACATACTCAAATAACTTATTGACTAAATCTTTTAAACATTTAAGAATATATTCTGAATTCTTATCTTCTTATTTTGTCCACCAGTTTGAAGAATTCATCATTGGCATATTTAGTCCTTGTCTTTGTGTGAAGATTCTTCTTGTCAGCGCCTTAATAATTCTTATCAGCGTCTCATCTGTCAGCGCCTCAATTCTTCTTGTCAGTGTCTGAAATCCCTTTGTCAGCATCTGAGTGACATAGTTAATTTTATTCCCAACAATGCCAAACTTAGATCGATTTAAATTTGTGTTATCGAGATTAAATCAAGTATAGCACCTAGAGAAACTTTGTGTATTCGACAATCTAAGTATTATGCGGAAACTAATACTCAGAACAAAGAACAAAACAAAGTAAACCAAACTTTCACTTTGATTAATAATATCAATGAATGATTAAAATGAAAGTGTTATGAGATATATGGAAGAGGTGTGTGAAAGGGATGTGTCTTATGTCTAACCCTAAGGCCTCCTTTTATAGGTTTAAGGAGCCTTGTACAAAAAGCTAAGATCAACTATTTTAGGAAGAGACACAAGATAAACATACTCAAATAACTTATTGACTAAATCTTTTAAACATTTAAGAATATATTCTGAATTCTTATCTTCTTATTTTGTCCACCAGTTTGAAGAATTCATCATTGGCAGATTTAGTCCTTGTCTTTGTGTGAAGATTCTTCTTGTCAGCGCCTTGATAATTCTTATCAGCGTCTCATCTGTCAGCGCCTCAATTCTTCTTGTCAACGTCTGAAATCCCTTTGTTAGCGTCTGAGTGACTTAGTTAATTTTATTCCCAACAATCATCCCCTAAACTTGATATCTACTCTAGTAATCAAGTTTCTAAATAAAATAAAACATACAGAGAGGATTCTTACAAACACTCAAATCACTTGTGTAGCCAATCACCTTCTTCAACACATCTTATAACAACAAGCTTCTTTAGTTACCTACTGAGTCTCTTAGAGCCTTCTTTATAACTTTGTTACTCAAATTCTATAACACCCCCAAATTTACACAATTCAATACAGCGGAAGACTCGTTGGTGTTACGGGATAGCACATTACTCACATCATAGACAACGCTTAAAATCGCGTCGTTTATTAATAAAGCATTTCCATTCACAAATATCAAAGTTACATAGGTCCCAAGTCATTGTATTTCATACAAGTCTTACAAAGCATTTGAATGGAAATTATTATTTAAGAGCGGGCCATGAATTCTTGTTGTCTTCCCGAGAATTACCTTCAAGTACCTGAGATAAAACATGTTAAAAGAAAAGGGTCAGCGATAACGCCGAGTGAATTCATAGAGTTTAATAAAATCATCAATATATCTTCGGTATATAATTATTACCGAAAATCATTTTGTACAATCTTTGTAATAGGCCATAAAATAGCCAAAGTCATTTTATACATATCCTTATCAAAAATTATAATTTAGGCTTTCACCTTCAAAACCATTATACGAACCAATGTCGTAAAAATATCATACAATGCGTTTTATAACGTCGTGTAAGGTTAATTAAAACCGTTATATGAATATGGTTATGTAAAACCAAATCACGAACATAAAATCAATAATAAGACCCCGTATTGCTAGTCATGCAATTCATTGTAATTCAGTGTGTATAGTAGTATTTCGTTATTTTTGGATTATTATAAGCCGCATGACATTGTTACCTTACTACAACAAACAACGGGTAGCTAGCCCGAAACTCAATTTGCCCATCTAATTTAGCGTGTCATCACAATAATCACGCTTGTGTAAATCTTCTCATACATAAATTCGCTTACCAATCAATGTGGCACGACGGGGATCAACCGTCAAGGCGCGAACTGGGGTGATCGTCCCCAAATAGTACTATTATATGCATAAGCGTCTACCAAATCCCGGTAGTTCACAATTCATGCTAATGGGACTTTTAGTGACATAACCTAACTTTAATAATCCATTTCATTTCATCTATCGGGTCATATAATCATTCATCGGGTCATACAATCATTCGGGTCCAAATCAATAAACAAACAATCGGGACAACTGGTGTCCTATTTTATTAAAACTAACATGTTATCCCCATCGCGGGTTTATAAAACATTTCATAAAAACATTTAAAAGAGTGCGAGGCTACGAACTCACGTTGATGTGGGAAAGCGGGTTATCGGCAATTCAGATGTACGGTACGTGCTTCAATCACGGAAAACTAGATAAATAATACTCGTCTTAGACTCTAGTCCAATGACTTTATAAAAATAACAATTATGTATACATATGATGATTTTATATATATGATGATCAAGTGGGTTTATACATCTTTACTCATTCATTATAGTGTTTATGTGTTAGAAATTTTCAAGACAAGTTACACTAGTTCAACTTGTTTACATTTTGAAGCCCAATGGGCCTATTACAAGCCCAATACTATTCATTGGCCCAATTATACTTTTATTATCAGTATTATACTTTACATGTTGGGCCCAAATGGGTTAAGCCCAATAAATAAGTTTATAAGTGTTTTACTAACTAGTCGGGTTTATAGTCCAATAAGGCTACTTTGGCCCGTTAATGTCTATATGTTGTAAAGTTCGGGTTTTATCGGTTTTTACTTGTTATATAAGTTCATATATCAGTATGTGAGTTTATAAAAGTTTGTATTAGACGGGTCCGACCGTCTAAGTTTTATTTTACAAAAACGTTAATCTTTCGGTTTTAGCCGAAAAGACGTAAAACTTATGATATAGTTTTATAACTTGGAAAAACATTTATACTTGTAATTTACATAACATGTCCCATTTTAATATCAATATTTATATAACTCTTTTATTATAATTATTATCCACTAGTGGGTTTTATATATTTATATATTTTATATAAATTTTTGAGTGCTTATATTATATATTATTTATACAAAATCAGTCCTAAAAATCTAGTTTACTAAAATGGTCATATCTAGAGTTCTACATGGAGATAGAATCCCATATTTTTATGACATATTCTAAATGATATGTTCTTCATTTTATTCCATTATAGCTACTGATGAATCAACCTCTAAGTATTTTATAAAATTCGTCCAAAACAGTGTACTTAGATTTGCACTCTAAACTTGTTTTGATCATATCTCACTCATTATAATGATTCCATTGTATGGCCAACTCTCATATTTGTACAAGACTCATAGCTTACTGTATATTAATTTATTCAAGCCATTTTATCAGTTTATCCTAAGATTCTTTACTGTTTTATACAGCCATCATTTTAAGCATGATTAACCTTGTTACCTATGGTTTTTCATCTCGTTAATCATATTTATCAACACCAAATCCCCACATAATATTTTTATCATCATTAATCATCATATACATATAAATAAATAAATAAAATACAAGATTACATAATCAAAATAACAAGAGGATGGGAAGAACAATCTCTATACCACCAAAGTGATGAAAAGATGGGGTTGATGATGAACAAGACTTGGTTTTGGGTAACCAATGTTATGAGATATCAACATCACTTCTAGGATCAAAAAGTATTTGTAGATTCCTCTAAAAATCAGTCCTTGTTCTTCATGAAAACTCCTTGAGAAATCAGCCCCAAACTCCCTTGAAAACTCCTTTTTACATGTTGAGATCACCTCCAATCTTCATAACTTCAATGGGTTTTCATCATATGTAAATTATACATATGATTTATGATTGAATCAAGATCAAATGGGGGTTGTTTTGAGTGAAGAGTGGACGGAATAGGGGAGGAATAGAGAGAAAAATGGAGTGGTTTGCATGTGTGAGAATGAGAGAAATGGTTTTGGTATCTTGTTTTGTGGTTTGGTAGTTTTAGTCAAGTTTGGAGGACAAGTGTCCATCACTTGACACAAAATGTGTTTAAGTGGCTTAGTTTGCCGCCACTTGTTATGGGGGTGGGCAAGTGTAAACTTGTCCCATCCCTATTAATTTACGGGTACTCCTCGATTCTAGTTTCCTCGATTTACGTGCCCTCGGGTCGTTTTAGGAAAAAAGTTTTTATAAATTATGAATAAACGGCACAAAACAAATCTAATAAAATTTGTCTCATCAAAAACGGAGTTCGAAAACGTAAATACGTAATCCTAAGGTTTCCGGTTTAGTCGTAAAGGACGTTAAATTAAAATCGTAAGTCCTAATCTCTTCTCGTAAATTTGTGAGTTTATGAACCAACAAAAATTTAAAATCTCAAAATAATATTCACGGATAAATTTATTTTCTGAAATGTCAGACTGTCACCAAAAACGGTCTATGTAAACGTAAGCACGTAACGTAGAATCCTCCGGTTTAGACGTAGTCGATGCTACTTCGAGACGTAAACCCAAATTTCTTCCCAAAAATAAGTGAGTTCATAATGTAACATTAAAATAATGTTTTTAAATAATACTTGAGAATAAAATATCAACCATAAATTGACGTATTGTCACAGTATTTACCCCTAAACAGGATCTTTGTCCTCAAAGATCATCTTACTACTCGCTTCTTATAGAGTTAAAGCCATGTGGGTATTTCCTTCACATTCGGTCTTTTCTCACAAGTGTAACCCATTACAATACGCGAGTTTCATCAAACATAACTACGGGAATAAGATCAGGCTTAATGTTGACTTACTTTCTCTATCCATGATGTTCACGGGTTTTTGATGAATGCAACTTTTCGCCGATCTAAACTTTACTAAGAAACAATCAGATTCTCACTTGATAGACATTTTATCAAGTTCGATTTACGAAACATAATTCACGCAACCCTTGAAGTCCTAGGGTAGATCCAGCTTATATGCCTTTCAAACCAACTTTTACATCATCTCTATTGTCCCATACTACAGGGACTTATATCCCATGATCTTTTAGATCATCAATTCATTTTTCCATGGTTAAAATTTTTGGCATAACTTCGCTACCCATCTGGCACTTCAAGATCTACATTTCATATTCACATAATCTCCTGCCCACTACCGGCAGTCAATAATCAGATCCTAATTTCAACAATCTTTTCAGGTCTCGCGGGTCGAGTATTTTGTAAGGTTAGGTTCGGCATCATAGGAAACCTTAAACCTAAAAGACATGTCCAACTCACAATGGATTTATGTCGGGTGTCTTCATCCCAACTCCTGCTTACAGATGCTCTTATGTTTAGATCCTAACAAGATTCGATCTCGATCCTGATACGATAATTATCAATGATAATCTCTCCAAATGAAAACGATTATATGGTTTATTACCAAAGGTCAATCATTCAAACATAAAACAACACTTATAGTATTTTGTATCGTTACTTTACCTCGTCCCTTCGATTGGGGTGGTACACAGTACTCTCATCAAGATTCGTTCTCAATGACTTTTGAGCAAATCTCTTGAAATTCGATGCGCAGCGAAGATCTTGATAGAGATGATCGATACAGGCACACCATGCTTACCTAACTCCTTTAAATACAAAAGAGTCAATTTCTTCATTGAGAATATATCATTAACAGGAATGATATTAGCAGATTTGGTCAGTCTGTCGACGATGACCCAAATCGAATCAAATTCAGATGATGACCCTTGCAATAGTTAGACGTTTACTAATGTATGAGGCGATGTCTGCCTTCATAATTTGCCATCAGTACAACTTCTTCTGATAATGATACATTAAATCAGAAATGACAGGAAAAGAATACTTAATCTTATGAGATTTCAACATGACTAAATCTCTAAATCTCCATATTTAGGCAACCACAAGTGGCCTTTTATACATTTAACGCTATCGGCTTCTCAATTCTAATGGTTCACATTAGCCGCAAACCCCTTTTTATTATTTATATTATCCTTCTTACAAACATCGTATATATTATTATATTGTTCGGCAATTTATTTTGCATAGTAATTATTATGGAACACATCCTAATTGGTTCTTTATCCTTTCTATATAATGTGTCAGTAATTACATTCACCTTCCTTGATGAAACAATTATCATGACCGTATTCATTCAAAATTTCTTTCTTCATATTTTCTAAGTTTTAGTTTCGTCTCAGTCATTAATTTTATCAGTTTTGCTCAGTCCGGCGTCTAAAGCGTCGATAAGTATTACTAGTGATTAAATAATAAATATTTAATTTTATGAAACGTAAACGTAAAAATTTTAAATTTCTTAGTTCGACCAATTATATAAAAATGTTCAAAATAAATTTGAATATTAACAAGATTTTTGTTGATTTATCGAAACTAATTAAAATAATTAATAAGATCCGTAAATGTTCGAAAAATCTTTGTTTATACTTGGGTCAAAATTTTCTTAGTTGAAAAGCAAAAATTATCGTTTCAAATTTCAAGTTATGGTTTAAATGGTTTCCTCAATCCCTCTTAGGTTGTCTTGAGGTATACACGAACATTTACCCATAAACAGGAGTTTAGTTAAATGTTCTGGGTATAAGGGAATAATCCCTCAAAAGTTCTTTTTGATAAAACATTTGTCAAAACATATTTGCATTTTTCTTTTTGGTATAACCTTAAGCTTTAATGGCTCTAATTTTTGAAATGTCAATATAGATCCCATTATCTTATTAATCACACGGTCAAATCATGTAAAGGATTAAGCCGTTAATCAAATGTTAAATAATTAAGGTATAGGTTTTCACTACTCGGCCAATTCAGGGCAGTTTACAAATAATTATTAACTCATTCTTATTCTTATAAATAAACAAATGGTCCTTAATGATCACAAGCATGAATTTATCAAATTACAGCCTACACACGTGATTCACCAAATTTATGAATGCTACATGTGCATTGGTCAATCCAAACGACATAACATGAAACTCATAATGTTCATTACAAGTTCTAGATGTAGTGATTGGAATAGATAATCTTTTCGAGGACGCGAAGTTGATGATAACCATGTCGAGGATCAGATCTTAAGAACTTACGCTAAAACCTTGTAAATGATCGAACAATCTATCATCTTGGGTAGTGGATATAGATTTTTAATCGTCAATTTACTTAGTTCACGGTAATTCGACAAATATAAGGAATGATAACACCATAGCTCTTCATGATGACGAGCTTGGTAGACTAAAAGTCTTCTCATACAACTCTCTCAGTTGTAGGGTAATTCTTTTAATGCAGATGGTACTGACATACAGTGCACATGCCACAGGTACAACACAAGGAATATAATCAATACCAAATTCAACCTGCCTTAATGGCGAAAGTCTAGGTAATTCACCAGCAAATACCTCCTAGAGTTTCAGATAACATAAACATCTTTTAATACATTTACTTTAAGTTCTTTCTAGATTATAATATCTATGACTAATTCACAATCATTCATGGTATAATTTTAAGTCTAAATGCAGATATGGTCATTCATCAAGAATTATTTAGATCACTTTTGATAATCAACATCTTATCATTTAGGGGAATTCTACTCGAGTTCCCATAAATTAAGACAATGTCGTCATGTCATAATCAATCAATCCATTCTACTGGCACTATCAACTTTCCAGTTTCATTACCGTCGATAAGATGTGAACTTATCTAAAGACTAATAATAACTCATAATCCTTCACAATTCAAGGATATCTGGAGACATAACTAACCTTAAAAGAATAAGGTCAACGCATAATCTACGCGAGAGAATTTCAAATCACATACAGACGAAAACATTAACGAATATGAATATATTCCATGTTTTCATGATTTGAGTACGCATTCGAAAGCTCCTCGGATCGTTACCCAGGTCATTCAAATGAAATCTAGTCAAAAGAAATGATAGGAACGTCAATACATCCAGTCGGGTATCAACACTCGGTAATCATATATTTTTCCAAAGAATCTCACTACGGGAGAATTGGACAAGAAAGAATTGTCGATTGTCAAATAAGACAATTTCCACAGATGGGTAAATTCGACTCAGAAGAATAAATAGTTCGGGCACATATGTAGGTGTCCCTAACACTATGTCCCTATTTTCGCACTTCTTGCAGATCTCATAAAATTTAATCTTTCACAATCTTCAAAGAAAATGTAGTGTTTATTCACTAGTTTTATGGTGACTACAAATTAGCCTTGCATGGTCCATTCCAAATTGTATGTAGGCGCGCAACTATATACAATTTCAAGATTAACGATGCAATACTCAGTTCGTCAAAATTTTATCATCATGTTTATAATAAAAACATTTTCATTCTTAATTCTTAAATAATAATCAAAAATAAATTTACAAAGATTTTCTTTGTTATGAAAACAATTAAGTTTTCCAAGGTGTTTTATAAAAAACTTCATTTCGATAACGATCACTTATAAATCTCACTTTGAATAATCCTTATAGTGATGAAAATTCAATTTTCTCAAAGGATACTGTTTTAACTTTATAAAAACAATGTGTGATCTGCAAAAGAGTGATGAAGAGTTGTTCACCAAGAACTAACTACAATATAATAGGAAATGAGCTTTGCCAATTAATCATGAGGTTCATGACCTCGATGGCACTCAAAAAGATTAATCCACAACATAACTCAAACAGAGATGAGTACTTGCTCAATGGTTGCATCACTAATGCGAACATTAGGATGAAGCAATAAAAGATAGATAACATTGATACATGTAGAATTTAGCAATCAAAGGTAGACTTTTCATTAATCACAAACAAGTAAAAATTGTACCGTAACACATTATGTGTCACTATGTCATACAATTCCAAGAACTCATCCTACCAATTGATGTCTAAGTTAAGTTAGTGATTTTTAAAAGATACCACAATGAATACTAATCTACAAGAGTCATGGGGGTTCCACCTGTCCCGGAAGATCCATCGGTCCCTATTGAAAGTCCCTAATCAATGCTAGAAACCCTAATCTTAACTTAATCAACACAAGGTATTACTTTTCAAACGTAATCTTATTATTGTATAATAAAGAATTACAAGTGTTATGGATAACACCGTTTGATGACAATGTGTTGTGCACACTTTGAACAACAATAAACCTTAACTTATGAATACAGTCGTAGCTGTTTGATTCACTAAGTTATACGCACTAATGTTCTTAATATCTCAAAGTGTTAAACATTAATGCATGGATACACATCCTATTTATAGTGTTACGAGTTTGACTTAAACAGTACTTGATGTCGACTACACAAGCTTTTACAAGTTCCCACATCAGTCACATGATGTCCTTCTATTCTTGGTAGTCTTCCATTATGCTTTAAGGAACAGTTGTCAAAAACAGTTTCCTTATTCTTCATATTCTCGAACACACAAATGGCATGTCCAAAGTGTGCTGAGAGTTATCAGGGTATTGCCACCCCTGTTAACTCTCAACCCCTCAGAGTCCCTAATACATCTTGGCTGTTATCCATCACAGCCAAGGAGTATGTCTTCAGGTAATCTTCGACTTCCCTGACAATGTCTCTGACATGGACTCCTCTGAGGTTGCTCACAGAGACTTGGATCTCTGTGAGTCTTGCGAAACTTGCCTGCCTCCTAGGCACAGGCAAGGGACTATCTATCAGCCTAATTATGTTTAAATCAATGATCAGGGAATCTAACAAGTTTAGATTCCCAACAATCTCCCCCTATTTAAACATAAATAATGCTAGATCTAACTAAGTTAAGGTAAGTGAGTTTAACAGCTTCTTCTTACACATAACAGATCTAAACAAACATACCTCATGATTTTATTAAGACTTAAAGAAAATTACAAGTTCATTACATAAGTAAAATAAAAGATGTAGGTAAAAAAGGGCTGACACCATCTTCAATAGTCATCATTTTTGATTCTTTCTTCAGCTTCGGCCACATCTAATCTGTTATCAATTTCATCCTGCAAAGTCTTTGTAAACTTCTTGGAATACTCTGTGTTGATCTTGAGATACTTTTTGTGACAGAGTAGCTGAATAGTTGAAGCCAGGCACAACTCATCTTCCCTCTGAAAAGCATACTGGCAAGCCTTGTTCATAAATGTCATTCCTCTTTCAGGCACTGAGTATGTCTGACCATCAACAGGGCCAACAATACCATTTGGAAGGATCAAATCCCTGTGCATACCATCCACACGAACATCTTCAGTAACAAAAGTTTCATCAACAATTTGTGAAATTCTTCTTCTTTTGTTGCCTGTCTTTGGGGGTTCTTGTTCGAAAAGCTGTGGTGGGGGATCAATCTTGAGTTTGGCAGCTGTTTCCTTGATCCAGTTAAACTCAGCCTTAAGGGTTTTAAGCAGAAGGAAATTTGCCTGTCCAGACTTTTTGGCAGCTAAGGCTTCAAGTTCAAACCATTCTGATAACCCAAGTGTCTTTAACCTGAAATTGTCAAACACATCCATATTCCTCTGTTGGTTTTCCCTCCATAAGATCATCTGTGAGGTGTTTGTGGATTTGTGAATGGTGTATTTAAACTTGGTTATCTTGCCAGCAGCATACCTGTTGTTCACGCAGGCATCATAGTCAGCTTTGACTTTCTTTAAGGCCTCAGCGTGTTTTAGTTCCATTTCCCTCAACCTTTGTTTTTGTTTTTCCCTTTCAGGTGGTGTCATCTTCCTCAGAGTAGCTTCATTTAATTCTTTGGCTGTCTTGAGCTCATTTAGTCTTTTGAATTCTTCAGCCTGTTGCTCTATTTCTTCAGGAGTTAAAGGACTCTCATCGGAAGGTGTAAAGGTTGAAAAGTGGGAAAGGTCTGTGGTGGATCCTCCTATCTCTAGCATCGCAGCTATCTTCTTAAGTTTGGTGTCAGTATCGACCAACACTATCTCCTTCCCTTTCTTCGAGACAGAGGACTCCACACTTATGTTTTTCAAATCATCAGCTCTTTTGAGAAACGCTGTCTGAGCCTGATTTTGAATAGATTTTGGGAGAGAGCTCACAGTGAATTTTAGCTTCTTGGCCGCTGGCTCATCATCATCCTCAGGCTTGCTGATGTTAACTAAGATCATGGATTTAGATGAGTCAGCTCCATCTTGTGTTTGTTGCTCCCCCTGAGTATCATCCTCATCATCATGTACTATAACTGGTGTGATGACTTGTAGAGGAACAGGTGTAGTTGAGGGATTGGATGAAGATGAGCCTTGTTCAGCAGATGCAAGGCTGAGTGTAGCATTCTTCTCCCCCTCACGTTCATCCTTACTTCCCTGATGTTTGGATGAACGTGCCTGAAAGCGTCTTGCAATTTGCTCCACAGAGGTAGCCATGGCACGTTGTCTCTTTCTTGAAGCCCTGGCAATCTTCAGCAAGAGGTTGGCATTGGCATTAGTATTTGCCTGAACACGCCTGACAATAAAGCCAGCATGGTTGTATTGCATGTTTCGAACCGCATTGAAGTGCATGTTCATGTTGTTTTCTTGTTCATGGAACATAGCAGGGACAACTGAGTCAATGGCATCCTTGATTCGTGTCGAGAGATGACTTAGTCCCTGGGCCACACCTTTTCTTGCACCCTCTTGAATTGGCTCAGTGACAGCCTCAGTCACAGCCTTCTTTATAATGCCTGGAAAAGTGACAGTAAAATTGTGCATCTCTGACTTGATCACGTCCAGCTTCCTTGATAAGCGCTCAATATCAGATTGATGATGTACGGGCTGAAGATTCTTGATATTGAGGCTTTGTTGAGCAAAATCATCCCCCCTTGGAATTAAGTCGAAGTTGGTCTGGGTAGGATGATCAAACATGAGGAATTCAGCTGTTGGATCATATGTTGGTCTTTGGAAGACTGTTGTTGCAGATGTAGCAGAGTTTGGAGTGTCAACAGCTTCCTTGAGAGGAGAAGTCTTGTCATCTTCTTTAGGAGGAGAGGCTGACAGCTGGTCATCCTCATCTTCTTCATCCTCTTCATCAAACATTCCCTCAGGGAATTCATCTTCAGGCATGGGCTCAAACTCAGAGACATAATCTTCTACTGAGAGCATTTCTTCATCAGCATTGAGCACAGGTTCTTCTCCATTGGGATTGTCCTGAGTTATTGTTTCAGCCTCCTTTTCATGTACCTGAGATTCTTTGACTGGCTGTACAATTTCAGCCTGCAAATTTGTTGTAATTAGTAACAGGGAAAAATATAAGGGGAATGGTCGCCATTTCGCTGTCCCAGAGAGGCTGAGGGTGATTACTCAGCCACTCCAAAGGATAAATCCTTGGGATTCTTTTAAGTGTGAATGAAGTGTTGTTAATGGTCGCCATTCGCTGCCCCTAGGAAAGCTGAGTGTGATTATTCAGCCCCCCCAAAAGGTAAAAAACCTTTGGGACTCTTTTGATTGTGAAACATATGTTGTTTAATGATCGCCAGTCGCTGCCCCTAGGAAAGCTGAGTGTGATTATTCAGCCCCCCCAAAAGGTAAAACCTTTGGGACTCTTTTAAGAGTGAAACATATGTTGTTGTAGGTCGCCTGTTACGCTGCCCCTAGGAAAGCTGAGGGTGATGATTCAGCTCCCCCTGAAAGGATAAATCCTTTGGGACTCTTTTAAGGAGGGAACCAAGGGGCTGTGTGAAGTACAGCTGATCAAGGTTGAGACATTAATGTATTCAGGTTGTTGTTAGCCTGAATACTGTCTAGAGGGTTCAGGGTCATCGGGGTGCTTTATAAACACAAATGAATCATTCCCTGGTGTAAAGACAGGGTGTACAAAAGTCTTAAAGTATTCTAAGTGTAATGACAGACTTCTATGGGTCGAGGATTACCCTAACTTCACCACTATCTCCTACAGACATAATGAGAGTGGTTGCTTGTGAACCTCTAAAAAATGTACACTGATTACCTGTGAGATATCAGCTTGGTTTGGCTGGTTTCCTGTTGTCTCTGCTGACCTAGAGACACTAGACGCCTGTTGTTTGTCAGCCAAAGGTTCTGAATCCACAAGAGTATCTGGACCAGAGGCGGTGTCAATCTTCTTTTCCTTGGCCTTACTAACAGCTTTGGAGTGGGAAGAAGAGGGGATTTTCTTCTTCTTTGGCTGTTGGCCAGATGAAGCCTTGGACTTAGTAGTCTGCTTCCCAGAGGTCAAAGACGTAGACTTGCCAGCGACACTAGAAGTATTCACCTTCTCAGAGGAAGGGAGCAAGGGCTTCTCAGCGTTGGGTACCTGGTTGGCCATGTTCAGCATGTGGGCGGTGACATGGATATCCTCAGCTCCTATCTCCTTGTAGATGGCGCCTGTGATGCGATGGGGCTTAAGAGCAGTCAAGGCCTTATTGTGATACTTATCTCCCAGCAAACTTTCAAAGATCAGGGACAGGAAGCGCACATAACATATGTTCTTTTCCCTGACCTGATTCCTTCCCTTGAGTTGTTCTACCAGGTTTGAGAACAGGATGCTTCCAAAGTCGACATCAGCTCCCCAAATTAATCCATATGCAATAGCCTGATGATTGGATGACATCTGATCATGTGATCCCTGCATTCCTCCCAGGGACTTCACAATGTGGGTGAAGAGGACACGCCACATAGGGGTAAAATACTTAATCTTCAGAGGCGATTTGGCGAGGACCTCAGCTGGAGTAAGGGCAGGGTTAACATCATGGCAAGGGTTTAGTGTGGCCAGGGCTTCCTTGACAGCCTTTTTGTCAACAGTCTTCAAGCATTCATCTCCATGTTTTAGTCCGGCCACAATAGAAAAGTCGTTAAGGGAAAAGGCAAAAGGATGTTCATTGCATGAGAGGCTAAATGTAATGGTGTCTTCTACTAATTCAGCAGAATACCAGAATTCCCTAAGGTATTCTTGGTAAAAAGTAGATGGAGATTTGGTGAAGGCTTCATTTAGGTCACAATTTTGCATGAAATTTACCAGATCTGAATAGGTGCTGTTTGGTGCCTTAATCCATCCGATGGCGTTGTTGGAGGCGATAATGATCTCGTTGATCTCGAAGTTCACATTGGAGGCCTTTGGAACGGGAAACGCCATTGATTTGAGGTTGAAGGTGAGTGAAAATGGCGGATGGTTGAGAGAGATAAGAATTTAGAGAGAGAAGTTGATTTTAGAATGGTGGTGGGTGAGAGGAGATAGAAGACAATATATATTCAAACTTAAGTGAACAGTTATTCAACCGTATTAAATGCAAAGGCGAAAATGACTGCTCAAGTGGGTCCCCTTGACCATTCAAAAAAGTTTGTCTCCTCGTTATCCGAAAAATAAATGATTAAATATGTGAGAATATTTTTTGCATTTACTTGGAAAGTAACTACCTAGTTTCATGTGAAAAACATTTAATAAAACATTTAATATAGAATCAATCATTTAATGAACACATTTAATATCAAGCTACAGGCTTTGAGATATTGAGCATCCCTAGCTCAGCAACTAGCCTGTTGAACGAAGGTTCAGCCAAAGGCTTTGTAAAGATATCAGCTAGTTGCAGCTCTGTGGGAACAAAATGCAGCTCAATATCTCCCTTCATTATATGATCCCTGATAAAATGATACCTGATATCAATGTGTTTGGTACGAGAGTGAAGAACAGGGTTGTTGGATATAGCAATGGCGCTGGTGTTGTCACAAAAGATTGGCACTTTGTCATACAAGATTTCATAGTCAGCCAATTGACTTTTCATCCAGAGCACCTGAGCACAACAGCTGGCTGCAGCGACATATTCTGCTTCAGCTGAAGACATAGCCACAGAGTTTTGCTTCTTAGCACTCCATCCAACCAATTTTCCTCCTAGGATTTGACAGCTGCTTGAAGTACTTTTCCATGCTCTTGGAGCTTGTTTCAGACCATACATTGCTTTGTGTAGTCTGTACACATGGTTGGGAAACTCGCTGTTCTCAAATCCTTCAGGTTGTGCAACATAGACTTCCTCAGCCAAATCACCATTGAGGAAGGCACTCTTTACATCCATCTGATAGACAGTGATGTTCATATAGGCAGCATAAGCAAGAAAGATTCTGATGGCCTCAAGTCTAGCAACAGGTGCAAAAGTTTCATCATAATCAATTCCTTCAGTTTGAGAGAATGCCTGTGCTACCAGTCTTGCCTTGTTCCTGATGATGTTCCCAATTTCATCCATCTTATTTCTATAGATCCATCTAGTGCCTGTGATATTCTTTCCAGGTGGAGCTGGCACTAGTGTCCATACTTTGTTCCTTTTGAACTGATTGATTTCTTCTTGCATAGCAGCTACCCATCCTTCTTCTACCAGAGCCTCAGCAACTCTTTTAGGTTCAATTTGAGAAAGAAATTCAGCAAATAGACATTCATTGGTTGAGGCTGACTCTGAGTCTTGGATTCGCTGTCTGGTTGTGACCCCTGCATTTGGTTCCCCAATAATGTTGACAAGAAGAATGTGTTGATCTCTTGACCACTTATTTTGAGGAGCTGGGGATTCAAGAACAGGGGTACTTGAGGGCACAACTGGTACAATTTGAGTCTCATCCTGCTGACTAAGAGGGCTTTCTTCAAAGACTACTTCAGTGTCTGAGTCTTCTTCATCCATATCAAGGGAAGCTATTTCATTATCAGCAGGAGAATCTTCAGAGATTTGAAGAATTGGTGAGTCATCAATATCATGAGAAGGACCATCAGAGATTTGAGGTTCTTCTTCATCAAGTTCCTGAGAGGTAGGAACTTCTATGTTGTGAGTAGACAGAGGATCAAAAGCAGGAACATAAGGAGTGAGAGTGTTGGAGTGGTGATGACTGGTAGGTCTGGGTTCTGTGAACTCATCACTTGGGAAAGAAATATTTTCATTAAAATCTACTTCATCACCCTCTGTTCCTGTCCTCTATATGACTTCATCATCTTCATTAAATCTGACATGGAAAGTTTCTTCTACTTCTTGTCTTCTGATGTTGAATACTCTGAAGGCTTTGGCTGTTGGAGAGTATCCCAAAAAGAAACCATCATCAACTTTTTCATCAAACTTTCCAAGTTTATCGCTGTAGTTATAAATAAACACGGGGCATCCAAACACATGAAAATAGCTGACGTCTGGAGATCTTTTTCTGAAAACTTCATAGGAGGTTTTGCCATGTCTTTTGACAATGATTGATCTGTTTTGAGTGTAGCAGGCAGTGTGTACAGCTTCTCCCCAAAATTGCTTTGGTAAGGCTGCACCATTTAACATAGTTCTTGCTGCTTCAATCAGAGTCCTGTTTCTTCTTTCAGCCACACCATTTTGTTCAGGAGTGCCAGCTGAAGAGAAGTTCTGAGAAATCCCTTTTTCATCACAAAATGATTCAAGTTGATGATTCTTGAATTCTGTACCATTATCACTTCTTAGAGCTTTGACTCTAACATCATTCATATTTTCAACCTGTCTGATGAAGGACATGATGGTATCAGCTGCATCACTTTTCCTTCTGAGGAAGAACACCCATGTATATCTTGAAAATTCATCAACTATGACCAAGGTGTATTTGTTGTGATTAATGGTTTGAGGTTTGACAGGCCCAAACAAGTCCATGTGAAGGAGATGTAAGCACTTGTCAATAGAGAATGATTGCCTAGTCTTGAATGAAGACATGTGATGTTTTCCTTTGACACAGGCAGAACAAGTTTTGTCTTTGGAAAACATTACTGAAGGTAGACCAGCAACCAAGTTTTGAGTGGCTATCTTATTGATGTTCTTGAAGTTGAGATGAGACAGTCTTTTGTGCCACAGCAAGTTGACACTTTCAGAGGCTTTGGCAAGAAAACAATTTGAACTGTCTTCAGAGCACACAGCCATGTTGATGACATAAACATCTCTCCTTCTAGGTGCAACCAGCACAACATCATTATTTTTGTTGAATATGGTTCCCTGAGTCTTAGTAAACAAAACCTTATAGTCAGCATCACATAATTGGCTGATGCTAATAAGATTGTGTTTAAGACCATTCACATATGCAACCCTGGTAAATGTGATCCCATTGCAATTCACTGAGCCATATCCTTCTGTGTCACCTGAAGAGTTATCTCCAAACACCACTTTGGGACCTGGCTCCTTTGAGTATCTGTGCAGGTATTGTTGAATCCCTGTCATGTGTCTAGAACAGCCACTATCTAGATACCATACCGATTCCTTGAGATATTTCTGCACAGATACATAGAAACAGATTAGTTCCTATGGTGAACCCACTTTCCAGTGGGTTCCCTGAATTGCTTGTTAGCAACTCTTGTGTTCCTGAAAAACTTTTGGCGTTGGGATGGACAGTTCATTGTTTCATGGTTATAACTCCCACAGATATCACACCCAGGGAAGTCACCACACTCGTCTGAGTGATGGTCTGTGAACCCACAGAATTTACAGGGAGGATAAGATTTGTAATTTCCCTGTTGTCTTTTGGAACTCTGTGGTCTGTCCCTAGAGGGTGTCTGAGCTCTTTTAGCTGCCATGTGTCTGTCATGATCTAAGGTCGAATGGTGAGAATTTTTACAAACATTGCAATAAGGTTTGATTAACCTTTCCCCTTTGGGTTCACCTAGGACTGACTTAGGTTCATGAGAAGTAGAGCATTCAGCGGAAGGCTTAATGTGTTGTTTCAAGAGTTCTACTTCTTTCATAAGAGACAACAGGCGATCTTCAGTGGTGGGGTCAACCTTATTCACAGCTTTAGTAGTAACAGGTTTAAAAGCTACTTGTTTACCAGTTTGTTTAGCGGGCACACGAAAAACTTTGGCTGGAGGATTCTCAATGTCTGTCCTAAGTTCATCCTTAGCAGATCTAGAAGAACTGCTAGGTTCAACTCCAGAGAGTTTGGGCAAAGGTGGTAGCTCAGCCACATCTTCAGAGACAGGGTCATTAGTCAAAGAGGTATCTGACATATGAATAGTCTCTGTAGATTTAAAGACAATGTCTTTGGGTTTGGTGAGAATCCTCAGCTTTTTATTCTTAGCAGTTATATCCCTGTTTAAGTCAGCAGGTACTTCATCCCTAAGCAATTCATCAATAGTAAACCTAGCACACAGCCATTTTTCAATAATCTTGTTCAATTCAGTGACTTGATCATTTAAAGCTATGTTTTTCAAGGATAATCTAGCTACTTCATTTTGCAGGGATATTTTCTCTAAGTTAACCCGCCTGAGAGTTTCACATTCAGCCTTAGTATTAATCATTTCAGTTTTAACAGAGTGAAACTTATCAAGTAAGTTCTTCCTTTGTTCCTCAACAAAGTGCAAATCAACAATGGTGTAATCAAGGACATGCTTACGTTCATCACTATCAGACATAGATAAAAGCCTGTGTACCTTTTTCATTGTGATGTCAACCCATTGTCCTGATCTTGCATCACCTTTTCCAACAGCTGGTTCATCTTCAGCTATCGCCATAAAAGCCCTGACTCTTGTTGTGTCTTCTTCATCTGAAGTCAATGGTTCATCATTCCAATCATAAGTTTCAGCAACCAACCCTTTCTCAGTCTTTTTCTCACCACCTTTCTTTTTGGACATAGCTTCAATCTTCAAGTTCATTTGTTCTAACTCAGCTTTAAGTGCCTTGTACTTATTTTTGTAATCTTTCTTCTCAGTGTCTGAAGAATTGGATTGAGATGAGTTGTTATGTTGTTTGAACTTGTAGGGTTTGGATGAAGATGATGGATAAGAGGGTGAGGATGTCTTGGTAGATGGACAATCTTTTTGATAATGTCCAAGCTTTCCACAGGCAAAACATGTTTCTTTTGACCTGTCAGTTGGTTTGCTAGCTGATCCTACTCTTCCAGATCTTTTATAGTATCTTCTTTGGTTGGCTAGCAGTGCTCTTTCATAAAATTCTGCATTGAGGTCTGACAAGAATTCTTGGCTGCTACGGGTATCTTCTTCAATATCAGAATCGTTGTCATGAGGATGTGTTGCAGAGAACCAAGCTTTGGAAGTTGCTCCTTGGACAACAAATCTTTCAGTCTCTGATTTGTAGATAGTATCGATCAGCCCTTCTTCATAATTGTACTTACCATAGAGCTGAGCAAGGGTATCATTTTTGATTGAGTTGTTAGCTCTCTGAGTCTGATTCATGCTCAGCCACTTTCTTGGAAGGCTATTGACAAAAGTAGCATTGATCTCAGCTTGACCAATAGTGACATCATTCATAGCAAGGTCATTTAGAAGAATCTTCAGCCTAGTATAGGTTTGCTGAACCTTTTCACCTTCAAGTGACTTAAAGGCATTAAACTGAAGTCTGAGTGCCTGAATCTTTGTCTCTCTTGTTTCAGAGGGTCCTTCATGGCCAAGAATGAGGTCTGTCCACATTTGTTTAGCTATAGGACACTGAATGACAGACTTCATGATATGCTTGGGAAGACAGGAAATTATGATGCTTTTGAGACGTTTATCTTGGTTTGCTAATTTCCTATCAGCTGAGGTCCATTGTTTGACAGGTTTGGGAAGAGGGTTTTCTTCAGTAGATGTAAGAGCCATGGGAATATATGGACCATTTTCTAAAATTTCTAAGAGAAAAGGTTCAAGTCCATCAAGGTATACAAGAAATTGACTCTTCCAACTGGCAAAGTCTTCTTCATCAAAGACTGGTACACTGGTTACGTGTGATCCACCTCTTGAGTCAAGAAGTTGGGGTAGATCATCGTCATTTGCTGGAGGGTTAAGTCTTGGTGAAGATGGGTTTGTGGAAGGTGAGTGTGGGCTAGAAGTTTCCGGCATGGTGGATCTTGATTATAAAACTGAGAACGATGTTTCTTGAAGGTTTTAATATCAAACACCGCTCTGATACTAATTGAAAGTCCCTAATCAATGCTAGAAACCCTAATCTTAACTTAATCAACACAAGGTATTACTTTTCAAACGTAATCTTATTATTGTATAATAAAGAATTACAAGTGTTATGGATAACACCGTTTGATGACAATGTGTTGTGCACACTTTGAACAACAATAAACCTTAACTTATGAATACAGTCGTAGCTGTTTGATTCACTAAGTTATACGCACTAATGTTCTTAATATCTCAAAGTGTTAAACATTAATGCATGGATACACATCCTATTTATAGTGTTACGAGTTTGACTTAAACAGTACTTGATGTCGACTACACAAGCTTTTACAAGTTCCCACATCAGTCACATGATGTCCTTCTATTCTTGGTAGTCTTCCATTATGCTTTAAGGAACAGTTGTCAAAAACAGTTTCCTTTTTCTTCATATTCTCGAACACACAAATGGCATGTCCAAAGTGTGCTGAGAGTTATCAGGGTATTGCCACCCCTGTTAACTCTCAACCCCTCAGAGTCCCTAATACATCTTGGTTGTTATCCATCACAGCCAAGGAGTATGTCTTCAAGTAATCTTCGACTTCCCTGACAATGTCTCTGACATGGACTCCTCTGAGGTTGCTCACAGAGACTTGGATCTCTGTGAGTCTTGCGAAACTTGCCTGCCTCCTAGGCACAGGCAAGGGACTATCTATCAGCCTAATTATGTTTAAATCAATGATCAGGGAATCTAACAAGTTTAGATTCCCAACACCTATTCAGAAGAAGATTTCTTCAATTTATTTATTGGACACTGGGCATCCTCGTCATTGGACAATGGCCTAGGAACAACCCTTAACACAATTCAACAATCAATTAAAACCTTATAATTCAATCACATAACTTAATGACTTCCTCTTAACAATCTCATATTCCATACGGGTTAAATTTACTTCATTCAAATTTCAATCAACTTATACTTAATTCGATATCCTACCTCATTTTCCAATACTTTCAACCTTATTTTTAGACCTTAAAAGGGCAATAAAAGCTCGATATGATCAACACTTAATTTTCAATCCTATAGCTCTTACAACAATACTTATCAAATAAGTCACTAGTATGAAACGAATCACACATTCAATTAGACTTCTCGGAAAGGTACTAGTGGCGTGAGGCTTTTGGGTAAAGGCTCCAATTACAGCCTTAAGTGCAACATTCAACCTTTCGATTTCAATTTAAGAAATGGGTGACAACAAATCAGATGACACCTTTCCAGGTGGTAACGTTTTGTCAAGCTCCACTCTATTAGGAAAGATCGTCATGACATCGATATCAGATTTAATCTCGCCAATTCTTCTTTAATATCACAATCAACTAATATCAACATTTCTACGAATATTAACCATTTTGTTGGGATTATGAACATCCACAACTTGGTTTAGATCTAGGATAGCTAGAATTCCTACGAGAATAGCTTCGATTAATTTACTAGGGGATTTAGTGTTCCTTGTGACAATCTACGTCGTATAAATACCTCGTATAAATATAGAAATAATCATCAAACAATCATGTAATCAAATTACATCATATATATATATATATATATATATATATATATATATATATATATATATATATATATATATATATATATATATATATATATATATATATATATATAAAATCCAAGTTATATATATATTAAAATAACATTCTCAGTCTGGCCTTGTCGGTAACTCGGGAATTCTTCGGCACCGTTATAGTCAAAAGATTTTTAGACATTTTTAGAAAAATGTTTATAGTTAAAAGATTTTGAAATGTTTTATTCAAAACCTTGGTTTTAAAAATCTTTCGTTCTCTATAACGAGAGCTCTGGTACCAAACTGTAACACCCCCAAATTTACGCAATTCAATACAGCGGAAGACTCGTTGGTGTTACGGGATAGCACATTACTCACATCATAGACAACGCTTAAAATCGCGTGGTTTAATAATAAATCATTTCCATTCATAAATATCAAAGTTACATAGGTTCCAAGTCATTGTATTTCATACAAGTTTTACAAAGCATTAGAATGGAAATTATTATTTAAGTGCGGGCCATGAATTCTTGTTGTGTTCCCGAGAATTACCTTCAAGTACCTGAGATAAAACATGTTAAAAGAAAAGGTTCAGCGATAACGCCGAGTGAATTCATAGAGTTTAATAAAATCATCAATATATCATCGGTATATAATTATTACCGAAAATCATTTTGTACAAATCTTTGTAATAGGCCATAAAATAGGCAAAGTCATTTTATACAAATCCTTATCAAAAATTTTAATATAGGCTTTCGCCTTCAAAACCATTATACGAACCAATGTCGTAAAAATATCATACAATACGTTATATAACGTCGTGTAAAGTTAATTTAAACCGTTATATGAATATGGTTATGTAAAATCAAATCACGAACATAAAATCAATAATAAGACCCCGTATTTCTAGTCAGGCAATTCATTGTAATTCAGTGCGTATAGCAGTATTTCGTTATTTTTGGATTATTATAAGCCGCATGACATTGTTACCTTACTACAACAAACAACGGGTAGCTAGCCCGAAACTCAATTTGCCCATCTAATTTAGCGTGCCGTCACAATAATCACGCTTATGTAAATCTTCTCATACATAAATTCTCTTACCAATCAATGTGGCACGACGGGGATCAACCGTCAAGGCGCGAACTGGGGTGATCGTCCCCAAATAGTACTATTATATGCATAAGCGTCTACCAAATCCCGGTAGTTCACAATTCATGCTAATGGGACTTTTAGTGACATAACCTAAGTTTAATAATCCATTTCATTTCATCTATCGGGTCATATAATCATTCATCGGGTCATTAATAACAATATTTTTACTCGTTGAAAGTTCGTTCTCGGTATCTCTTCGAATTGATTTCCGGTTAATTGTGTGAGATTAGTTGTTCTTGGTGAAACAAATATTTTTGGTTTTGGTAAATAAATGAGCAAGATTAAATAATAATTGACGAGAAATTAATACTAAAACAAGTTAAAATGTAAACAGTGTGATATTTAAAACTTTAAAAGTAAATGACGAGAAATGAAATGACGTAAAATTAAACTTAAGCTTAAATTAAATTCAAATAAAGAAAATGACTCAAAATTAAACTTAAATTAAAAGTAAAGCAAATAAAAATCCAAATAAAGAAAAAGGCGGGAAAAATAAAACTTGAAAATAAAAGACAAAAACTTAAAAAGAAAAACAAACAAAAAACTGACAGAAACCTTGATTCGGAAGTTTAATACTTCCGAATGAACAGGCTTGATCCGGAACTTTTAATGTTCCGGATGAAGCTTGCTTCATGCGGAACTTTGGAACTTCCGAATAAAGGGGCATTCATGCGGAACTTTGGAACTTCCGAATAAAGGGGCATTCATTCGGAACTTTGGAACTTTGGAACTTCCGGATGAAGGGGCACTCATTCGGAACTTTTGACTTCCGGATGAAGCTTCCTTCATTCGGAACTTTTAACTTCCGAATGAAGCACTTGGTCCGGAACTTTAGACTTCCGAATGAAGGGTTCTTGATTCGGAACTTCTGGGAATAAGAACCGTAACTTCAGAAACTAACAACCCGAAGAACAGGGGAATGTACAGTAACACGATTTCATCCACAAATTAATCAAAATCAAACGAAATATTAAACCAAAACAACCAATAAGCATTAACTAACAATAATCAATCAAAACAAATCATCAAAACTAACAAACATAACCAAATCAATCAAAACCTACTTGATCAAAATCATAAAAACTCAAGAACATGAACAATCAAATCAAAGAACAAATCAAACAAGAAAGGTAGAAGGAGATTGGCAATAAAATAAAGATTAACAATAATTAAAGGTAAACTTACTTGGAATTAAAAGAAGATTAAAGGTGCGTTACAAGAGAATTAAAGATCATAAATTTAAAGAACAAGAGAAATGAAAAATGGGGAAGAGAGGCTTGTCAAGCCTCCAACAACTAAACAAAATGGCTAGTAATGTGTATTTATAGGGGAGGAAGGGATTAGTGGAAGGAAGCTTCCTCCCCTCTTTCCTCTTTTCCTTAATTGCGTCATTAGGTCCCTCCTTTCTTTAATCTTCTTAAATCTTGGACTATAATGACTTTGGCTCGGGATTTCTTTGAACTCATTTTGTAATTCTTCAATAAATTATACTTGAGTTCTTCGGCTTTTGGGAAACTTCCGTCTTTTGACTTTTTCTTCGATAAATCTTCAGAATTGGTCTTGGACTTCCGTTCTTTTTCCAATTTTGATCTTTGGACTTCGTCTTTTGTCTTTTCCTTCAATAAAAGCCCGTGAAAGCCGTGTTTTCTCCACTTTTCACCTTCTCGACCCTGAAACACAATAAAAGCACAAACCACGCATATTTCCGCCATTTACGACATAAAATATATGTTTAGGTCCCGTTTTAATGTAATTAAGTGGTAGAAAAGATGGGTGTTTTCACACCTATCAAATCCCCTACACTTAACCATTGCAATGCCCTCATGCAATGCTTAGTGATAAAGCAAGGTTTACACTTTCCATCATAATCAACCTACCTTGGCCTTTATTAAACAACTAAGGAAAAGATAGAAAATAACAAGATGCAACAAGGAAGAAACATGTAAAGAAATCTAAGACTTACATTAAGGCTTGTGTGTCATGAATGTTCATCACCCTCAAGTTTCACGTTCCCCATGCCAAGCTTAAAAACAAGATCATTGTTAGTACAAGTTAGCATAACAAACATTTACTCATGCGGTTCAATTAATCACTTAAACTCCCTTATTCCTATGGGTATCTCTTATGTTTTATTGATGTCTTGAATGATCACGAGGATGGATTGTTGACTTATTTTGATAATTTATTAAGGCTGAAAGCAAAGTAGGACGATTTGATCAATAGTTAGCTAAAGGACAAAATCTCTTAAAACTGCTTCTCGGGATATCAAAAAGTTCATATCTTGGCATAACTTGGTTCACGATTTGAGACCTTTCTCGGGCCGATATTTGGCATGTACTTCATACTTCATATCTTGAGAGACGTGCTTGAGATAATGGTCTTCTCATCGTTCATAGAGTTTCTTCACTTGGAGACTTTTGAGAGGTACTCCAACTTTGTTGACCACGACTTCATGATTATTTCTTCAATCTCTATTTGGGATTTTGAGATACAACGATCCGCCTCCTTTTCGGACTTGGATCTATTTATCCTCATACCTTGTTAGGGTCTTTTCAGATAGACTTCTCCATGATCTTTATGGGAGTTGATTGCTTTTCGTCGTGAGTCTTGATCCTTCATAATGACTTTGGGAATAATGCTTTTCACATCACTTTGGATCTTCAGCAATAAAATTGAATCCTCATGCCTTGTTAGGGCCTTTTCGGACTCGCCAATCTTCGCGCCCCGCTTCATAAGTTATGCCTTGGCTATGAACTCTTACCATTACCGAGCAACTTTTAAACGATCTTGGGCTAGAAGCTAAGTAACTTTTCAAATCGTACGACCTTACTTATTGCAGATAATTTATTAGCAAGTGATGGGAGAAAAAGATCATAATTAACTCACATAAGTTAATGAGAGAATACCAAACTTGTAACCAACTCTATCATTTCTCGTTCTCCACAATTTAAAATCTCAAGGAATGAGACTCGTGGATGCTTAGCCCAATAAACCAATTAAGGTCTACATGGTTAAGGATACTAGCTAGAGAGAACTTGGATAAGTAAACTCGGGTTGATTCAAAAAATTCACAACGGGCCTAATATATCTAAGATAACTAAACTTGTTAAAATCATTTTATTAAAATAAGAGAAAAATAGCAAAAATGATGGGAACTACAACTAGGCTAAAATAGATTAAAAATTTTGAAAAATGTCGAAAAATTGATTTTCCGGTTAAAATGAGGACAAATACAAGGAAAAGGCCACTTAACTTCGATAGAAGTCCCCCCTACACTTAATATAAACATTGTCCTCAATGTTTAAGCATGTGGGGGTAAACTCCCCTACACTTAGGACATTGTGCACTTTGTTTAAATCTCGTTAAGGGAAAGACAACTAAAGAGATTCCTATTTTAATATTGAAAAATATAAAATAGTGAATCGAAAGAGTTTAGGATAGAACCGGGAAGAAGGGAACACGGAATCACGGTTCGTCAAAAGTCATCAAGAGTGTGTCTTTGAAGCTCTAATCCTTGCACATGATAAGAAAGAAGGCAAGAAACACCATGGGGCTCCCCCTACACTTATGATGAAAATAGATATATAATTGTGTTGCCTCCCAAAAAGCGCTTGTTTTTGTTGACCGAGTCACGAGCCTGACTCGTCCCCGAATTAAATGGTCCATGGGGAAGCCTCGAAGGTGATAACGGGGTCAAAGACCTTGTCCTCGTTCCCGGTTGACATCAACAAAGGAGAGGCGGGGGGATAAGTCTTGGAAGGGAGAAAGGTCCTTTCAACATACGTATTGTATGTGAATTCAAGATCCACGGGAGGTGGGTTGGGTATAGTGAGCACATTGTCATCCCCCAAAGACAATGGATGCTGAGCAAACGGCAAAGCCGTATTGTTATCAATCATAGCATAATCAATGTCACCTCCCGGGTCCAAGCACTCATCCTCCGTGATAGTGGCTAAAAGGGAGGATGGAAGGTGCTCGGGAGGGGAACTCGGGTCAATACTTTCCTGCAGCAAATTATCAAAAATAATGTCCCCCTCCGTGTCAGAGTCATCAATACCTGGAGGGATGGAGTGGATGTCGATTTCTTCCAGCAATGGGTCATTATCTTCAACGGGAGGAATAGATGGAGGTAGAGACTTGGAAAGAGAAGGAGAAGTCAACGCTTCGATTTGAGCAATAAGAAGGTGCACTTTCAGTAATCCATCGCGAAGAAGCACGTCTTCCACCTCATCCACAAGATCATGTTCATCGGTGAACTGCTCGTAAACCGGAGAGAATAAATCGTCATCGTCTGCATCTCCCGGTGGAGATTGAGAAATTTCAAAAGTGAAATTCTCATAGCAGAGAGAAGAATCGTCATCACTAGGATCGACCTCTTCTGTAAGAGCAACGTCGTCCTTAGGCTCCATAGCAGGTAAGTCATAAACCTCATCATCCAATACTTTGTCAAGACCAACATCACTAAGCTCATTCAGCGAATCTAGATCCTTAGATGTAGAAGGAACATCGAGAGTAGGAGCAGTAACTTCAGAAGATGAGTTGAAAGTGCATACAGCATCATTGTCATCATCATCATAATAGTATTGACGCACAAGCAGAGGGGTATAATCACTAAGATTAGATACTTGCTCTTGTTGCAGTCGCTTTTCCTCGTCCCGAAGTTATTTAACCAAAACAACGACCTCTTGAAGTTGCAAATCAATGGAGTGTGTTTCTTCATTCAAGGTAGTGAGTTGTGGGTCAATATGAATTTGCTGAGAGGATTGATGATTGAGGGTGTGATGTGGGGGCTCATAGTGTTGAAAACCTGAATTATAGCAAGGTTGTGGCTCATAGTTGTTCATCGGTTGGGAATAATTAGAAACCGGGTTTGGTTCATAATAATCCATAGGTGAAGAAAACTGAGGACACGGATTTGGCTCATAACAATTCAGTGGTTGACAATAATAGGTATCGTGAGGACCCCCACAGTTGGTGCAAACCGGGTATGGAGAAAAATCAAGTTCATCTTGTGGATAGATATTTTCATTGTCATAATTGTACCCCGGTTCTTGCCCGTGACCATACGGGTATCGAACCGGGCACAAAACATGCCAATGAGAATCGCTTCCACAATAGATGCACGGGGGAACAGGAGGTAGGTTCAAAAAGTACGAATTAGTCGAGTTGCACAAAGGACAAAATCCGGATTGTGTGTAGTCGATATCGTTTCCGCACCGCTCACATGTACACCATTGACAAGAGTTGTTCCCAGATAATTGTTTCCCACACCGGACGCAATGGACATAAAAATCCATAAAGAAAGATAAGCAAGAAGAATATTTTTGGCGCAAAACTTTGAAAAAGAAATGCTTTTTATGATTTTTCAAATGTTTTTGGATTTTTGAAAATTTTAGACAAGAAAAATAACGTTCACAAGTGAACGGATCCCAAAATCCAACGCGTCACTCACAAAAAACCTTCGATCATCACGAAAAGAGCCGGCATCGGCGCCATTTTAATAACAATATTTTTACTCGTTGAAAGTTCGTTCTCGGTATCTCTTCGAATTGATTTCCGGTTAATTGTGTGAGATTAGTTGTTCTTGGTGAAACAAATATTTTTGGTTTTGGTAAAATAAATGAGCAAGATTAAATAATAATTGACGAGAAATTAATACTAAAACAAGTTAAAATGTAAACAGTGCGATATTTAAAACTTTAAAAGTAAATGACGAGAAATGAAATGACGTAAAATTAAACTTAAGCTTAAATTAAATTCAAATAAAGAAAATGACTCAAAATTAAACTTGAACTAAAAGTAAAGCAAATAAAAATTCAAATAAAGAAAAAGGCGGGAAAAATAAAACTTGAAAATAAAAGACAAAAACTTAAAAAGAAAAACAAACAAAAAACTGACAGAAACCTTGATTCGGAAGTTTAAAACTTCCGAATGAACAGGCTTGATCCGGAACTTTTAATGTTCCGGATGAAGCTTGCTTCATGCGGAACTTTGGAACTTCCTAATAAAGGGGCATTCATGCGGAACTTTGGAACTTCCGAATAAAGGGGCATTCATTCGGAACTTTGGAACTTCCGGATGAAGGGGCATTCATTCGGAACTTTTGACTTCCGGATGAAGCTTCCTTCATTCGGAACTTTTAACTTCCGAATGAAGCACTTGGTCCGGAACTTTAGACTTCCGAATAAAGGGTTCTTGATTCTGAACTTCTGGGAATAAGAACCGTAACTTCAGAAACTAACAACCCGAAGAACAGGGGAATGTACAGTAACACGATTTCATCCACAAATTAATCAAAATCAAACGAAAGATTAAACCAAAACAACCAATATGCATTAACTAACAATAATCAATCAAAACAAATCATCAAAACTAACAAACATAACCAAATCAATCAAAACCCACTTGATCAAAATCATAAAAACTCAAGAACATGAACAATCAAATCAAAGAACAAATCAAACAAGAAAGGTAGAAGGAGATTGGCAATAAAATAAAGATTAACAATAATTAAAGGTAAACTTACTTGGAATTAAAAGAAGATTAAAGGTGCATTACAAGAGAATTAAAGATCATAAATTTAAAGAACAAGAGAAATGAAAAATGGGGAAGAGAGGCTTGTCAAGCCTCCAACAACTAAACAAAATGGCTAGTAATGTGTATTTATAGGGGAGGAAGGGATTAGTGGAAGGAAGCTTCCTCCCCTCTTTCCTCTTTTCCTTAATTGCGTCATTAAGTCCCTCCTTTCTTTAATCTTCTTAAATCTTGGACTATAATGACTTTGGCTCGGGATTTCTTTGAACTCGTTTTGTAATTCTTCAATAAATTATACTTCAGTTCTTCGGCTTTTGGTAAACTTCCGTCTTTTGACTTTTTCTTCGATAAATCTTCAGATGTGGTCTTGGACTTCCGTTCTTTTTCCACTTTTGATCTTTCGACTTCGTCTTTTGTCTTTTCCTTCAATAAAAGCCCGTGAAAGCCGTGTTTTCTCCACTTTTCACCTTCTCGACCCTGAAACACAATAAAAGCACAAACCACGCATAATTCCGCCATTTACGACATAAAATATATGTTTAGGTCCCGTTTTAATGTAATTAAGTGGTAGAAAAGATGGGTGTTTTCACACCTATCAGTCATACAATCATTCGGGTCCAAATCAATAAACAAACAATCGGGACAACTGGGGTCCTATTTTATTAAAACTAACATGTTATCCCCCTCGCGGGTTTATAAAACATTTTATAAAAACATTTAAAAGAGTGCGAGGCTATGAACTCACGTTGATATGGGAAAGCGGGTTATCGGCAATTCGGATGTACGGTACGTGCTTCAATCACGGAAACCTAGACAAATAATACTCGTTTACATTTTGAAGCCCAGTGGGCCTATTACAAGCCCAATACTATTAATTGGCCCAATTATACTTTTACTATCAGTATTATACTTTACATGTTGGGCCCAAATGGGTTAAGCCTAATAAATAAGTTTATAAGTGTTTTACTAACTAGTCGGGTTTATAGTCCAATAAGGCTACTTTGGCCCGTTAATGTCTATATGTTGTAAAGTTCGGGTTTTATCGGTTTTTACTTGTTATATAAGTTCATATATCAGTATGTGAGTTTATAAAAGTTTATATTAGACGGGTCTGACCGTCTAAGTTTTATTTTACAAAAACGTTAATCTTTCGGTTTTAGCCGAAAAGACGTAAAACTTAGGATATAGTTTTATAACTTGGAAAAACATTTATACTTGTAATTTATATAACATGTCCCATTTTAATATAAATATTTATACAACTCTTTTATTATAATTATTATCTACTAGTGGGTTTTATATATTTATATATTTTATATAAATTTTTGAGTGCTTATATTATATATTATTTATATAAAATCAGTCCTAAAAATCTAGTTTACTAAAATGGTCATATCTAGAGTTCTACATGGAGATAGAACCCCAAATGTTTATGACATATTCTACATGGTATGTGCTTCATTTTATTCCTTTATAGCTACTGATGAATCAACCTTTAAGTATTTTATAAAATTCGTCCAAAACAGTGTACTCAAATTTGCACTCTAAACTTGTTTTGATCATATCTCACTCATTATAATGATTCCATTGTATGGACAACTCTCACATGTGTACAAGAATCATAGCTTACTGTATATTAATTTATTCAAGCCATTTTATCAGTTTATCATAAGATTCTTTACTGTTTTATACAGCCATCATTTTAAGCATGATTAACCTTTTTACCTATGGTTTTTCATCTCTTTAATCATATTTATCAACACCAAATCCCCACATAATATTTTTATCATAATTCATCATCATATACATATACATAAATAAGGAAAATACAAGATTACATAATCAAAATAACAAGAGGATGGGAAGAACAATCTCTATACCATCAAAGTGATGAAAAGATGGGGTTGATGATGAACAAGACTTGGTTTTGGGTAACCAATCTTATGAGATATCAACATCACTTCTAGGATCACCAAGTATTTGTAGATTCCTCCAAAAGTCAGCCCTTGTTCTTCATGAAAACTCCTTGAGAAATCATCCACAAACTCCCTTGAAAACTCCTTTTTACATGTTAAGATCACCTCCAATCTTCATAACTTCAACGGGTTTTCATCATATGTAAATTATACATATGATTTATGATTGAATCAAGATCAAATGGAGGTTGTTTTGGGTGAAGAGTGGATGGCATAGGGGAGGGATAGAGAGAAAAATGGAGTGGTTTGCATGTGTGAGAATGAGAGAAATGGTTTTGGTATCTTATTTTGTGGTTTGGTAGTTTTAGTCAAGTTTGGAGGACAAGTGTCCATCACTTGACACAAAATGTGTTTAAGTGGCTTATTTTGCCGCCACTTGTTATGGGGGTGGGCAAGTGTAAACTTATCCCATCCCTATTAATTTACGGGTAATCCTCGATTTGCGTGCCCTCGGGTCGTTTTACGAAAAATGTTTTTATAAATTATGAATCAACGGCACAAAACGAATCTAATAAAAATTGTCTCATAAAAAACGGAGTTCGAAAACGTAAATACGTAATCCTAAGGTTTCCGGTTTAGTCGTAAAGGACGTTAAATTAAAATCGTAAGTCCTAATCTCTTCTCGTAAATTTGTGAGTTTATGAACCAACACAAATTTAAAATCTCAAAATAATATTCACGGATAAATTTATTTTCTGAAATGTCAGACTGTCACCAAAAACGGTCTATGTAAACGTAAGCACGTAACGTAGAATCCTCCGGTTTAGACGTAGTCGATGCTACTTCGAGACGTAAACCCAAATTTCTTCCCAAAATAAGTGAGTTCATAATGTAACATTAAAATAATGTTTTTAAATAATAAATGAGAATAAAATATCGACCATAAATTGACGGATTGTCACAAATTCAATTACTCCTTCCCTTTTTAAGACTCCTCTCCAAGATTAGTATCAAAGGACGGTACCATGAATATCCTGCATAGCTTCATATCAGCTTTCAAAACAACAAGTCTTTTAGTTCAGAACAGTGATCCTTGACAATTTGGACCAGTTCTGTATTTTGCTTTTGCAAGCTAATACATATTTTTTTCAATTCCATTAATGTCAAAGGTTTCATACTGTCCTCATCCACATTCGAGAAATCAATCATCAATTTTGATTCATCGGACATGGGGATGAACTTATTGATGATAAGACTGCCTTGACCTGCATTAAAGCTAGTGCCAATAGTCTCAGCTATCTCCATAACACTATTCACCCTTGTGAAAGTGATCTCTGCTGCTACTAGATGTTAATTACTCGGAAAAACACCTCAATGATCATTAGGCTTCCAGATATCTAAAAATTCTTAAAAATGAAAGGGTGATGAAACATTTTGGGTCGATAAAGAAGTTTATAAATGACACCAGCTAAGATGTCAGAGCATACATGGACTTGCGAATGGAAAACTTTAGTTAGAACATAAACAAAGGTAATAATCCTAAGGAAATTAACTAGTCTCTAATAAGCAAGAGTGACAAACACTGTTCATGCATACACTCATGCAAAAGCATGATAGACACACATGAACTCTAGAGTCCTTTGTTCACAAATGCCCCAAAGAGAAAGTTAACTCATATAAAACCTTTGCAACTCCCTAAGTAAGCCAAACATATACCCAAAAGTCTCCCAACCGACCAAACCCAAATCTAGGTCAAATGTCTTGGCAGCATGCACAGTATATCAACTTTGCATGCTACAGTGCCTCACGAATTAGAAAACTAAATCGTACTCACAAGTGGACACAATCTTGAATTGTGCAAGAGTGCTCTAAGAGTACCCAAAAACCTAGAGGTTTACCTCCCCTTAACAGAAGCATACAAATCATTATATGTGAAGAAGCCAAATTTTATTTCAAGATATTAATGTAAACATTCCAACCATCATAAATAAAATTTGCATCTTTGTATCCATCCTAATGTAGCTCCACTTTCCTGCATAGTTAGACAAAAACCACAAAAACACACCAACATAGGCTACCCTTTCCCACAATAATGGGTAGAGATAACATGTCAGTTGATAAAAATAATAACAATGGAAAGACCAACAATGCATGTTCTTTGAGCATCCAATATCCCAATATCCTTGATCATTAACCTGCTTTTGGATAAGCTGCTCAAAAAGAAAATGAATTAGTTTTCTTTGGAGATCCAAGCCTTGTCAGACTTGGATCTGTCTAGTTGTTCAACTAGAGTGGTCTTACTCTTTACCACAAATCCCTGTTCACCCCTTTGTGACCTAAACACCCAATTTGTTCCAATGAGACTAGTAATAACCTTCTCAAGATATTTAAATCTTTTGCAAGTCATTGAAATACCATTAAAATTAGAGTTTTGCTCTTGTTTAGCTTTCCAAGTTATGTGGGATGATGATCTAGACCCTTGAACCTTATTAACCAAGTATCTTTATTTATATGGGCTAAAATAAGGTCTCATACCGAACTTAGAGCTGTCAGCGCTGCATTTGTGCCTGTCAGCGTTGAATTTGTTCCTGTCAGTGCTGAATTTGTTCTTGTCAGCGCCTAAATTAGGGTTTGCTACAGGAACATACTGTCTGTTTGACCAAGTGTTGGTCTTTTGAAAGGGCCTTTGTCCATGGGTATTAGCTGCCTTAGAGAAGAAAGGAGCTGGTCTAGTAGCCTGTGGTCTAATATGGACAAAAGGTCTATGGTTGACATTGGGTGACCTATTGTCAGCGAATGAATTGTATCCACTGATACAATTATAGGTCAAATGTGAGAAGCTCCCACATGAGTAACAAGCCTTTTTGGACACAAACTTAGGCTTAGACTGATAAAACCCTGTCCCATTAACACTAACTTGGCTTTGTGGTGACCTAGGTTTCCTATACATTTCTGCATACTTAACACTAGGATTTCTATTACTAGATGAGCCAAGGTCAACAGGTTTTTTAGTAGAAGGGTTGGTCACAATTATGGGTGTAGACTCATTTGGACTCTCACTAAGCATCCCACCTTTAACAAATAATGTAGGATTGGCTTTCTTCCATTGTTCTAAATCAGTCAACTTCTGCTTATACTCCTCTACTGGGGTAAGAACTCTAGGTGCAGGAATAAATTCCTTTTCTTGGAGTTCTGGAATACCAATCCAAGAGAGATCCTTTCTATGGACACCATAGAAGTTCCCAGCAGGTGTTGGAACAGCCACATATTCTTTCAACCCAATCCCAGACATGTCCCTAGCATCCCTTTGTTCACTAACCCATTTTTCTAGGGTTTGAGAAGCTTTATCAAATCTTTGAATTTTAAGATCTACATTATCTTTGTTTTTTATGGCCTCATCTAACTTAGCTTGTATAACACCATTGGATCTCTCCAAGATGTCACTTACCTCAATACTAGCATTCAGGTCATGAGTCAAAACATTGATTTGATCTTTTAGGTCAAATTCCATTTTCTTATATTCTTCGACAGCCTTTTCAGTTTGAACAAGTGCCACTTGATAATTTGAAAGTCTAGCTTTTACGTCTAAAACATCTGATTTCAATTTTAAAACTCCTTTATTAAGTATTTCATTATTTAACCTACAAGAAGATTCATCACATACCTCATTATCAGATGACGAAGATGACTTGGAACTTGTGGAACTTGAAGTAGAATTGGCCTTAACTGAAAATATCATCAGATACTTCTTTACCTTCTTCCTTAGCCTGGTTCACCTCACGATATTGGATTTCGTTCTTCAAATCAAAGTTTCTCAACAAGCTCTGATACCACTTGTTGATCCCAAACTTAGATCGATTTAGATTTGTGTTGTCGAGATTAAATCAAGTATAAAACATAGAGAAACTTTGTGTATTTGACAATCTAAGTATTATGCGAAAACTAATACTCAGAACAAAGAACAAAACAATGTAAACCAAACTTTCACTTTGATTAATAATATGAATGAATGATTACAATGAAAGTGTTATGAGATATATGGAAGAGGTGTGTGAAAGGGATGTGTCTTATGTCTAACCCTAAGGCCTCCTTTTATAGGTTTAAGGAGCCTTGTACAAAAAGCTAAGATCAACTATTTTAGGAACAGACACAAGATAAACATACTCAAATAACTTATTGACTAAATCTTTTAAACATTTAAGAATATATTCTGAATTCTTATCTTCTTATTTTGTCCACCAGTTTGAAGAATTCATTATTGGCATATTTAGTCCTTGTCTTTGTGTGAAGATTCTTCTTGTCAGCGCCTTGATAATTATTATCAGCGTCTCATCTGTCAGCGCCTCAATTCTTCTTGTCGGCGTCTGAAATCCCTTTGTCAGCGTCTGAGTGACTTAGTTAATTTTATTCCTAACATTCATGGTGGGCCTAATATGTCAAAGAAGTCTAAATTTGTTAAACCATGTCCTTATTATATTTTTTCCTTTTTCAATATTTTTTATGAAAAATAAAAGAAGAAATATATACAATGCAAATATGTTATGCAAATGAAAAATGATTGATGCAAAAATTATGAATTCATATTATTGGTGGCCAAAGTAGATCAAAAATTTGAAAAATGTTTGAAAAATTAATTTTCCAAGTTATCATGAAGTTAAGGCAATGGTCTAGGTAAGATCACTTCGATAGAAGTCTCCGTTACACTTAGGATAAACATTGTCCTCAATATTTAAGAGTATTGGAGTGAACTCCCCTACACTTATGACATTGATGACTTTGTTTAACTCAAGCTAAGGAAGAGACAACTAAAGGGTATTCATTTTAAGCACAATGTTGAATATCATGATAGCAAAAACTAATCGAAGTGAACCAGATACACGGGCCTCCTCCATGAGCTCCAAGAATGAAATGAGAGAGATCAACCCTTGAAACAAACACCAAAAGACGAAGAAAGGCCACCCCTCCACTTTAACTCTACTATAACACCCTTTTATTAAACCTAACCTATTTAAATCTACTATATGTTTTCTAACCTAGTTATTCAATACTAAGGGTAAAAAGTCATGCCCATAAAGGGAAACCTTGAAGAAAGTCCACCAGGGTCAAATACATAATTTTCATCCCAATAATAGCTCAATCCCAAGGTGGGAATCACAAACCAGGGTAAAATAGTCGAGGTTCTCTTAAGCAAAAGATGGTCACAATGAAAGGTATGATAAAAAGGTAATGATCCCATTTTTCTAAAGAATTTTCCTTTTATAGCATCAGATGGATACTAAGATAGCTCAAAAATGTTTATACCAGGATCAAAAACCTTTTCCTTTAGGGGAAACTGACAAGTCAAAGAAGTGTTTTCCTTAGAAGATTCCCCCTTATAAAAATTCACATCATTAGACACCGAACGTTGAAAAAGAGGTGTTAAAACACAAGTAATATGAACCTTCGGGTCTTCTTTTTCTTTTCCTTTTGAAAATTTTTCATTAAGGTCCAAATAATGGTAAAAGTCATCATCTAAGTCCAAGGTAGGAGAGTCGTCCTCATCCAAACTCAATGAAGAGATAAATGACTCATTAGAATCATGGGAAAAATCATCCTCAATTGGAAAGTAGGTATCTAGAAACTTGTCTAAATCCTCATCAAAAGTAATATCCTCTAAAGTAGTATCACTCTTTAAAGGTTTAGGATCCTCCTCAAGAATAACCAAATCCAACGGCGGATAGGTATGACAATAAGAGTCACTAGGAGGCTCAAGTAGAGGAGGACCACTCGTAGAGATGATATGAGTCATAGACCTTAAGGGTATAGAAAGCTCATCACTATAATCATCATTAACTTCCTCATTGTCATTGAAAAGTGGGTTATCAAGTGATGTTTGAAAAATAGGGTTTGAATAGATCACAAAATCATCAATGTTAAAGTCTTGAGTTTCAAAAACATTCAATGAGGAATTAATGGAGGCTATGGTCTCAACATGGGGAATCTCATAATTCCTACTTTGACAAGCTTCATGAAAGTATTCATGACAAACTTCATCGATTTATCATTGTTATTCACCCCTACATCATCACTATGATTTACCGCCTCGTCAAGAACATCAATATGATTAACTGTTTCATAACCTTGAGGTTTCTTAATGACTTTTCCCATCTTAAACGCAACTTTCTCATCCTCAACTCTCATAATAAATTCTCCTTCCGCCACATCAATAAGAGTATGACCCGTCCTCAAGAATGGTCTACCAACAATAAGAGGAACTCTCGGGTCCATATCATAATCAACCACTACAAAGTCAGCCGGAAAGGTAAACTTATCCACACCTACAAACACATCCTCCGCAATACCTACCGGGTAAGCTATGGTACGATTGGCTAACTCAAGGGTCATTCTAGTTGGAGTGAGCTCGGGAAGAGAGAGTTTTTGCCAAACCTATAAAGGCATGAGATTTATGCTTGCCCCTAGATCCGCCAATGCCATGCAATTTTCCACCCCGGGAAAATTACAAGGGATCAAAAAGCACCCTGTATCTACAAGTTTTGTAGGTAAGGTTTTGAGAAACACGGCGGAACAATTCTCGTTAAGGGATGTGTTGGGCAAATCCACCAATTTTTCCTTGTTGGAGAGGAGATCTTTGAACATCTTAGCAAATTTTGGCATATAAGCAAGAGCTTCCGCAAAGGGGATGTTTATGTTGAGTTGCTTGAACATCCTCAATAAGATTGAGACTTGTATATCATCCTTTTTTTTCAACTTGTCCTTTCTCAATCTTGAAGGGTAAGGAAGGTTTGGTTTTGGTGTAAGTGGAGTAGGTGTTGTAGTGGAAGATTTTTCTTTGTTAGCTTCTTCATTGGGAGTTGTGGAAGGTAAAGGAGAAGTGGGCATAGGTTGAGAAGGTGGTAGTGATGAAGTAATAGAGCTTGGAGGTGATGAAGAAGATGTAGAATGCTTATCACAAGTTGGAACCTAAGTAGGCTTATCAATAGAAGGTGTAGGAGGTAAAGGATCATTAGTCGTTTTTCCACTTCTTGTTGTGATATCATTGACATTGGCCATAGGGTTTGTTTGTGTGTTAGAAGGTAAATCCCCTTGTTGTATTTGATTTAAAAGCATCATAAACTTCTTGTTTGTTTCCTCATGAATTTCCCTCATTATTTTCTCATTAGCTTGAAACCTCCTTTCATTCTCTTGATTCATTTTCTGAAGAAGCTCAATGGTGTTATAATCATGTGGCATATTCCCTTGAAAACCTTGGGGTTGGAAAGGTGGAGGTTGATTGTAAAACCCTTGGTTGTTGCCTTGATATTGTGGCCTCGGCCCTTGGTTCCTGTGTAACAATTGAGGAGGGAATCCCGGTAGAGCAAGATAGTTTTGAGACATGTAAGAAAGATTGTTTGGATTTATGTTGGGTTTGAAATGTTCTCGATGTTCTTCTTGGTAAGCATAACACTCCCCTTGATAACCTTGAACTTTATCACATTGTTGGTAGGAATGGGGACCTCCACAAGTCTCACATGAAAGAGTAATAGCATGCACATCATTGGTGGAATTGTTCAAGGAAAGGCCCTTAATGGCTTGGATTAGTTCTTGATTTGTCTTAAGATTCATCTCATGATCCCTATCTATTCTTTGGAGTATCTCTTGGTGAATCTTGAGGATTTGGTTATCACAAGGTGTTTGAGAACTATTTTGCACAACATGTACCTTTTCTTCAAATTGTGTGTTAGTTTGCACCATTGATTTGGTCTCAATAATGTCCCAAGCTTCTTGAATGGATTTAGCAAGAATATTTCCACCTGCGGAAGCATTGAGTGAATCTTGATGGTGTGGTCTTAATCCATTATAGAAAGTGTTGATTTGGTGAACCTCATTGAATCCATGATTTGGGCATTTCCTCAATAACTCCTTGAAATTCTCCCAAGCCTCACTAAATGTATGATCATTCCTTTGTTGAAAACCAATAATTAATTTTCTCAAAGCCGTAGTTCTTGATGAAGGAAAGAACTGGTTCAAAAACTTCTTCCTTAAATCCTCCCAAGTGAAGATGCTCATAGATGGTTACCTATCATACCAATTTCTAGCAAGACCCTCTAAGGAGAATATGAATAGGATCAACTTAATGGCATCAGGAGGGACCCCATTATACTTAAGTGTATTGAAAAGTATCAAGAACCTCTTAATATGGTCGTAGGGGTCATCTATGGGTCTCCCTAAGAAGGGGATAGAAGATACCAAAGTGATCATATGTGTATTAAGCTTAAAAGTGTGTGCGGATATCTCGGGTATAACAATGGGATCGGGATTTCCCTCCACATTTGATTGGAGAATCTCCATAATAGGACGTTGATCCATGGCTACAATAGCGGTGTCGAAAGCGCGATAATCGTGATCGGCTTGATGGACGGTTCTGTTGTTCTTCCTTTTTGGAGAACGAAATACACCAATCGGTATGTTTACACGTGTGCGAGTACACATGTAAGTAAACCCGAGGAGTGAGAGAGGAGCTCTCGGTCGACTTTTGAATGACAAGAGATTATCTCCCTCGAGGTGCAATAATTAATATCCACAAGAAAATATAATATATGTAAGTAATACTTGGGTGGCAAAACCCCCAACAAGCTTTCCTTCTTAGAATACTCACTAGTGAACGGGGGGTTAGGTGGCGCGAAGCACTTAAGTACCTATTAACCCTTAGACGGCATTTTATAGCACGTCGCCTATCTATTCACTTTAGTAGTTTGTATTCTTTGAATTCTTGCCTATTGGAAGTATTTATCTATTTTTGCCTTTAATTTAATTTGATCGATACACGTGTCAAGAACCGGAACGCTCCCGAACACGGTGTATTGCAAAAGCAATACTTATGAAAGTATGTGTATTGAGTTTTCGTATACGTATACTTATTTACATATAATAATATATCAAAAATATTTTTGTATTTATTGGGTTTTTAAATAAAATACTATATGTACGTAAAAATCGATGAAAACCAATAATATATATTTTTGGGTGCAATCTTTTAGGAAAAAGATTGTTTTTTGGATTTTTTATTTTTTTGGTTCAATTCTTTAGGAAAAGAATTGATTTTGTGTTTTTTTATATGTTTTTGATTTATAATGCGTAAAATAACGTTCACAAAGTGAACGGATCCCAAAATGCAATCGTCTCACTCAAAACCGTTAATCTTCACGAAAAGAACTGGCACGGCGCCATTTAATAATTCGTTTTTAAGTATCGTTCGTCTCGGTATCTAATCGAATTGATTTAACGTTTTAAAGCTAGGACTTGATTGTTTTTGGTTATAAAATCTTGTTTTGGTATTTTATACTACTTTGACAACTTTAACAAGTAAAACTCCTAAAAATGTAAAATAATATCTATACTGCTACATATACGTACTACACTAAATCACGTTGCACGTACAAAATTTAACGCACAAAGTACAAGTTTAAACAAAATGTAACAATCTAACAATTTTATAACAAGAAAATAACAAACTTGCAAAATAACAAAATAACTAATTTTAACAAATTTTCTAACTAAATTTTAACTAGCTATCTTTTATACAAGTGAAATTAGAAAATTTATAAAAGCTAGATTTAAAAAAAAACTAAAAATGCAATTAAAAGCTAAATGATAATGGTCCTAAAATATAAAAGTAGATTTTGTTAAGTTTAAAAGTAGATTTAGGCAATACTGGTTGCAAAATACGTTTAACCAATTTGGACAGTAGGTCCAAATATGATCCCAACTTCCCAAAAGTTGATCCAGTTCTACTTAACAAAGAAAGATTAACAGATTTGTGCTTGTTAATTGAATAGGACCAGTAACGAAATAACAAGTAACAAGTTCAGGAACTGATACTGACTATTCAATAAACTTCTACAAATTGCCTTAAAACAAACAGTAACATATTCAAATTTAAGTCTTGTGTAAAACTAATCAATCTCTTAACCTACAAAAGAACAGTTCTAATTTATAATCTGAAACAAAAATCTTATCAACACTTTGATCATCTCAAATACTCAGTGTAAAACGAATTACCAAACACTCTTGTATTGAAAATATAGAACTTGACAAAGCTAAGTCGTTAGAATAAAGGCACTGGCGAAAACAATTGTCAAACTAAATCCCTATATTCCAAGCACTAACTAAAGCAAAAATTTCAGAAAATTCAGGTATCTTAATACTTGAATGTAATTTGCAGATAAGTAACATTTATCAATCATTCAAGAATAGAATATTCAAAGAAAATCTGCAAACAAAAACTACAATCGCAAACTAAACAGCTAGTTTAACTAGGAATATGCAGAAATTGAAAACGTGCTTAACCTGCACTTCCAGTCCTAGTCTGTTGTGGGCGAAGCAGAGCGTTGAGCTCGCTTTTGCTATAAGAAAATACAGGTCTGCTACTATATCAGTAATCCAAAAGCACCGTTCCTGAGCTGCAATCTAACAAGCTGAAACGAAACAAAGAAATACCTGGACGAAAACTACCATTCATATTCTATTACTCAAATAGAAAATTTAAATGTATTTACCAAAAGCCAAAAGCTAATAACAAACTGTTACTACCAAAAGAAATTCAAGATAAAATCAAAAGTCTATAAGCTACTTATTTAATCAGCAACTTCAGATCATTTGTAAAAGAACTGAAAACTTAGAACTGCTGACCTTCTAACGAAAATGTGAAACGGACTGAAAATCTTTGAAAACATAATGTCTTTCACTTGTTAAATCTATTAACATGTAAAAACTGCTTCAAATATGTCTCATAAGCTAATAATGAGCCTATGATTAGTTTGCTTATTTATACTAAAGAAGATCAAACAGATTGTATGCGATGATTTAAAGGCTGAGATCAAGAGTACGACTTGAACTCAAAACATTTGCAAATCACTTGTAGCTATCACACAAACAAATCATAAGCTCATAAGGAGCTTATGGCAGCAAAAGCTTAAAGGAGAAAATAATGAGAAGGTTGAATGTAAAAACAATGAACTTTATTAATAGAAGAATTTGGTTATAACTAACAACAAGAATGTAACAGATTACAAATGCGGATTTCAACTAAACTCATCAATAGAATTGACTAGCAAAAACAGGTTTATGAAAACAGGGGAAGAAGCTAAGTGATTAAATAAGAAGAACTTCAATTCTCATTAATTGTGAAAAAATGAAAATCTGTTACAACTATATAAACTGAATTATTAATTAATATAACAGAATTGAAGACACTGTTTGAAAGCTATTACTACATTTATCCTAACTGTCTAACTGTGTGTAATCTACACCTAGCTAACTGTTTTTGAATGAGGGGATGTGTGGGATATTTATAGACAAATTGAGTGAGGAGGAGTATGTTTGTTGACGTGGTATCACCAATCAAACTCTGACACGTGGCCACTTAGGGTTCATCCCGATTTTCATAATTGGGGAATTCATGTATTATTAATGATATAGCAATTGATATGCATCATCGAACTCGTCATTGCTTGTTGTTGATTTTTTCTGAAGAAACCGTTACTTGAAATTGCCTCAATAATTTTCTACTCGCTGATCTGATGAATGGTGACGTGTCCACTTGAGACTGGGTAAGAGAAAGATACACATATTGAATCCATATACTCGACAGTGCTATACTCCCATTGGCTGAAAATCTTGCGTGGAAGTTAATTATTCGTAGGCACAGCTCATTTGAGGTTTCCACTTTTGTCAAAATCAGTCCATGAAGTCTTTAAACTATGGCATATTAGTTATTCCTTTGTAAAAACTTTGTAATAACTTTCATAAGTGTTGCAAGAACAGTCCTTGAATCTTAAATAAACAGCAACATTGGCCTTTGAACTTTATGTCTTTGTCATTTTTGTCTTTTCTTCGTCTTTTCTCAGATTAATCCCTTGAAAACTCATGTTTGCTCCAAAATGTATCTTGTTTACCTGAAAACACATGAAACACAAATACCCACGTAATTCTGATATTTTTCCGTTAATATAATGTATTTGACTTTGTTTTGAGTGGTTTTTGGATCATTATTGATGAGTGTTTTCACACTTATCAGTCAACCTTTGTTGGAATAGGAATTTCCTTTTCTTTAACCACCTCGGGTTCTTGCTCCACTTCCCTCACCGGAGAGGTACTCACATGTGGAAGCAAAGCTCCGTCTAAAGCCTTCCCACTACGTGTGGTTATAGCTTTCATCTCACCCTTCGGGTTTGGAATGGTGTTGCTAGGTAATTCACCTGAAGAAGAGGAGGGTTTGCTCATAAAAGACTCAAACATCGAAAGCAATTTGTTTTGACCTTGTTCCAAACATTGTTGCATACGAATTTGACTTTGCTCTAATCTTTGCTCAAAACGGTTTTGGTTTTGCTCTAGTCTTTGTTGATTAAGCTCAATCTTGTTATTTTTCCCTTTAATCGTATTTTGAAACTCATTTTTCAAAGTTGCCATTTGTCCTTGAATATTGTTTTGAAAAGCTTTAAAATTTGCCTCATTCGTGTAGCTTGACAAATAATTTTGTTTGTTATGAAATCATTGATTGTTTTGATTAGCATTAAACCCATTTCCTTGATTGAAATTCCCTTGGTTACCACGGTTTAAATTATTCCCGTTGTTTCCATTGTTGTACCTATTTTGAACCGGTGGAAAACCCGGTGGAGCAACATGATTTTGACGAGGAACTTGACCGTTAGGGCCATAAGTTCCCGTCGCGGCAAAAGCACTAGCTTAATCAAACCCCGTGGTTGAACAAGCATAATTAGGATGTGCTCCACCACATGATACACAAAAATTCTCAACCGCATTAACCGAAGCGGGAGTGGTCTTCCTAACCTCACTCAACAAAGTCGCGAATCCACTATCAATCTTAGAGTCCAATCTAGCTATCTCGAGATTAAATGAATTCACATTGGAAACAACCGGTGTGTTTCGTGAATATTGCACTCTAGATTTATTTTCAATTATACCCCACGCGTCTCTCGAAGTTTTTCTTAAAAGATTACCACCCGCGTCGGCATTTAAAGAAGCTTGTTCAACCATATTAAGCCCATTATAAAAAGTATTGATTTAGTGTAATTCCGAGGAACCATGGTGTGGAAATTGTCTTAACAAATCTTAAAACCTTTCGCAAGCAACTCCAAACGATTCATGCACTTTTTGTTCAAATCTAGTGATCTCGTTCTTAAAGTGTGTTGTTTTGGATGGTGGAAAGAAGTAATTCATAAACTTAGACACTAAATCATCCCATGTCAAAATCGAACCCGATGGTTCTTTCTCATACCAAATCTTAGCGTTCCCCTCGAGCGAGTACGGAAAAATCATGAGCTTAATCGCGTCATTCGGCACATCACTAAACTTGAGAGTCGAGGTAATACGATAAACATTCCGAATGTGAGAGTGCGAGCTATCGGTCTCATTTCCACGAAATTGGTCGGCACTAATGAGTGATAAAAGACCCGACTTAATCTCATAATGATCCGCCAAAATAGTCGGCACAACGATTGCTTCCCCATACCCTTCGTTGGGTGCATGGAGCAATTCCTCCATTGTTCGGTTATCGGCCATCTCTACAAAAATAGGTGGAATCTCGGGTTCCACTATTCGTTGTTGACGATTTCAATTTCTACGAGGAATATTTTCAAGCCTATCGTAATCAATCGAAAGTCGAGAAGATCGTAATTGCATAAACCAAAGTGACGAGAATTTTAAAGGGTTGAAGAAAAGAAATTAGACAAGAAGAAGAATATTTTTGGTATTTTTATTTGGTATTGCTCAATCAAAAAGATTGATAAAAACAAGGAATAAGGATAATTACTATGGAAGTAATCTACCCTCGGTCGACTTTGAAACGATAGGTAAAAACCTAAACGTCTCGAGGTTCAATAAGTAAACTACAAAAATAAGGTATAATACTACTTGAGTTGGCAAACCAATAATCGGTCGTCCCTCTTAATATACACACAAGCAAGCGGGGAAACGAGATGGTACAAAGCACTTAAAAACCTTTTTCCTTAGACGGCCTTTTATAGCACGTCGCCTTATACCCACCTTATAGTTTGTATAAATCGAGTTCAAACTTTTTATTAGTATTTATCTATTTTGCCTTTTTTTCGTTTTGGATTCGAATACAATAGATAGGTGATGAAATCTGAACTAAGGTCTTATTTGGAAGTAGGTAAATTTATTGTTCTACATAATATAATATAATAATCACAAAAAACACGAAAAACGATACATACTATAATAATAGAAAAATAACAAAACTTTCTGAGGACGGAAAGGGTCTTCAACGATCAACAAATCTCCAAAAAGACGAATCGTACACAAGATCCCCGGCAGCGGCGCCAAAATTTTTGATGTGTCGTGGAATGTATATTAATTAGATCTCACATCGTACACGGCAGATTAATCACCAGGCAAATCTGAGTACGACTTTCAACATTCCTAAACTTCCAAGCTTGACTCAGAATTGATCTCACATGAGGCTCCCACTCACTCATCCTTTCAAACTTACCTACTTCTCTTTAAACCTTTCAATTCAAGCACACAAATTCATTACAATCGACCCAAGATTAGCAATCTCATCCATCTTCCAAGTCCTAACAAACTCAAATCTCCACATACCAGCTACAACCTTTGAAACAACTTTTCTTTCACATCAACCACCTAATCACCCACGTTTTCAACCACATATCTATCATACATCAACTAATCAAACATCCTCATACCCGATACAAGTTGTAAGAAATCAGGTGTAAAATCGTCCAACATCTGGTCTACTGTCCTAGACCCTCGGCCGTATATAAGGTCATTATTTAAAATTATATACATATGCATTACATAAAGAAAATTACGATAACAAGTACTCAACGTACTTTCAACAATATTAGTACATCATCTTAGTATTTACTTAATAAATACTCTAAAAATCATTTTAGTTTTAAGGGATACATCTCACTATAAAACAATACAAAACAAATAATCTTACTGGAGCCTTGCGGAGAAGTTGCGTGCTTTTGTAAAATATTTTCGACACCAAAGTTATAGTTTAGGATATTTTTCAAAATCGACCTAATTTGCTATAACTAAAAAGCTCCGATTACCAATCTTTAACACCCCCAAATTACATTGCGCAGCGGAAATACACATTTTGGTGCTAAACACAAACATCGTTATACAAGACACTTTGAACAATCTTAAAATGATACATTTGAAATATAAAAGGATATAATTTAACCATTGTCTAAAACCTTCGATCCCAAGTAAAACAATTTTTGAAATATCAGAGTAACATTTAGGTCCCCTAAATATATCAACCAATCAACAACCATTTTTACCAAAGTACAAGACCGTACATTATTATTTTTATGGCAAAAGGGAAATAAATTTATTTTAGACCAAGCAACACAAAAGCAACCCGCAATCCTTCTCCAGCAAGCTCCGCAATTCATCAACTTCAATCACCTGAAATACATGCTTAAAATCATCAAAAAAACGGTTGAGCGAGTCTATAGGTTTTCCAAATCATCATTTGAACACAAAAGAAAAATCAATCAAGATCATTTAATAGAATTGTCGTGCACGCAATCTATTAATCAGGCATTCTGGCATATAGCAATAACTATAGAATTGTATTAAGCTCATGAGACCGACCCCTTAACTTAGTCACCCACGCCTAAAGCCGACATGACTAGATGAATTCCAGTGCCCCTACTAGGGTATCAATTGTAAGTATACCACATTCTCATTCTCGTAAAATTATCCTTCCCAGAGGTTACTCAACATAAAGCCCTGGTCTCGGATAGGGTCGTGATGTGTCGTGGAATGTATATTAATTAGATACGTTATAGGGTAAAATAGAAAATTACCTTTAGGAAAAAGTAATAGACTAAAATTTACCAAAGACGGATTTAATTAAACACGTTGATGAACCAAGTTCGTTGTACACGAAGATCAAGTTAATTTGAGACGTTTTGTTTCGATTTGGACAATTGATTCAAATGGGTTATCGGTATTTTAACTAAATTACTCCTACAAATTTAAAATTATTAAAATCCTAAGTGCATGGATCGTTCCCCATTTTTTTATCTAAAAGACAATTATCTAAAATTTAAACTATTTAAAATTAAGTATTTAGAATTCTTAAACTATTTAAAATCAATTAAAAATTTATCTATTTAATTAGAAATACTTTTACACTAATAAAAATCTATTTAAACAAATCTAACAACTATTTAAAAATTTACTTTTTCTTTTAATAAACAAAATATATGTAACACACTTTTTATTTAAAACTAAATTATTTAAATTTATATTATTTAAAAACTAGTTTTAAATTCTAAATTCAAATAAAATATGTTTTTTTATTTAAAACTTTATAAAAGTAATTTATATAACTAATAATTAAAATTAAATAGATTAAAACTTGTATTTAAAAAACTATTAAATAAAGGTGCCAGCCCTACTATCAAGCTATATTAATTTGACAGACTAAATTAAAACCCAAATCAGAAGCTGGCAGAGTTGGTAAACATGTTAGGTACGTGACTAGGAGGTCACAGGTTCGAGTCCCATTGTGGACGAATTTTTTTTACAATTATTTTTGACAATTATTTTTGGACATGAAAATTAAATCCAAAGTCTTAGGAGTGACTGTTAATGTGAGATATATTGGACTGTGAATATCAGTACCAAACTATACGTTTGGAACTGAATATGTAGCAGACAGTTATACTACTTATAAAAATAATGCAGTTAACTAAATAAATCCATCATTTATACAGATAAACCAAAATCCAATTACAATTACAAGTAAAAAAACATGCAAGAAAATCGATTCAGATTCATCAATCCAGATAAACAAGTGCAGATTTAATCCAACTCATTATATATCAGTAAACTCAAAGTCCAAAGACAAGTAAAATACATGCAAAAATACATTCATCAATTCAGTTTTACCAAAGATAATATCAGTGCAGAGAAAGTTAACCCAAAACTTTAACAGTAATCATAAATCAGTAAGAATAAAGAGAAATACAAAATTAGTTAAAATCAAAAGTAGGAACAAAATCAATTCAAACCTAGAAGGTAAATAAAAACATCAAACTACCAATATTATACCATTTTTTCATTAGATATACTCAACTTAAAATACTACAGGCAAAGTATAACTCAGCAGACTAAATTTAACAATAACTCAAATAAATCTAAGCAAATTAAACCTGCGAGCAGTTTATTTAGAAATATTTATCTATAAAAGCTTGAACTACTTAAACTTACAAAAACCACATCAAAAATAATATAAAATAATGACGTGAGCAGTTTCATAACAATATGCAGATTCACAAACTCCATTTAGCAAACATCAATTAAAAGTAAATGAATCCATAAAACAAATGTAAAAATGTGACAACCCTGGTTTTTGAGGTTCGTCACTTATTCTTATTTTTGGGGTATTTTGTGTGACTATGTGATTTATGTTTTTATATTTGTGATTTTGGGGATGAGAATGGACGAAATGAGGTACATGATTTGTAAATCATGGTACGGGTTAGAAATGAAATGACTTCAGAAATGAACTGCGGTAAAGTTCGGATATCGTTTTTACAAGGTTTCGTGTACGTATCGTATGTTGTATTTATGTATTAAGTACATATTTTATGGTTAGGATATGTTTTAGAGATACTTTCCATAATTAGAAACATTTGGAAATGACGGTTAGTTCGGAAATTAGGTAGAAAGCCGAAAAATTAGCGAATAGGTGTTCGGTTTTGATCCGGAAGGGTCTAGATGTTAAGCAATGGTAATAATAAGTTAATAGAAATTAAATTAATAAAATAATGAAGGGGGAGTCAGAATTGTGGGCCCCATCGCAGAATATTTTAATAAAAAAAGATAATTACCATATAGGAGTCCTAATTGGGCCTAAACTTGATCAGGAGGTTACCAAATCATATATAAACACCCCAAGACCCCAAAAAACGACCCATAAACCTTAAATTAAACTCTACGTCAGTCAAATAGCAATGGATGATCAAGAAGAGTCGAATTTATGCTCAGGATTTAAAGGTATGTAATGAAACTAGGTTGATTAACGTTAATTTACGTATTTGTAACCTACTATGATGGATTAGGGTTTGAGATTCATAATTTTTGATTAGGGTTTGTTAATGTTATGTAATTAATAATGTAACTAATGGGTTTTTATCATTGTAAATCTTTTTTAGGTTTTAATTCGGTTTTATATATGATTAATTAGATTAATTATGAGAAAATCGTTTTTTAAAACTGGGCAGAAATTTAGGTCACTTGTTTTGATCATATCTAGAGTTCTACAAAATTTTATTTTTCGAATCTTATGTCCCTGAAAAGGTAATTGAATTGGATTTCAAATTCAAGAAACTAGAATTGAATTGGATGTAGGGAAGTGGGTCAAAAACAGGTTACAACAGGGGGAGGTGAAAACAGTTTTTGGGACACCGGGTTTTCAATTTGTATTTTAAGGTGATTGGGGTACATAGAAGTTCAATTGAACCATCTAATAAACGTGGGAGTTGTTTTATAAATTAAATAAGAGACCTGGAGTAAGGACATATGGTTTCTTTTACAGAGAGCATGGGTTTGGTTAGGTTGGCGTTTGGCTAATAGTTTGATGACTAAAAACCAGAACTATTTTGGGAGAAAAGTAAACGGGATAGGTATCAAGTTTAACTAAGTTAAGGACTTGTTAGGGACGGGAAATGTAATGCTTAGAGCATATAAACGGGGTATATATATGGGATAATGTTAAATATCCATCATAGGTTGATGAACCATTTTAGTATTTGGTTCATGTATTGATTGGGTGCATTTGATTGTTAGCTTTTTGCTAGTGCGTTGATTGTTGGAGAAGCTCAATCAGGTGAGTTTCATAGTCCCATGTCTTTTATATTTTTTACTTTAGATGGAATGGAAGAGACATTGTATGGTTTTGTAACTAATGTTGTGAATGTTTTTATGGTTTGTGATGGACTTGTGTGTACACTTATGTGATTAGCTGCTACGTGATTCTTGATTGTTATTGTGGTTTGACTTGGTACCAAGGGGATTCTGACAAGACGGGGCCTTGGGATTGGTTCATAGGTGTATGGGCGCCTATGGGACCATGGTTATTGGTAAGGCTTGGAGCCTTGGAATTATGGTTATTGGAAGGATTGGACCCTTGGATTTGTGGTGATTGGTTAATCTTGAATGCTAGTTGTTAATACATAATTGTAGCACATTGTCCATATGTTCTTTTGTTAGTGGTTGTTATTCACAACTTATAATTGATTTGGAGTAGGAGTCTAAACCTATGACTCTCACCAACATTATTGTTGACGTGTTTTAGTGTCTCTTTCAGGTGTTAATGTGGTTAAGCGTGAGAACATAAGTGGATAGGATTGGAGTCGCGTAGGAATTCATTTAGAAGGAGATCCCCGTTCCTTCATAGATTTCTTTTGTTTGATTGAATAAGTGATACTACGAGTACTTTTATGTTGATGTTCGTTTATTTGTTTGTCTTTGGTAAGAGGTGGGAATTTCATCTACTTACTTAGACTCCTACATTGTTGAGATATTGTCATGACATTTGTGTCACCTTTTATGACATTTATATTTCATATAGTTCTCCCTATAGACACGCTATTGTTGTGATGATATCCATATGTCACGCCCTATATTTCGCCATAGTGGGGTGTGACAGAATGGTATCAGAGACAAGGATTATAGAGAACTAGGTTGCCTAGTCTCGTAGCCTAGTCTATAGCTTAAGGGTCCTCGCATATAGGCATCATAGGAATATGTGTGCATTTGATATTAATTGAAGTTTTTCTGGATGGCATTGGGTTTTACTTGTGATGTTTGTTAAGTTTTGACTAGTATGGGTTGAACCATAGTAGTTCATACTTAGCCACATGTTATTTTCTTTTTGGGTTGTGACTAGTGCGGTTGAACCATAATCGTCCACTAATAAGTGTGTAAACACTTATCTTTTTGCCACTAAAATCAAGGAAAAACAATACCTAATCATGTGTTTAATATCGTAAAAGTCGGAATTACGCGTGGTTTTATGTTTGTGTGTGAAATAGGTACAAATGATCAAAAGGAAAGAAAACACGGGATTTCACGGTCAAATATTGAAGAAAAATACAAGAAAGAGACAAAGACAAAGTCAAGGAACCAAAAGTGAACCAAAGATCACGAAAACCGGAAAATCCGACACGGGTTTAAAGGAAAGATCAACTAAGCCAATTTCATGTTCGATTTTAGCAGATTTAATCTTTTTGAAGATATTTGAGCTTTGTGGGTCCCACATTTTGGTATTGGGCTCAAAAGCCCAATAAGACAACAAGTGATATTCATATTGGGGAAATAAGCCCATGCAAGGCCCAATTACATGATATATTAGACGGATGGAGTATACATGTTGCAACTTGGGCCAAAAGCCCAAATAAAATGTAAGTGTGGAAACGAAATTTAAATAAATTTCAGTCAAAGAATTGGGTTAGTGGCCCAAAACGGAGGAAACATAGTTGTGAAACGACTGGGGTCAAAATTTGGTCAACTCACTCTTTTATTTACTTACCCCACTCACACACGTTTTATTAAAACGTTTTTACCCACACCACAAACACCTTTCGTTACAACCTAGATAACCCACCCTCTTTCTCTCACAAAATAAACAACCAGACACCTTTTTTACCCCAAATCTCAAACCCTAATAAAAAATTACACCAGAAATAATTGGGGCTTTTGCTTAAATCATGTGAATCACACGATTGGGAATTAATTCCCCCTTATTTCGGGAAGAACGTGATGGGTGGTCCTCATCAAACGTGGCCAATCTCTCTCATGTGATTGGCTTAAACAAATCACCACCCCAAATCCTCAAATAATATCAAGCCACATAAGCCTGGAAGAAGCACAAGAAACACAACCCCTTGACACGTTGGCAATCCGTGTGCAAGGGGTGTGTTTTCAGCCATTGGATCGAAAAATTAAAGAAAGATAAAGAGAAAAGATGCGTTTAGCGGCCAAGATTGGAGATTTCTCCACAAAACTTCTTGAAGAAGCCATGGGGGTTGGCTATAAAAACCCCCTGATTGTGTAATTTTGTTGGTGTGCCATTTTTTATTTTATTTTTATTTTTATGCAAAATTAGTTTTTAGGGTAAATTGTGATTTCTCTTTTCTAAGTATTGTAATGTTTTAATTATTATTAATGAAAGTTTGTTCGTTCAATTCGTGTCTTATTTTTAATAAAGTTCTTAGTATTGTTGTTTATTATTAAAATCTTTAAACTGTTAAGTTATAATAATTAAAATATTAAATATCTTGTTTAAATAATTTAAAATAAATATTGGAAGGAATTTCCCCTACTGGGAAGTTTTAATCAGATACTATTCGAAGATAAGCTTTTGGTTCGAGATTTGATGTTGATGTTTCATGGTGGGTTTTGATTCGATCTAAAAGGGGGCTCAACGCTCACCCTTCTGCTCAACGGATTCGACACCAGGTTCAATCTCCTCTTAGTTTTAAGTTTAGATTTATTAGTTTATTTGTTATGCTTGGTATTTGCTTTGCTTTAATCTGATTGAAGTTACGTTTCGGTTATTTGATTATTTGTCTGCATATCTGTTTAGTTACGGAGTAGTTTATGTTTGAGTTTATTTTGTAATAGGATTGAGATTGCCAGTTTGTTAGTCTGCATATCTGATTTGTGTTAGTGTTTGAGTTTGCTTATATATGAGTTCGTCTTTGTCTAAATAGTTGCTGATTATTTGGTATTTTAGATTGTTTGGAAGTTAGTTTTTTAAGTCTGATAGTATTAGTTTTAAGTTTTATGGATATTTAGGTCTGTTAGTTTAAGTTTGGATTATTTAAGTTTAAGTTGCTCATTGTTTAGTTCTTATATGCTTAGGTTTTGTTTGCTGTTTGCTTATTTTTCATCCTATCTGCTTATTTTTCTATTATCTGCTTATTATTTCAGTTTTTATCTGCTTATTAATTTGTTCTAGTTTATATCTGCTAAATAGTTTGTTTAGCTGTTTGCTTATTTGATTCAGCTATGCTTATTTGGTTTTTCTGATTACTGGTTTTAGCTGTTTAAAATCTCAGACCCAATTGGTCTGAGAGTTCATTATTCCAAAAAAAAAATATTCCAAAAAGGTCACTCACGGGACTCGAACCCCTGACCTTTAGCTCATTAGCCCAACAAGTTAACCATATCCTCTAGTGCTTCTTTTTAGTTTATCTTTAGTCTGTTTAATTAATATATGGTACATTAGACTGTCAGTTTTATTAATTTAGTTTAATTCAAGTTTTAGTTTAATTAATTTTAATTAAAAGTTCTCTTTATATTCATTTTTTTTTAAAAGTTAAAAATAAAAATAAACAAAATGAAATTTTTTTATTACTTTTAGAAATTTAAATGGTTTTCAAAATTAGTTTTTAAGATTCGTTTTAATTAATTTAGTTTTATTTAAAAATAGTTTTAAATAGATTTCATTAAAATTTTTAGTTAAAAAATTAATTAGAGTAAATTAGATTTAAATTAGACTTAAATTTTATATAGTTTTAAAATAGTTTAATTAGTTTTAATTAAGTATTTTCAATTTAAGATTTTCCTTTTAATTAGATTAAATAAGTTTTTAATTAAATAGTTTTTATTTTTTAAATACCAATCAAGTTTTAGTTACCAAGAACAATTAATCCACGTTTAAATCGGATATCAATTCGAGTGAGTCGAGGAAACGAACTTAATTGCACAAAAAATTAGTAACATTATCCACGCTAGTCATTGTTGTATTTTGCTTAAATTATACATTATAGTACATAATTTGATACATGGTAGTTTCTGTCTTTGTTGAGTTATTTTATGTACCTGAGGTATAGTATTTTTCTTTGGATGTTTAAGTCACGTTCCCTAATAATCATGTGGTGGTTCGAGTTACTAGGAGTAGGTGGATAGGAAGGATTTTAAGTTGTTTCCACTCTGATGGGCGACATGATTTATAATTGATTAGGTTTCGTTTTGGATTTTGTCTATGTTGTTTTACTAGACTATGGATTTCTGTATTACAAGATTTTGACTATGTTATTTTAATAGTTGGAGTTTTTGACCTTATTGTTTATGTGGTTATGTGCTTAGGTGAGTTGAAGGATTTATGTGTTATGTGTTGTATTGATTCTTATAAGTGTCATCATAGGAGGGAGTGCATTGGAGAAAGGGTAATTGTATAAGTATGGTGGTCAACATAGTTATACAAGTACAACAACTTCAATGGATTCCTAAGTATGATTGCATGAAAGAGGATTAACACATTCTTGTATAGTAGATGTTGGACGGATTTGAGTATATGTATCCTAATATGCCTATATATGTATTATCCCCTACAATTAACGATTGTATCCTTAGTAGGATGGCTAGCTCGCTTCTTTTTAGATATTCAACCTCCGTTGTAGCGTATTCTTCGAGTTTCCTACTTCACGTTACCGTTTTAAAATGGTGTTTTGGTTTTAAGTCTATTGAAATAACTTGGGATCTCTTTTGGGATAATGAAATATTTTGTGTTGAGTCTTACATTTCTTTTGGTCGGTATATATTGAAAAAAAGACTTGGAAATCTACTATATAGTTATATAGTTGGTTGTATTCGGTAAAATAAGGGTATGGTGTAGGAGTCGTGTTTGCAACAAGATATAAAATAATTTTTTTTATGTAATCAACACTTATTTATTTCAATTTCTAAAAGACGTTCTTCAAAATAAAGCAAAATAAAATTTTCCTACTTAAATATTTCATATAAGTGAGTTTAATCGATATAAGTCATTTGTAATTATTTATACAAGAGTAAAAAAAGTTCATGAAAATTTCACATTAATTTATTTCTTTTCATTTAAAAAGGATTACGTTAATTACTAAGATGATTCTTTAGTTTTTAAAACAATTAGTATAAAATTGTTTTGGTCATAACTTGTTCATTTTTAAAGATTTTTGGGTGATTCAAAAGCCTAAAATTATTTACTCGGAACGTACTTTTAAAATATTCAGAATGTATAGTCATGGGAGGTCATTAGCTTGGTCGAAATTCTTGTACAAGTGTCGGGTTAAAGGTTGAGTTTCGAATAGTAGTTTTTAGACTTATGATTTAGGATGTCCGGAGTACCTAGTCTTTGAGTTGAGTCTTGTGATCATATATATATATATATATATATATATATATATATATATATATATATATATATATATATATATATATATATATATATATATATATATATATATATATATATATATATATATATATATATATATATATATATATATATATATATATATATATATATATATATATATATATATATATATATATATATATATACAGGGTTTGTTTGTAGATCGTTTGAGTCACATAGATGTGGAGAGGTAAAGAAAAATATTCTTTTATGGAAAGTCGATGTCGTGCAAGGTTTAAAAAATATGTCGCGGGGCGTGATATGTTTTGGTTGCCATTGGGTGTTTCTTGGATTATTTTTCGTTGTCATGGGTCATTTTGAATTGATACATGGTTTAGGTTTGAGTTTTCTTTCGAGTCTCATGGTTTTTGACTTGTTTTAACTGGTGCACGTGAAATGTCGTTAGTTATCCGTATTTTTTATTCGTTGGTCGTGTCTGGTGGGTTCCAGATGTAGTTTTGGTTTTTTATTGATTGAGAGCATTGATATAGTTATATGAGAGAATAGTTGGAATGCCCTTTGTGATGGGGAAAGAGTTAGAAGTTCGTAGAAAGACGAACTAATGTGGTCATGAGGTCTCTTAGGAGTGCCAAGGGAGATGAATAGAGATTTGTATAAAGTATGGATATTGGCACAAGTAACACATCATATATAATGTTAGAAGGGAATGTGATATGTCAAAGGTACTTGTGATATTCGTTAGGTATGTAAAAGTTTCCGAAAATTTCATCAGATTTAGTAGGTTTACCTATTATCTTGAAGTAGAACCATGAAAAGAGCCTGTAGGAAGGAGCAATACGAGTTGTAGTTAGTGCCTTTCCAAGGCAATTATTGATGGAATGATTTTAAAGACAGGAGTTGTTAGAAATTGCCAGGGATTCAGGATAAAGGTTGAGTTGCCTGGTAGTAAATGTGATGTGAAAGCGGTTGGATGAGTTGATAAGAAGGAGTATCGATCTTTTAGAATGTGTGTAGAATTTCACGAGTAGAAAGAGGTAGAAATTTGTTTGTGTTGCTGCCAAGAGAGGATGCAGGGATGATGTTAAGAATGTTGAATGGACGCTTTTGGGTTTACAGTTATGCATTTGGCTTCACCAAAGCACTAGCGGTTTTCATAGAGTCAATGAAGCGAGTGTGCATGAACGTATATAAACGAGTTGTCATCGGGAGTATCGACGACATCTTGATCTACTCAAAGTCTAAGAAGGAGAGTAAGGCGAATTATGTGTTGGTTTTAGAGTGGAATTATACGTGAGATTTTCAAGTGTGAGTTTTAGTATTAAGTTTACCATGATGAGTAGTTAGAGATGATGGCATATCATGGAACCAGCAAGGGGCGAAGTGAAGAAGGATGAGGAAGCATTTTGGAGGCTGAAGAGGTGGATTGGATAATGAGCCGATCTTGGCATTATCGGAAGGACTGGATGGATTCGTGAAGCATGACGATACGTGGAGCAAGGATTTGGATGTGTACGAGAACGACAAAGAAAGGAGATTGCTTATACGTTGCAAGAACTGAAGATTTGGAAGAACTAGATAAGACTTAGTGATAACATGGATTTTGTATGGTAAGAAAGTTAAGTTCTCGGTATATTAATGAATTGATTTCCAGTTCAAAGTACGACTCAGTTGATTTTGGTGAAACAAATATATTTGGTTGTTTTTAAAATTAAAGTGCAAAGACGTAAAAGTAAATGACTTTAAAGTAAATCTAAGTCTAATTTAAAGTAAAGGGCAAGTATTTCAAAAAGTGTGGCAAAAATTAAAAGGGCACTAAAAGTAAATAACGCAAATTTAAATCTAATTAATGCAAACTTAAAACACAACTAAAACTTAAAACTAAGGCAATGCTAAAATAAATCTAAGGCAAATAAACTTAAAGTGCAACTAAATAAAAAGTCGGGGAAAAATAAAGCTTGAAAATTAAAAACAGAAACTTAAAAACTGAAATTAAAAGAAACCTGAAAATAGCTCATCTGGAATAATCCCTCATTCGGAATAAACATTCATCCGGAATGTCACCTTCGTTCTGAATGTTCTTCTTCACTCGGATTATTCACCAAATACCTTGATCCAGAATAAATCATTTATCCGGAATATGTCACTTATCCGGAATAAATTCTTGACTCGGAATGTTGGTCTTGATTCGGAATGTTGTTGCTGATCCGGAATATCTCTTGATCCGGAATATTATTCCGAATAAAACCCTTGATCCGGAATGTCTTAATTTTCCGAATGAAGGTATTGATCCGGAATAATAAATATTCCGAATGAATCTCCTTGATCCGGAATATTATTTGATTCGGAATTAGAGGTTGATCCGGAATAACACCTTGATCCGGAATATTCCGTTGATCCGGAATATTCTGTTGATCCAGAATGTCAAATATTCCAAATGAAAGTATTGATCCGGAATAATATATAGAATGAAGGTATTGATCCGGAATAATATATATTCCGAATGAAGGTATTGATCCGGAATAATAAATATTCCGAATGAATCTCCTTGATCCGGAATGTCCAATATTCCGGATGAACGACTTTGGTTCGGAACAATTGATATTCCGAATGAACAACTTTTCGAAATCCTTTACTCGGAATACTGGCTTGATGCGGAATATCCCTGGGAAAGATCAGAAACAGAAAACCGAAGAACAAGGGATACAAGATATACACGAATCTAATCACAAACTTAACAAAATCAACCACAAGATTAAATCAAACTAATCAAATAACATCTATTAATCATAAACAATCAATCCAAAATAATCAAACTAACAAAACTAATCAAAATAATCAAAACCCACTTAAATAAATCAATAAAAATCAAGAACATGAGCATGAACAAATCAACATAAAGATTAAAGAAAGGAAGATAGGAGATTAACAAGATAAAGTAAAAATTGACAAGAATTAAATGGAAACTTACTTGAAATTAAAGGTAATTAAGGTGCAAGACAAGGTATTTAAATGGACATGAAAATTAAATGACAAGGTAAGTAAAATTGAAGAACTAATTGTCACTATTAGCCAACAAAAATGAAATGATTATGATCCTAATCTATATATAGGGGAGGATTAAGGAGTGCTTAGGAAGCTTCCTCCCTCCTTCATTTCTTCTTTATTGCAAGCTTAGATCCTTCTCTTCTTAATCTTTTGTTAATTGCACCATTAGTCATTAATCATTTTATCTTCTTTAATCTTGGAATTTAATGACTTTTGGCTCGGGATTTCTTTGAACTCGTCTTTTAATTCTTCAATAAATTAGACTTGAGTTCTTCGGCTTTAAGTAAACTTCCGTCTTTTTACTTTTTCTTTGATAAATCTTCAGAATTGGTCTTGGACTTCCGTTCTTTTTGCACTCTTGACTTCTTGACTTCGTCTTTCGTCTTTTTCTTCGATAAAAGCCCGTGAATGCCCGTGTTTTCTCCACTTTTCACCTTTTCGTCCTAAATCACAAAAAAACACAAACCACGCATAATTCTAACATAAAAGACATAAAATACACGTTTTGGCCCGGTTATTATTGTAATTAAGTGGTAAAAAGGATGGGTGTTTACACACCTATCAAATCCCCTACACTTGACCATTGCAATGTCCTCATGCAATGCATTAGTTACAAAGCACGTTTACATTTTTCATCTTAATCAATCCACCTTGGCCTTTATTAAAGAGATAGAAAATTCTAAACATTAAAGTAAAGAAATCAAAAGCATACCTTGGGTTTTGGAAATGTCACGAATAATCATCATCCTCAAGTTTTCACTTTTTTCCAAACCAAGCTTAAAAACGAGATCATTGTTATTATAAGTTAGCAAACTAACACGAACTCATGTGGGACCATTACTCACTTAGACTCCCTTATTCCTAGGTGTATCTCTTATATTTTATTGTTGTCTTGAATGATCACGAGGATGCATTGTTTGACTTATTTTGATAGTTATTTAGGCCGAAAATAAAGTGAACGATTTAATCAATAGTTAGCTAAAGGATAAAATCTTTTAAAACTGCTTCTCGGGACCTCATAAAGTTCATATCTTGGCATAACTCGCTTCGCGATTTGAGACCCTTCTCGGACCGATATTTGGCAGCGACTTCATACTTCAAACCTTGAGAGACGTTCATGAAATTATGGTCTTCTCTTCGTATAGGAATTTCTTCACTTGAAGTTTTGAGAGATTCATACTTGGACCACGACTTCTTCATTTTTCTCCAATCATTATTTTGGACTTTGATATACAATGATCCGCCTCCTTTTATGACTTGGATCTATTTATCCTCATACCTTGCTAGGGTCTTTTCAGATACACTTCTCCATGACTTTTGGGGAGTTTTTGCTTTTCGTCGTGTGTCTCGATCCTTCATATTGATTTTCGATAAATGATTCTTCACATCACTTTGGATCTTTAGCAACAAAATGTAGCCCTCATACCTTGTTAGGACCTTTTTGGACTCGCCAATCTTCGCATCCTGCTTCAATAAGTTATGCCTTGGCTTTGAACTCTAATCCATACCGAGCAACTTTTAAACGATCTTGGGCTAGAAGCTAAGTAACTTTTCAAATCGTACAACCTTATTTATTGCAGATAAATTTATTAGCAAACGATGGGAGAATAGGCTTATAATTAACTCACATAAATTCACGAAAGAATACCAAACTTATAATTGGCTCTATCATCTCTTGTTCTCCACAGTTTAAAATATCAAGGAATGAGACTCGTGGATGCTTAGCCTATTAAATCAAAGTTTTGGGTTTTTGAGTCGCCTATAGGATCTTGCAAACTCTTAGACTTTTTCAAGTTTATAAATCGCATTTTAAAGTTCCCTTGATAAACGACTCTCTAGGATCAATTATAGGAACTTGCGAAAAGTTCTTGTTCTTAACCCGTGAGAGTTAAGACTTTCGCGTTTTATAGCTCCCTATATAAAAGCCTAGTAAAACTTGACTTAAACACGTTAAGGATACTAGCTAGAGTAAACTAAGATAAGTAAACTCGGGTTGAGTCAAAAGATTCACAATGTTTTAAAATTAAAACCACTTTATTAAAAATTTATTCTAGCAAGGAAAGAAAATAACTATACAAAAGTAAAACTAATAGGCCAAAATAGATCAAAAATTTTGAAAAATGTCGAAAAATTGATTTTCCGGTTAAAATGAGGACAAATACAAGGAAAAGACCACTTAACTTAGATAGAAGTCCTCCTACACAATATAAACATTGTCCTCAATGTTTAAGCATGTGGGAGTAAACTCCCCTACACTTAGGACATTATGCACGTTGTTTAAATCTCGCTAAGGAAAAGACAACTAAAGAGATTTCTATTTTAATATTGAGAAAATATAAAATAGTGAATCGAAAAGAGTTTAGGATAGAACCGGGAAAATGGGAACACGGAATCACGGGTCGTCAAGAATCATCAAGAGTGGATCATTGAGCGCTCGAATCCCTGATTGGAAGAGAGGAGAGAGCAAACACCAACGGGTCTCCCCTACACTTAGGATAAAGAAAGCTAAAAGATAGATGCATGGGTTGCCTCCCAAGAAGCGATTGGTTTTTGTTCACCGAGTCGTGAGCCTGACTCGACCTTGATCATCATAGGAAGAAGCATGAAACATATCCACCAGGATCAAAGACATAGTTTTCGTCCATTAAATAGCAAAAGCTTAAGGCGAACAAGGAAAGCTAAAGAAGAAGAGGCAAGGTTCCCTTAACCAAAGATGGAGCACGGTGGGAGCAAGTATGGTGAGGTGCAAGCATGTCTTCAATAGGTCCAAAGATATTTCCTTTTATTTCATCAAGTGGATACTGAGATGGCTGAAGAATATCGATACCGGGGTCGAACACCTTTTCCTTTAAGGGAAAATAGCACTCAGGCTCAGCAGAATGTGAAGATGATTCGCGAAGTAAATGCACAACCTCGTCCTCAGAAGGTGGACAAAGAGGTGTTAACTCATACGTGCTGCAGATGGTGGTGTCGACCGGTTTCTTCTCCTTTGAAAGAATTTTCTTCAAATCCAAAGTAGGATCAAGACGATAATCTTCAAAGTCCAAAGGAGGAGCATCACTCTCATGAGGGAAGTAAGTATTGAGAAATGTAGAGAAGTCTTCCTCAAATGAGTAATAATCCAAAGTAGGATCAAGTGATGGCGGAGGATCTTCATCATGTGAAGAATCACTCGAAAGAGTATCAGCCTCATCAAAATCATCATATGTAGGCAGGTCGGGATACTCGGAAGTACAATCATCAAAATCATCCGAATTTGTGCTAGAATCATCATCATAAGCATCAAAGATCGGTGGAGAATCATAACTGGGCGAAGGTTCCACATTGGAGAGAGAATCATTCACATCATCATGAAAAAGTGGATTATCAATGCAAGACTCGAATAGAGGATTGTTGTAGATGACAAAATCACCGAGCACATTAATCATATTCGCAGATTCTCGTCCATAGGATTTGCTTGTAAGCTTCCCCATTTTGTAAACTTGTGCATCATCCCCGACTCTTAAGATTAACTTGCCTTCGGCAACATCAACTAGAGCTCGTCCGGTTCTCAAGAATGGCCGACCAAGTATTAAAGGAATACGAGGGTCCATTTCATAATCAACAACGACAAAGTCGACCGGGAAAGTAAATGTGCCAACTTTAATGAACACGTCTTCGGCAATACCAACGAGGTAAGCGAGAGTGCGATTTGCAAGTTCAAGAGTCATCCTTGTTGGAGTAAGGTCGGGTAATGATAGTGTTTTCCAAACACTCAAAGGCATAAGATTAATACTGGCCCCGAGATCAGCAAGGGCAGTAAATTCTTCGGTTTTGTTGAAGATGCAAGGCAACACAAAACGACCGGGATCTCCAAGCTTTTCTGGAAGTTCTTTAAGAATAACTGCAGAACAGTTTTCATTTAAGCGTGTGTTGGCGAGCTCAATCAACTTCTCCTTCTTGTTAAGCAATTACTTGAATTCTTTCACAAATTTCGGCATGTGGACAAGTGCTTCAATAAGGCTAATGTTGAAATTCATTTGAGAGATCATCTTCAAATAATTCGACACTTGAACGTCATCCTTTGTGTACATTTTGGTCTTGCCTATACGAGATGGATAAGGAATATTGGGTTTGGGTGGTGAAGGTGCAGGTGTAGTAGATAAAGGTTGTGATGTTGAAGGGTCCTTCCTAGATACATCGTCATGACGAGACGGAGACGGTAATGGTGTACTAATACTAGGTGTAGGAGGAGTAGGGATAAATGGTGGTGGAGGAGGTGTAGATGATGGGGGCGGGATAGGTGGTCCTACTATGGTTACTCCACTACGGGTAGTAATAACACTCACATTAGCTCGCAGATTTGTGACGGTGTTAGAAGGTAGAGAACTCGAAGAAGAAGGTTAAGCGGCGGGCAAGAAACTAGCCAGCATATTCTTTATATCATTCGTTTGAGTGCTGAAGGAGGATTGAATATTATCTCGAAGCTCGGATCTAATGTCATTTCCTTGCTTGGTGATATCTCCTTTCAGATTGATGATTTGGCTCTGCAGATTCTTGATTTGCTCACCTTGGGTTCTCATGATTGCTTCAACATATTGATTGATGGGTGGGGCTTGTTGGGCGGGTGATAAGGATTAGAAGCTCTTGGTGGGATTTGGTTGCTTCTATTGTAGTTGTTGGCGGGGTTTTTGTTTTGAGGAGAAAAATCGGGTAAAAGGTAGTTGTTTGACCGGTAACTCAACAAATTTCTATCCCCTTGAGGTCGAGCTTGGAAATTTTCCGGTAAATAATTACCATAAGCAGCATACACGTTTTCCGGATTTCCTTCTGTAGAAGGACAATCGGTGTATGAGTGTGGACCGCCGTATGTTTCACAAGGATTAGCAACCGCTTTAACTTATTGTTGTTGTTGGTTTGAAGCGAGAAGCAAGATACTTTTGTTCATTTCATTCATCATGCGGGTGAATTCGGTCATGTCAGGGTTTGCTGAAGTGGAAGAAACATTGACTCTCGGGTTGTTCCTTGAAGAAGTGGAGGAATCCCAGTTTTTGTGGTGAGTAGTCATGTTCTCAATAAGCTCTCTACACTCCTCGGGTCTCCTTTTCATAAATGTGCCACCGGCGGCTGCATTAATCGTATCACGATCACGAAAAGTTAAACCGTTGTAGAAAGTATCAGTCAATGTGACTGGAAGCATGTTGTGGTTTGGACAACGATCGATCAAGACATTATATCTTTCCCAAGCATCAAAAAGAGATTCATCAGGGTCTTGCATGAAACCGCTGATTTGATTGCGAAGGCTCGTGACCATGGATGGTGGAAAGTAGCGCGACAAAAAGCGTTGAGTCATGTCATCCCAAGTATGAATTGAATTCTTTGGAAGACGATCAAACCATTTCTCGGCATGATGTGATAAAGTATGTGGGAAGAGTTGTAGGCGAAGAACATCCATTGTGGCACCGGGCAACTTCATGCTTTGGGTGATTGTAATGAACTTGTCGAGGTGTTTGTTGGAATCATCATCAGGCATTCCTCGAAAAGGATGTGTTTGCAATTGCTGAATCATGTGGTGCTTCAACGAAAACTCAGGAGCCGTGATTTGCATCGGCGCAATCGGTCCTCCTCGTCCAAACATGGTAGGTTGACAAAGCTCCTCCATTGTCCGAAGATCGGGCTGTGGATGAACATTGTTGTTATTATTGAGGTGCGGTGGATTATTGTTGTTGTTAACACCTGCCATACTTAAATCTTATCGAGTCTCGGGCTCTTGATAATTAGAAGATCTAGTACGCATACACCTACAAAGACAAAAGAAAACAATACCAAACACAAAGACAATATATATACACAATAAAAATAAATCTTTTTGGATTTTTGAAATTTTTAATTTTTATGGATTTTTAACAATTTTTAGTTTTTATGGTTTTTTGAATTTTTGTGCAAGAAAATAACGCTCACGAGTGAACGGATCCCAAAAAGCAACGCGTCTCTCACAGAAAACCGTTAATCTTTACGAAAAGAGCCGGCAGCGGCGCCATTTGATAACATGGATTTTGTATGGTAAGAAAGTTAAGTTCTCGGTATCTTAACGAATTGATTTCCAGTTCAAAGTACGACTCAGTTGATTTTGGTGAAACAAATATTTTTGGTTGTTTTTAAAATTAAAGTGCAAAAAAGACGTAAAAGTAAATGGCTTTAAAGTAAATCTAAGTCTAATTTAAAGTAAAGGGCAAGTATTTAAAAAAGCATGGCGAAAATTAAAAGGGCACTAAAAGTAAATAACGCAAATTTAAATCTATTTAAGGCAAACTTAAAACGCAACTAAAACTTAAAACTAAGGCAATGCTAAAATAAATCTAAGGCAAATAAACTTAAAGTGCAACTAAATAAAAAGGCGGGGAAAAGTAAAGCTTGAAAATTAAAAACAGAAATTTAAAAACTGAAATTAAAAGAAACCTGAAAATAGCTCATCTGGAATAATCCATCATTCGGAATAAACATTCATCCGGAATGTCACCTTCGTTCGGAATGTTCTTTTTCACTCGAATTATTCACCAAATACCTTGATCCGGAATAAATCCTTTATCCGGAATATGTCACTTATCCGGAATAAATTCTTGATTCGGAATGTTGGTCTTGATTCGGAATGTTGCTGTTGATCCGGAATATCTCTTGATCCGGAATATTATTCCGAATAAAACCCTTGATCCAGAATGTCTTAATTTTCCGAATGAAGGTATTGATCCGGAATAATAAATATTCTGAATGAATCTCCTTGATCCGGAATATTATTTGATTCGGAATTAGAGGTTGATCCGGAATAACACCTTGATCCGGAATATTCCCTTGATCCGGAATATTCTTTTGATCCGGAATGTCAAATATTCCGAATGAAAGTATCGATCCGGAATAATATATATTCCGAATGAAGGTATTGATCCGGAATAATATATATTCTGAATGAAGGTATTGATCCGGAATAATAAATATTCCGAATGAATCTCCTTGATCCGGAATGTCCAATATTCCGGATGAACGACTTTGGTTCGGAACAATTGATATTCCGAATGAACAACTTTTCGAAATCCTTTACTCGGAATACTGGCTTGATGCAGAATATCCATGGGAAAGATCAGAAACAGAAAACCGAAGAACAAGGGATACAAGATATACACGAATCTAATCACAAACTTAACAAAATCAACCACAAGATTAAATCAAACTAATCAAATAACATCTATTAATCATAAACAATCAATCCAAAATAATCAAACTAACAAAACTAATCAAAATAATCAAAACCCACTTAAATAAATCAATAAAAATCAAGAACATGAGCGTGAACAAATCAACATAAAGATTAAAGAAAGGAAGATAGGAGATTAACAAGATAAAGTAAAGATTGACAAGAATTAAATGGAAACTTACTTAAAATTAAAGGTAATTAAGGTGCAAGACAAGGTATTTAAATGGACATGAAAAGTAAATGACAAGGTAAGTAAAATGGAAGAAGTAATTGTCACTATTAGCCAACAAAAATGAAATGATTATGATCCTAATCTATATATAGGGGAGGATTAAGGAGTGCTTAGGAAGCTTCCTCACCTCCTTCATTTCTTCTTAATTGCAAGCTTAGGTCCTTCTCTTCTTAATCTTTTGTTAATTGCACCATTAGTCCTTAAGCCTTTTATCTTCTTTAATCTTGGACTTTAATGACTTTTGGCTCGGGATTTCTTTGAACTCGTCTTTTAATTCTTCAATAAATTAGACTTGAGTTCTTCGACTTTAAGTAAACTTCCGTCTTTTGACTTTTTCTTTGATAAATCTTCAGAATTGGTCTTAGACTTCCGTTCTTTTTGCACTCTTGACTTCTTGACTTCGTCTTTCGTCTTTTTCTTCGATAAAAGCCAGTAAATGCCCGTGTTTTCTCCACTTTTCACCTTTTCGTCCTAAATCACAACAAAAACACAAACAACGCATAATTCCAACATAAAAGACATAAAATACACGTTTTGGCCCGGTTATTATTGTAATTAAGTGGTAAAAAGGATGGGTTGTTTACACACCTATCCCTTAGTTAGTGGAGCTGGATTCTTATATCTGCCTAGAAGGAATTTGGGGTACGAGACGTAGAGAATGATCTATACGGATCATGAACGTCTCCAACACATATTCATTCCTCTTGATTGAACATTTGAAAAAGGTGATGGGTGGAGTTAAGTGATGAAATAAAATTGTAAGGCCAAGTACCATCTGGGAAAGGTAAGCATGGTTGATGAGACATGGAATAAGAAGAAGGAAGTGAAGCTAAGACGAAAATTTAGCTATATGGATGACGTGTTAGGAGGGTTTGGATGAAGGATGTAAGTTGCACGAGTAGTTGTCTAAAGCAGAGAACGTGTCAACATTTATGTTGCGTGGCTTGGACAATCGTATGGAGAAAAAGGACGTAGACTATACTTCCTACATATATAGGAGTAGCTTAGAAAGGGCGATGTAAGGACGAAGTTGGTGGAAGGGATACATAATGGGGTGAGGAATAAGTACGATTAGAGTTGGGTGATAGTCGATAGACTGTCTAATTCATCCTATATTTCAAGAGGAATGAGAAGTCACATAGTTGAGAAGTTGGAAGGATTGCATACAAATGCGATGGAATAGGCGGTTTTGTGTAAAAGTTAACATAATAGGTATGGAATGCCTTATGAAGGATAATGGCAAGGGAAGAAACGATGGGAAGCAAGCGTAGTATAGTGTTGATAGACTTATGGTTGGTATGAGCATACTATAGGGGTAACTGAGAAAGACGCCTAGAGCTTTGGCGTGCGGTTTGGAGATAGTTGGAGAATGCATTTTATTTAGGAAGTATTCTTCTACAAAGAGAGTCACTAGTGAGAGGGGCGTATTCCTCACTGATGAGAATGTAGGGAATAAAAGAGGATCGCCTAAATTATTGGCTGAAGATGAGATAGAAGATGGTATGGAAATTAAGATTATGGAGAGACAAGCGAGAAGTAGTATAGAGGAAGCATGGCTTGAGGGAGCAAAGGGTTGCCAAGATAGTGTAGTGATATAAAAGGGAAAACCGTTAGGTCTGGTGATAGGAAATGTAGTAGAAACTGATGGAGTTAATACATAGAAGATGAGGTGGATCACCGTTACTGTGGGGTGAAGTTAGAAGCCGTCAACATATTGAACCGGAGTTATAACAGAAAACTACAAGAGGTGGTGGCAGTGCTTAAGTAGAGGTTGAAAATGACAAAGGACCGACAACAGAGTTGTGTGGACAAGAGGCGTAAGCCGTTGGGATTTGACATTGGGGATAAGGTTATGCTATAGGTTTTACCATGGAAAGAAGTGACGTGGTTTGGGATGAAAGGGAAGTTAACACCTTGAATCATGGGTCCGTTCGAAATCCTTGAAAGGTTTGGACCAGTGGCTTATAGGTTGAGGAATTACTGGGAGAATTTAGTAGTGTGCATGATGTATTACGTGTATCAAGCTTGAGGAAATGCTTAGCAAGAACCGACTTGCAAGTACCGTTAGATGATATTAGTATGGATACGAGTCTTCGTTTCATCAAAGAGCCGATATAGATTTTGGGTCGTGAAGCTAAGACGTTGAAAAAGGGTAATATACCGTAGTTATGGTTAGATGGAATTTGGAACGTGGACTACAGTTCACGTGGGAACGGGAATGATTTATGAGGAACAAGTATCCTTATATATTTGCTAATGATGATCCTAAGGAGTAAATCTCGGGACGAGATTTCTATTAGGAGGGAGTGATGAGACAACCCTGGTTTTTGAGGTTCGTCACTTAGTATTATTTTTGGGGTATTTTATGTGACTATGTGATTTATGTTTTTATATGAGTGATTTTGGGGATGAGAATGGACGAAATGAGGTACATGATTTGTAAATCATGGTACGGGTTGGAAATGAAATGAAATGAAATGACTTCAGAAATGAACTGCGGGAAAGTTCGGATATCGTTTTTACAAGGTTTCGTGTACGTATCGTATGTTGTATGTATGTATTAAGTACATATTATATGGTTAGGATAAGTTCTAGAGATACTTTCCATAATTAGAAACTTTTGGAAATGACGGTTAGTTCGGAAATTACGTAGAAAGTCGAAAAAGTAGCGAATAAGTGTTCGGTTTTGATCTGGAAGGGTCTAGATGTTAACTAATCGCAATTATAAGTTAATAGAAATTAAATTAATAAAATAATGAAGGGGGAGTCAGAATTGTAGGCCCCATAGCAGAATATTTTAATAAAAAAATAATTACCATATAGGAGTCCTAATTGGGCCTAAACTTGATCAGGAGGTTACCAAAGCATATATAAACACCCCAAGACCCCAAGAACGACCCATAAACCTTAAATTAAACTCTAAGTTAGTCAAATAGAAATGGATGATCAAGAAGAGTCGAATTTATGCTTAGGATTTAAAGGTACGTAATTAAACTAGGTTGATTAACGTTTATTTACATATTTGTAACCTACTATGATGGATTAGGGTTTGAGATTCATAATTTTTTATAGGGTTTGTTAATGATCTGTAATTAATAATGTAACTAATGGTTTTTTATCATTGGAAATCATTTTTAGGTTTTAATTGGGTTTTATATATGATTAATTAGATTAATTATGAGAAAATGGTTTTTTAAAACTGGGCAGAATTTTAGGTCACTTGTTTTGATCATATCTAGAGTTCTACAAAATTTTAATTTCGAATCTTATGTCCCTGAAAAGGTAATTGAATTGGCTTTCAAATCCAAGAAACTATAATTGAATTGGAGGTCGGGAAGTGGGTCAAAATAGGTTACAACAGGCGGAGGTGAAAACAGTTTTTGGGACAGCGGGTTTTCAATTTGTATTTTAAGATGATTGAGGTACTTAGAAGTACAACTGAACCATCTAATAAACGTGGGAGTTGTCTTATATATTAAATAAGAGACCTGAAGGAGGGCTAAGCAAATGGGTTAGGGTACGACCCCCTAATCGTAACAAACTTTTTGTATGTTCAAAATCAGTAAAATCTAGATAGACAGAAGTGTATATATATATATATATATATATATATATATATATATATATATATATATATATATATATATATATATATATATATATATATATATATATATATATATATATATATATATATATATATATATATATATATATATATATATATATATATATATATATATATATATATCGAGGACTTAACAGTAGCTTTAAGGTTAGGTCAAAAGGGAGGAGTTAGCTAAAACATGTAAGGACATAGAGTTTCTTTTAAAGAGAGAATGGGTTTGGTTAGGTTGGCGTTTGGCTAATAGTTTGATGACTAAAAACCGGGACTGTTTTGGGAGAAAAGTAAACGGGATAGGTATCAAGTTTAACTAAGTTAAGGACTTGTTAGGGACGGGAAATGTAATGCTTAGAGCATATAACAGGGGTATATATATGGGATAATGTTAGATTTCCATCATAGGTTGATGAATCATTTTAGTATTTGGTTCATGTATTGATTGGGTGCATTTGTTTGTTAGCTTTTTCCTAGTGCGTGGATTGTTGGAGAAGCTCAATCAGTGAGTTTCATAGTCCCATGTCTTTTAATATTTTTTACTTCAGATGGGATGGAAGAGACACTGTATGGTTTTGTAACTAATGTTGTGAATGTTTGTATGGTTTGTGATGAACTTGTTTGTACACTTATGTGATTAACTGCTACGTGATTCTTGATTGTTATTGTGGTTTGACTTGGTACCAGGGGGATGTTGACAATACGGGGCCTTGGGATTGGTTCATAGGTGTATGGGCGCCTATGGGACCATGGTTATTGGTAAGGCTTAGAGCCTTGGAATTACTGTTATTGGAAGGCTTGGACCCTTGGATTTATGGTGATTGGTTAATCTTGAATGCTAGTTGTTAATACATAATTGTAGCACATTGTCCATATGTTCTTTTGTTAGTGGTTGTTATTCACAACTTATAATTGATTTGGAGTAGGAGTCTAAACCTATGACTCTCACCAACATTATTGTTGACGTGTTTTAGTGTCTCTTTCAAGTGTTAATGTGGTTAAGCGTGAGAACATAAGTGGCTAGGATTGAAGTCGCGTAGAAATACATTTAGAAGGAGATCCCCGTTCCTTCATAGATTTCTTATGTTTGATTGAATAAGTGATACTACGAGTACTTTTATGTTGAGGTTTGTTTTATTTGTTTGTCTTTGGTAAGAGGTGGGAATTTCATCTACTTACCTAGACTCCTACATTGTTGAGATATTGTCATGACATTTGTGCCACCTTTTATGACATTTCTTGTTCATATAGTTCTCTCTATAGACACGCTATTGTTGTGATGATATCCATATGTCGCGCCCTATATTCCTCCATAGTGGGGTGTGACAAAAAATCTAGCTTACCTTTTTGATGAGACCTTTGATGCAGTAGTCGCGCGCTGAGTGGACTCTTAATCTAAACTAAACCAAACCTCATGAATCACCATTCAAGGTCTCGCACCACGAATCATTCGTACCAGAAACATCTCGCCACCATCTAACTTAATCTCGAACCAAAAGTCAACGAACCAATAGATTTTATTTATCCAGTGGGGATAAATTATTCCAATCTTACCTTTATTATCTAATTCAAGCTATTTTTTTCAGCTTAAATCAAATACTTTAATATTATAATATCAAAGAGACAATGAGATAAACTTTATAAAACTTTAAACAGTAAAGTAATCAAAATGACAAGATGATTCTCAAATAAACTTTTTATTAATCACTGAAAATATTACAAAACTTATAAAAATTAAAATACATTAATCCTACCTCTATTTTAACATTATAACTTTAAAGTAAAAATTGGAATGAATCATTACAGAATTATTTGGGGGGTTTTATAGCCAAACCCCTAAGGCCCTTGGTGGAGTTTGTTGAGCAGAATCTTTGGTCTATGCCCTTTAATTCATCATTCTCTTTCTTCTCTTTTAATCTACGGCTGATAAATGCACACTAGCACACGGATCGCCAACGTGGCAATCAAGTGTGCTAGTTGTGCTTCATTGAAGCTTAGGTGTCCCCTTTTGATTGGATGAGTAAGGGAAAATGAGTTGTTTTGGCCAATCAGAGGCTAGAAGAATCGCCACGTCACACTGGTATCTCCATCGTCTTAGTCCGAAAAAGATGGGAATTAATTAGAGGGCGTGTTAAACACGCGCTCATAATTAATAAAAGCCCCAATTTTTTAGATATCTAGGGTTAGATGAATAGCAAAAGGGTCTGGTTATTTTTGGTGTGGGAGAGAAAGGTGGAACATTGTTTCTATCGAAAGAGTATGGGTGGGTGGGTGATAAAACGTGTGTGGTGGATACATTGTTAAGTCATTGGGCTTTTGTTTGGGCTTTGACAGCTTGGACCCAGTTGTAAAAACTTGCCAACCATTTATTCCTTGTTGTTGTTGGGACTTGTATGGGCTTATATTATAAATATGGGTAACTTGTTTCCAATATTGGGCTTTTGGGCCCATTAATCCGAATGTGGGACCCACAAGACCCAAATGTCTTCATAAAGATTAAATCCGCTAAAAACGAGCTTGACTTTGGCTTTGTCGATCTTTTCTTCAAACTCGTGATGTTTTTTCTGGTTTTCGCGAACTTCGTTACCTACACACATCAAACGACAAACAAACGAATACAAGGCAATATTTATACATTTAATGCATTTATTCATTATTTATTGATATAATTGATATGAGTAAAATCACTCATATCAGGTCGTCAGCCCAATAGTACTATTATTAGAATAAGCGGCTATTCCTAACTAACAACATCAAGTCAGAATATAGTTAACGGCTCATGAATTTAGGGACTTTTTCAATTTAGGTACTTATACAATTCAAGACAACAACAGGCAACATAAGGCAACATTCGAGTCCAAACAATCAATCATGACTTGTGTTCATTTTACTTTCAAATAGCATGTATCCCCCTCGCGGGTTTTAAAATCATTCAAAACAATTACAAAAGCGAGGCTATAGACTCACCTTGAGTAATAGCAGTAGCAAGATGACCTTCGACGATAGTTGATGCCCGATAAACACAAAAACTGCAACCTATCAAATAAGGTGCGTTCATTAATAATAAACTCGAATAAAATCCATACTTAATAACATCAAACTCAAAATCATAATATTACAACAACCCCGAAAGAAAACAATAAAAGTGATACTATTACTTCCTTCTGTATGTTTATTATATTAGTTAGTTCTTTCGATAAAAATCTGCCGGTACACACCAAATGTACGAGCTCATTTACCCACTTAAACACGTAAAATACTTATGATACTACTCAGAGATATCAATTACTATATATAGAAAGACCTGTTAAAAGTCCATCAAAAGATTTTACTTTTAAAGTTTCCTGCCCGACACATCTTTGAACTAAAAAAACCGGACAGTTTTATGTCACCGACTCATACAATTATTTTCACCATTCTAAACAATCCCGTTTACAAATCCGGCACTTGAGTTGAAAATAGACTCACAACCATAAGTTTAGAACCAAACATCAGACCTTGACCATTTTTACAACTCATTCTATAGTCCCCGAGATTCGATCCAAATATCGACAACAACTTCGGATTGTGTCGATACTCGTCTCCCGGTACACGAATAATCAAATCATCATAACTTCTCGCTTGTTTGGAGCTAGAAGTTCTACCTTATATCAAATCGAAGCTAAAAAAATTCTCTACAACCCTATGCAAATTATTTGTTCATTTTCAAACAGTAAGGTACCCAAAATTGGTCTTGAACCTACTGATCTAAAATACCTTTTTAAAAACCATACTAAATCAGTTTTCAACCCACTTTAATCAATCTCATACTCCTAATATTACCCCACAATCATCTTAAATAAATCATCTACCCCATAACACCCTTGAATAATTATTCAAAATTTACCCACTCAAAAAACCATACAAATACTTAAAATATAAATTAATAGCACTAACAACAATTATATAATAAGAAACTAGATCAAACCACCTTGGATCATCATCAAAGTTTTAAAGTTGTTGCATTTTGTAAATCTTTACACCAAAATGATCCTTGTTGAATTCTAGAGATGGGACTTTAATTATTTTTTATTAGATCATAATAGAATTCAAGAAAATTTGATGGTAAGGGGTGTTGGGGATGACGGCTAGAAATGGGGAGAGGGGAGGGGTGTGTTTGATGTATTCACACATGATCTATGTGTTTGTGTTAGTGGAAATTATATATATAGTGGGCTTGGAGGGTTATTTTTGCCAATTTGTGATAGTTTTGGTCCAAAATGCAATCAAATAGTTTACAAGGTAGAAAATTTAAATTTTCAATTTTGAAAATATTTACGAGGCTCGGGTTTCGTAAAAATACTGTTCAAAAATTACAACGCACTCAAAATACGATAATAAATGATCCCGGTACGACTTAATACGCAATTAAAATAAAAACGTCAAAAATACAAACATCGAGACAACAAATAATAAAACATAAAATCTCGGGCATCCGTCGATATCGTGATTACTAATAATCCTTGCAATTAGTAAAAAGGTAAAAATAAGACCTCCAACGTCGATTTTAAATAAAACCATCAACCGTCATTTCATTCAACTCATCAAAAATTTCAAAATTATTCATAAAAAAATATTAAATAATGACCGCGGGTTTAGGTTGTCACATTTTACAAGTTAAGTAGATTATGAAATATTTTTACAGGGCACTTTAAACATGGGTTTGGTGTATGGGATAAATCATGGAAACCATGTAGACGTAACAGGTTTTGTTGATTCAGACTACGCTAAGGATCCGGATAAAGGTAGGTCTATCAATAGTGACGCATTTTTAGTACAGGGATGTGTTGTAAGTTGGAAGGAAAAATTACAACACATGGTGGCTCTTTCAACTACAGAGGCAGAGCATATGGCCTTTACGAAGGCTGTGAAGGAAGCTGTTTGACCAAGGGGACTCTTGGAAGAGTTGGGCGTGAAGCTTGACACTATGGCAGTTAATTGTGATAATTAAGGTGTGATTCATTTATCATGGAATAATATTTTCATGAAAGGACTAAGCACATCAATGTGCGTTTTCACTTTATAAGAGAAATTTTGGAAGCAACGATGGTAGAAGTTCTTAAGTTGGGTACTGAACACAATGTTATGGATGCCTTGATGAAAGTGGTACCTCGACGCAAGTTACAACACTGCTTGGAGTTGTTAAGTGTTTGGATAGGCTAACATAAGCATAAGGTGGAAATTATTATATGTTAGTCATTATATTAGCCCAATTCGATGTCAAGGGAGTAAAGTGTCGAGTTTCTATTATTATTATTATTAGCTAATAGATTATGTTTCGGTTAGTTTGCTTGTGTTCCAAGCCCAACCTATATATGTTCACATCTGACTCATAGACTCTTGCATGAGTCGATTGTACCTCCATCTCATCCCTATAAAAGGGGATGGGATTATTACGTCATTCTTTCAATTACTAATCGGAGAAATAATTAGGGATATTACCTTGTGTGGTCTTTTCTATTCATCAGTTTTGGGTGTGTGTTTTCACGATCGTGTTTCCGCATATAGTAATCGGGTTGTAGAGATCGAATCTCTACATACGTTTTTGCACCACATTTCGTCTCATGAGTTTTTTTCCCATTTTTACAGTTATTTAGGAACAAAATTTGTAGTTTACCCCAAATAATTTATCATGTTGAGTTTTAATACTTGAAGTATGAATAAGTTAGTAGTTATAATTATAACTAAAGCACTAATGAATGCATGCATCATGTATGTTTTTGTAGGTTATTATGCAACTCAGACCAAAGCAACATGTTGCCAATGATGTTCTTTCTACCATTTTCTCAAAACCCGCTGCTTCTTAGAAAGCCTATGTAGGTGGAAAAGCCTCGCTTTAATACAAACGAACACCAATTACTCAATAGGAGATCCCTGCCATAATGGTAATCAATTCTTTATACTTTATGTTGAAAGTGAGGTGTAAATATGAAGGGTGAGATAAGAAGGGCATATCTGTCTATCAAGTTTCAGATCGTCATTTGACTAATTTATATACACTTAAGTGAAATTTAAATTAAATATTTTTCATATTAAATGTGACATTACAACCATGAAATAGCAAGTTGGTAAGTATTGTATTCAAATTAGGCATGACAAAGTGCAAGTTAGTTAGTAGTTGTTGACAATTGTTTATTAGACCAAATTTATTAACGACCTGATCCAATCGATCAGTAGCTATATGACAAAAAAATCAATATTATAAGAAAAGAGTACAAAGAGAAAAAGAATGAAACGCCCGGTCGCTTTGTGACTTCCAAATCCTTTAACCAACTTTGCCACATGAGTCTGCCACATCATCATTACCACCATATCTTCATTGCTCTCATGGTTGATTTTTAGAGCCAGCTGTAAATCGTTTATTTCCCGCGCCCTTGTCAATCATCATTACTATTAGCAGAATATTTTCTTGATATTGCTTTCAATATCTTCCTTCTTTCAAGCAATTGTAATCAGATAAGGCATGCGATGCAAATGAGACGTGTGTGATGCTTATAAGGTTTTATGAGATAGTAAGTTTTGTGTTTAGATAGTTTTGTGAGATGTAGTAATTTCGTATTGATTAATGAACAAATTTATGATTTAATAATAATATATGTTAGGTTGGGTTGGGTTATTAATAAATGGTAAAAAATTGAGATTGGTTGTATGTATAAATTGTATAGGTGGAAAAATAAAGAAATAATATATTAATAAAAGTTTGGGTTGATTGGGTTGTGGATAAACATACTCTTATAGATACTAGTCGGGTACCTGCGCAATGCGGCGGCGGGTCCCCTGTGACAAATGTTGCGGCGAACCGATATTTCACGGGTCTTTTGTATTTCGAACAATAATTTTAGGAATGGATAACAACTTTTAATAATAATAAGTATAAGGGATACCAGTACAGACTATTTCATATCTAAATCAGTAACATTTTTAAAAAGAAATGTCACCATAAAATTAAGTGTAATTTTGTATAAAAAAAAATATAAAACTATTTATATGTATCTTAGTTGTAATGTATTAATTTTGAAATCATGTATTTTAAAATTAATATTTTAATATTTTAATATAAAACATATTCAACATATCTTATAAATGGAAAGTACACATACATCTTATAATGTTTCATTTAGTACTGGAATGTTTTTAGCAACCTAAACTGATTTATGTAACCAAATTAAATATTCGAATAACATGGCCTTTTATAGTAAAATCTAATAAACTCTGGACAAAAGGGTGTGCTCGTGGATTAATTAAACAGGTCATAGTAACAAATATTAAGGCCCAATAAGTAGTACCCGAAGTTATTGATGCCCAAAAACACAAAATGATATCTATGGAAAAACACACAAGATCAGGAGGACATTCGCAACCCCAAACACACAGAAAAGTCAAACCCATCATCCTTCTCAATAAGTGCTCTCTGATTCGTATAACTTCAGGTATTGAAGAGGAATTGACAAAAAGGATACTTGAAGATAGTATTGAAGAGAAATGTTGTGATCAATTTATTAAAAGAAAATAAAAAAATCAAACACACAGAAGATAGTTGAAGTGCTATATGATTCGTAAGATGGAGGTGTGATGCTCATTTTAATACCTAATCCTTTTATTTAGACGCGACTGTTGTGATCCATTTGCTGTATTCAAACCTCTTATAGTTTCGTGTTTATACTGTTAAGGAGCTATTTGAACAACTTTTGAAAAGCCTTTGAAATCAGTTTTTTTTGCTTATGACTTTCTCAAATTGAGTTTATGGCTAAATTAAGGTCATAAGCTCAAGTTGATCAGCTCATTATCCCAATAAAACTAAGCTCAAAATCTTTTCAAAAGTTCAATCAAGCTCTTGTTTCATTGAGTTATATAGTTCTCTTTGTTAGTATCACGCGCATTTTAGTACATATTCAAGAGTCTGTGTGGAAATATGGTTTTGCACCACATGATTTGTTATTTTTTTTGTCAAATAACAACAGTGGACTGATAATAGAGTCGCTTCCAAATGGAATGTTTTGGGTTCGTTAGGAAATGGAGATGATCTCGGTTACGTCTCTTTTAAAGTTGAACACAATTCTATTCGTGTGTACCTGGTGATAAACTCAAGATTGAAGCCAGTCGCTACGACTCCACTCTTGGCGGTATCATCTATAGTATTGGCAATAAAGACCTCTAGACAAGGTTTGCCTGCCTTTTATGTATTTCATTTCCCAATCATATAAGTATATTATATATTTTCCTTCATTTGTTTCATGCTATGCAATGTTATCATCTTATTTTACATGTTTTGTCCACATCGCTAAGTAAGCAACACAAACAACCAAGTAATATGTGTCTATACTTAGCTTGTCTACATGAGTGGACATCTTTTACTCTAGTTTCTTTTAATGCAAAGCAATGCCTAAAAACATTGTTAGTATTAATTAATCTTTATTGGTTTTGATCACGACAAATTTCAAAGACATTTATTGTCAAACACAATCATAAAACAAATTATCTAACAAACACTATCATCAAGGTAATAATCATTAAACTAACATATCTTAATCATGCTTAGTTATCATAAAAGTGATTAGCCTTAAAACTTACTTTTTTCAAATGTAACAAAAGATTTATAATAAACTTTATTTTTAAGAATATGTTTTATTAAAATGAAAATGTAAATTTGAATATGGCATATTCCAAATGCCATAAGAATATCCTTTGAAGGTTTAAACAGCCTCAGATATTTCAAATTCATTAAAAGACAAAATGGAGCGGAGTCTAGTACCCGCGGTTCCTTAAATGCCTACGCGGTTCCCTATCGATATCGAACCGCCTGGGTAAATAAGGAACCTCCCACAGATAGCCGTTGGGATCTTGTCTCCTATAAATAGTGGATCAAATCTGCATTTTCATTAACCCTTTTTGGACATCTCTTTCAGCCTTCTTTCTCCTATCTAATCCTAGTCATTTGTAACTGATCACTTAATGTGTTAAGTATGTTTACTCATGATTATCCTCTTGATCTCCTTCTTTACCTTGTCCAAAGAGAAGATCACTCACACACGTGTGATGTGATTAAAGATGAAGCATTGATGAAGATCGCCTTCTCCTAAAGATCTAGTCATTTTCATCATTTGTTTATTTATGTCTTATGTAGATCCAATGTATTTGTGAATACTTGGACTAGTTGTGTTCATCCAAGCTATATGTAAATACTTGGATTAGAGTTGTGTAAATCCATTTCACATGTGTGTGCTTGGATTTGTGTTGTGTAGATCTAAGCTACATGTGTGTACTTGGATATGTTTAGTTGAGTTGTAATTAGTTTTGTTAGTTCTCACTAAACCATAAAGTGATGTGGCTATGTCTTGTGAGTTCTTACTAAACTATAAAGTGATATGTAGTTGTATTGTGTGAAGTTCTCACTTAGCTTCAAAGTGAAGTGTCGTGAAGATTGGTTCTAGCTTTGGGTTAGGACTCGACATCTAGCCTTGTGTCGGAAAATGGTAAAGTAGGCAACGTTGTGAAGATTGGTTCTCGCTTTGGATTAAAACTAGACATCTAGCCTTGTTTCGTAAAATGGTGAAGTGGGCGACGTTAGGTAGATTGGTCCTAGCTAAGATTAGGTCTCGACGTTTAGCTTAGTGTCGGAAAATAATGTAAGCGACGTTTTAAGGTTTTCTCCGCCAAGAAGGGAGTTTGTGGATATAGTGGAAATCTCGAGTAAGGTGTACTCGAGGAGTGGAGTAGGAACGAGGATAGAGCCTCGTTGCCGAACCACTATAAATCTTGGTGTCTTCCTACTAGGTTGTTTCTTTCCTTACTCATTACTTACATTCATTATCATTATACTTACTACACATTGTTAATGCATTAGAATTGAACCTAATCATTATGAAACTAGCTTTCAAGTAAAAGATAGTTTTGTGCACTCACCTAACTGAAAGGAATTTTAATTAGGAGGTAAACCGATGAGAAACTATTCAACCCCCCCCCCCCCCCTTCTAGTTTCTACAATTGGTATCAGAGCGATGGTGACACAAGATCTTTGAAGTATATTGTACTTTAAAACATAGATCGATCCATTGTCTCATCAAATTAAAAGGTTAAGTTGTACTAAAGTTTCTCTTTGCTCAAAACTATTTTTTGTTGAAAATAAACCTTTTAAATTCCTAATATTGCATCTTATTTATATTAGTAGTATTAATGCATTTTAGATTTATTCTTGAAATGTATCTACTAGTTTACATCTTGTTATGTGTAGGTACTCATGAAGATAAATCATTCTATTGATTGTGGATTGAGTTACTTATATTTGTAGAAGACTCATCTTCCTTGATATCCAACATCATTGAATGATGATATCAAGATGGGTAGGAGTGATACTAATCCTTGAGGAGTCAGTAGTCACTATTAGTCATAGTTGGGCTTTGCATTGGTTCCTTGATAGCTCGGAATGCAATTTGTGGCCAAGGTACGCTTTCGTTCTTCCACACGCCCTATTGATCACTCTTTTGATCATTAATTGACTATATGCTTGTTATTGGCATCCTTGCCTTGACATTTATTTGTGGTTTGTGATTCTTTTCTTTTTCCCTCTCAAACCTTCATTGCTTGGATACTTGACTCACTATGGAGATGTTGGGTGAGTTAGTAGAAGCTTAAAGTATCAAGCATGATTTCCATGGTTTGCAACCTTACGGTTAGTAGGCCCAATATCATGTGTAACTTGTGCAATTAAGCTAATCTCTAGGATGATTAGTGAATCCCTTAAGATACCAAACTACTTCTTTAAGTTGTAGGTAGATTTTACACATTTGGAATTGAAATATTCCAAGGATATTGTTATTGTTAATTCTAGTAATAATTATCCGATCATGTGGGAGAGAAAGTGAATTTATACTTTACTCATGTTTTGAAATAGAATAAGACTACTCTTGAAAATGATCTTATTTTATGCATCAAAGTTGCTTGGTATAATTCATTACCAAAGTCGTTTAGACTTTCGCTGGAAAGGCACGTCTTAAACCACTATATATGACACAAGCTCTTCACCTCCTCTATTTGAAGAATTTCATTTGTCTCTTGAGCAATGTTCTTGGTCTTGATTCACTTCCCTTGACTCCTCTCCCCTTTGTTTCTTTGCTACGAGTAGTCGTTTGTTTGTTTCGGTCTTTTCCTATCTCGATTCAACTCGTAATCATTCAACAAGGCATTATTACCTAGTTTTGTGGTGGTACAATGATATCTTAAGAGGTTTAAGATATATTTTTAAGTAATTTAAAAAAATTTGTTTTCAAAAATTCTTTGTTTTTCTTTGATAAAAACTGCCTACTGTACGCGGTTCCTTATCTAGCGTGGTTCCAATGCGCGGTTTCTTATCGATAAGGAACCGCGGCAGAATCTTCGCAAAAGCGACAGTTTTATTAAAATAACCTTTTCAAACAAAATCCTCTCTCTCCTTCACACACATAACGACGAAAACACCCAGTTTTCCATCATTGTTGTTTTTCTAAGACCTTCAATTACTCAAGATTAATTGATTTCGATTTGTGGTTTTCACTCATCCTTCCTCAAAGATCAATTATCTGTAAGTCATTTCTTTCAATTTCATATAACTTTATCTAGGGTTCATACATTCACAATTGGGTTTTTTTTAATTGACATTAAATTAGAACCTTACTAGGAATAAGAGTTGACATAATATTGTTACTATGATTCCTTAGGTTCATATTCATTATGATTTCACTAAAACCTATTTGTAGAACAAATCCGAATTTTGACTAAATATTTTGGTTGATTGATGGAATTGATATGAACCCATGAACAATTTGGTAATGGCATTGTTAAATTCTTACCTAAAAACCTTGTTTTGAAAAACCAATGTTCAAGTTCATTATTAATCTTACATGGTCAATGTGTCATTGTTGATGATGAACTTGGTACATTGTGAGTGTGAGAATGATAAGGATTAAACCTTGGTTTGTCAAAAGATTGATAAAACACATTCTCACTTTCTTTGATTTTTGGTTTATATGTAACATATGAGTAATTGGAGAAATATGTTTATATGTTATTTTTAGGTACTATCGTGACTTCAGGATATCAAAAAGACCATCTACTTACTAGAAGATACATGCCTAATCCTTCTTTGACAAACCAAGCTCGCTCTTTTCAAAACACTTATCATAATCTTGAATCTCGTTGTTTCCATGAAGGACATATTGTTCCTTCTAACCTTCTTGGACTTGACTTCATTCGATTCATGTTCAATACCATTGGCTTTGATTGTTTGCTTGATATAGATGAGCCAATATTTCCTTCTTTCCTCATGGAATTCTTTAACTCGTTCAAGCTAATGTGCATCAACAATGGTCTATCTATAAGATTTTCCATCAAGGGGAAAACCTTTGTGTACACTTTTGAGGAATTTGGTGAGATTCTCGGAGTTCCATACGAAGGTCAATGTAGGTTCACCGATGCTTGGGGTTTAAACCACTTAGAATCGGCCCCTATTGATGTGCATTATGTGACCTAGATTCCTTCGGCTTCGGCCATCTCTCGTGCCATTGCTACACCTCGTGAACATCCTATTTTTGGTAATTTTAAAGGAGAATTTCGTTCTCTTACTCCTTGGGAATTACTAACTAGCGATCTTAGTGATTTTATGTTCCGTTGGGCCGAAATCATTAGGGAAAATGCAATGTGTTTGGTTGGTTATCGCAACCACATGCCTGCTTGTCTTGCACATATGTTGTATTGTGTTTCTACAACTACTCCATACAACCTTGCATTTTTCATATCTAGAAGGATAATATTTGTTCTAAATGGATCTCGTTCCACTCTTCCTTATGCCATGATTCTCTCACGGCTTCTTAAGAGAGTTCTTCTTGACTATGCTCCTCTAAATCCTTCATCTTTTCACTCCGTGGATCAAGTCATGCTTCCTATTGAAGGGAATGTCTCTTCAGTTCCCACGCATGATTCAAATGAAGATGAAAATGTCTCTCAAGACAATTCTCTCATTTCTCGTTATGACTTGTCATCATGTATCTCTCAGTTGTCTTCACTAAACATTGATTCAGACTATCAGTATTGTCTCAATCTTCATCTTCAAGATCGAATCAGAAGTGAATCAAGGCAAGGAGGAAATGCTCATAGATGAATGATATATACCACTCTTATGTGACTAACATGTGTGTAAACATGTCTGGATTGTTGAACTGTATCTCCTTTATCTTTATTCTTAGGAAGTTGTGTATTCTTTAACTAACAATTAGTGTCTGGATTATCTAGTATTTTAATCCTAATTATCCATGGTATCGATATTTCAATTTGCATGGATCTATGCATCTTGCGCGTTAGATAGCCTCCAAGTTTTTTATTATTAGTTCACTTTGGCTTGATAAACCTTGGTATAAAATCTGGGATAGCAAAAGTTTAAGGAAGTGCTATTTTTGAACACCTCTGGTCACGGTTCCATATCAAACCCGCGGTTCCTTAGCGATAAGGAACCGCGGACCTACGTACGGAACCGCCTAGTACTGTTTCAACAAAATCTTTGCTTTACACTGTTTTCTTTAATCTGTGTAAAACTTTGATAAAACTTTTTCAAAAACCTGCACTTTCCTAAACTAGGCTACCTAATTTCATTTTTCACATAAAATGATTTTAACCTATTACTAGTTTGGATCATCCCATTCTCTTCTTAAACCCTATCTTGTTGATTGTGTTCTTCATCCCTTCAACTCTTCTCTAAACCTCAACATACAACCATGGTATCCACTAGAACATCCAATTCCTCCAAAACCTCCTCATCCAAAAGAAGCCTTAAGATGAAACTCAAGTCCTCTAAACTTGGTTCTCCATCTCCTCTCAAACCAAAAAGTGAAGCCTCACCTATTCTCATCTCCTCATCTCTTTCACCACCACTTGCTTCATGGAAAACAAACTCAATCCATGGTCTAACCATTCACATGGTTCTACCTCCTCTTCATTCCAATCAAGAATGAATGAGTTTTCCTCACCACTCATTTCTAGTACTCCCTTAAATGTGAATGCTCAACCACAACCTCATCAAGAATTCCCTTTGTTTTTTAGCCTCTTCCTTTCACTCCACCAAATTCACCTATCTCACCCATATCACCCTTGGATACCATGCCTTCTCCTCATCCTCCTACCTCCAACACTCCTCTCTTGGTTGTTCCCATTTCCCGTTTCTTGGGTGATCCACACTTGTTTGATTTTTTGATGCATAATGGAACAAATTGTCCTTGTTGCTTAAACAACTTTTACCTCATTGATATCCTTAGGTTGGAGATGATTGGGGCTCACATCAAGTTGTAAAGATTCTTGTTGAACCTATTTTCTAATTCTCCTCCTCCTAGGAGATGAATGATGGTTTTTAAAATTAACATGATTTTCAAAAGAAGGTCAAGCCAAAAGAGATCTATGAATTCAAGACCTAGTTTTAGCTATCTTTGTAGTAGTTAATTGTCTTTTTATTTCTTGTATTTCCTTTCTTTTCCCTCATGATTTTCTCATGTGGATTATTTATGGATTTAGTTTCTATATGTTTTAATCTATGTGATCACATTAAACAACTTCAATTTATTTAAAATTGAACCTAAATTTATCACAACCCTAAAAACTTGACTTAAAATTAGACCAAAATGTTATCTAAATATTTTCTCACCCTTTGTCAAGACATTCTTAGTGAATGTGTTGCTTTTATACAACCCTATCATACTCTAGTGCTAAAAGAGGTAAAAATCCAAGATTGCAAAATTTTGAAAAAGTCTTATTTTTCTCCAAAACTTTTGAAAATCAAGGTTTGCTGTCCTCTGGGCGCAGATCCTTAGGCCCCAGGCGGCTCCATATCGATATGGAACCGCGGGCTATATTAAGGAACCGCGCAGAGTAAAGCCGTTCTTGGCTTATTTTTGGTCTTTCTTCTTTGACCACTATCTTGGTTAAGATTCTTTGTTTACCCAATTTGGCTAAACATTTCCTAAAACCTTTCTTTTTCATTTCAAATCTTTTCCTTGTCTATTTTCTTTAAATTCTTCTCTTTTGGGAGTTCTTTTCTTCATCCCTCATAATGCCTAATTCTTCCTTTCCTAACCTTGACATTTCTTTGTCACAAACTTCTCAACCTAAAGCTTCTTCTTCTAAGCTTTCAAAGAAACCGAAAATCTCGGTTAAACCCGTTTGGATAAAAAAAGAACAAGAATCCTCATGATTCTTCTTCTCCAAAATCCTCCAAGAATTCCTCTTTCTCTCCGATTCATATTGGAATGAGACTTACTCTATAAATCCAATTACCGGAGAAAAGGAAATTCTTCCACCACCACCAAAATCTTTCAACTCTCCTCAACTCAATGACCTATCTTTTTTCCCTAACCTCACTAGGAATTGTGAAAACATATCTTATTCATTATCTCCCTCTCCACAAACCTCTAATTTTAATGTACCTCCCCCATCTAACGACTTTGTTTTGCATCATGGTTCCTCGTGTGCTTGTTGTCGTTTTCAACAAATTGAACTTGCTCATATCTATGACAAGCAAAATTTCCTTGAATTCCTCCTCACTCGACCTCCTCTCAAAGTGTTCGTTCCCGTGAACAAAACTTTGAATGATGCTTCGTCGTCTTTCTTTTCCAACTAAGGAACATTTTGTACTTTAGTTGTTTGAGTCAATAAAACTTAAGCAATCTTGGAAGATTATCACTATTAGAGTAGTTTATGCTTTGTGGTTTATGTTCCTATTTTTTTTGCTTTAAATATATATATTGTGTGTATGAATATTTCTCTTGTATGTTATTTCATATTTGTGTAATATGAATGTTATGTGTGTTATCTTTCCACTCATTCTATTTCACACATTTGTTAAAGAGTTGATCATGGCCAAAACTTAAAATTAATTATGGGTGATTTCATAAAATTTAAATTTTAACCCATTGACATTTTAAATCATCTTTGATTGGTTTGGATGTTTCTTTTCTTCCTTTATTCCACCAACTGAACTATGATGTTGTCGATACACACTCTTTGGACATACTTAGCAAATGCTTGCTTCTAATTTGAGATTTCTTTTCCTTCTCCCTCTCAAGTTAGTTAGTAAGTAGTGCACATATATACATTGGTGTTTCCATTTTTTCTTCTAACTTTGTGTAGCATGTCACCTTAGCTCATTTCTTGGTGCCCCAAGCAAGGGGGAGTAAGCACCAAGGGGGAGCTACTAGCAAAAGTCCAGTTCTTTTCTTCTTCAAAGACTTGTTCTAACCTTTTTCCTTCGACTAAGGGGGAGAAATGATAGTGATAAACTCGTTAATTGTAAAACCCAGTACAGTCGTATCTTTAATTCGGGGACGAATTATTTCTTTTAGAGGGGAAGAATTGTAAAACCCGTATTTAATTTTTAAATATTAAATACGTGGTTTCGAGAACGTACGTTTAAGATAAAAAATAAGAAAGAAAGAATAAAAATAAAAAAAGGGGAAACTTTGAAAAAAAAAGGGTCGTTTGGTTTTTTTTAAAGGATTTTTGGCTTAAGCCCATGTTAGTACATAAAATAAACACGGGAGTTTTCCCTTCCTCTATAATCAGAAACAAAAAAAAATATAAAGATTAGGGTTTTGAAAACCTTGTGCCGCCGGCTGTAGAGAAGAAAAAAAAGGGGAGTCGGTTTTTATTTTCTTCAAGGAATCAGTTGTGTTCTTATCTCTTTACAAATCATACAAGGTAATCAATCATCTTCATTTATTTTTTAGTATACATAAATTAGGGTTTGAGCTAAAAGAAAATGGAGGTTTTATGTAAAAAAAATAAAATAAAAAGGAGGTTTTGTTTTTGGGCTGCACACAAACCGAGACATCACAAGTCTCCGTGGTGGAGTCTTTCCCTTGGTCGACCGAGAATAGCATCCCAAAAGGGGGCAGCCGCAACATGATGGGGTGGTGGCTGTGCGAATCAAAAGAAAAAAAAAGAGTGCGGGCTGTTGGGTTTAATGGGACCGAGACCCAAGGTCTTGGTGGCCTCAGCTTTGCCCATCTGTGACCCACACAGGGGCGGCTCGGGCTGTGATCGACCAAAACAGTCAAAACAAACCCAAACGGGTTGTTTCAGAAATGAGGGTGCGTTTGGTTTGATGTAAAAGTGGGGAAACATAGACTAACAGTGGGAATATTATATAGAAACAGTACGAACGTGGTAACAAGTCAGTGGGAAGAAATAGGCATAAAACAATGGCATTTTAAAACGAAATTAGCGACAGTTTTGCGACCGAACTTTCTGTCGCAGAATTGTTATATGTGCAGTTTTTAAAACTCAGCTTTTAGTGACAGTTTTTAGCGACAATTTTTTGTCGTAAATTTCATATAGACAGATTTAATATAGTTGGAAAATTGTTTAGTGCGACCGAGATAGGGGTATCTCGGTAGGCTCGGGATACATTTTATACATATAAAACGAAGATTTTTAAATAATACCTTTTATTTAATTGTTTTATAAATGTTTTAAATTGTATTTTAAATGAGTTAAATTAAAATAGTTTTAATATTTTAAAAGGGTATAATTTTATTATACAAATTAAATGATTTTGAAAACTTTATAAGTTAGAAAACCTCGTATTATTTACGAGTCACTAGTATTAATATCATGTCAGAATACGTTCGTATGGTAATTATTATTACGTCATTTAATATTGAAAGAATTAATATAAATTCAGATTCATCACCTAATATACATACAGATTTCCAGAAATAAAATAAATAAGTGAAAAGCAAATAAGATCAGTAAATTAAATAAATGAATATTAGTACTTATTTGCGTCCCTTATTCATGTAGCTCACGTGAAATCGGAGTAGACTTTCTGTCAGTTGATCTCGGTCGGTTACTGGACACGAGGTACGGATTTTCCGTCCTTTCAGTAAGGACTTCCTTTCTATGCATGATTAGTAATAACTGAAAAATCGTTCTTTGAATTATGTCTAATCGAATTGATTACCGGTTAAAAGTGTGACTCAGTTGTTCTTGGTGAAAAAGAAAGAGATTTGGTTGTTTAAAATAAAGAAACAAACTTTAAAGTAAATGACAAGGTAAATAAAGCTAAAAATGATTAAAACGTAAATGGTGAAAAATTAAGACTTTTAAAAGTAAATTAAGTAAATGGAGAGAAATTAAAACTTGACACAAAGTAAATTTGACAACTTAAATAAGAATGTAAACTTAAAATAATTCTAAGGTAAAACAAATTTAAAATAACACTTAAGAAAATGGCGGGAAAAATAAGGATTTAAAAAGTAAAACAGGAAATATAAATCAAGAACAAAGTCGGAATACAAGAAACCCAACCTAATTCGGAATCACTATCCCACACTTAGTTCAGAATATAGGACTTAGCAACTAGTTCGGAATGAGTGATCCTAGACCTAGTTCAGAATCCTTATTCTGATCTTAATCCGGAATGCATAATGAACCTAGTTCGGAAAGTACAATCATGTACCCAGTTCGGAATCCAAATCTTGGGCCTAATCCGGAATGTAGGTTACAATGCACTTAGTTCAGAATATATGATTTCTATACTCAATTCGGGAAAAGGAAGATACACTTAATTCGGAATGCTACTTGTAATGTAATTCGGGAAATGCAACTTTCACACTCAATTCGGGAAAAGATCAAGTATGTAAGTCGGGAAAACATAAACCTACACCTAATTCGGGATAAGCTGAACTAGCACCTAATTCGGGATATTAGGATTTTGAAGAACCCGAATTAGATCAAAATCAAACAAAATCTAAAAATAAGCTAAAAACCAAATAAGCACTTATCTAAAAGTTTAATCAAAATGATTTTAAGAAAAAGCAAATAAGCTAAAGTTTAAAAACTTTTAAAAACACTTAATAATAAAAATATTTATAATCAACTTTTTATAAAATAACTTTTAAAAACACTTAATTAAAATTAAAACAAACACACAATAAGCTATAAAATCAATAAGCCAACACAATCAAACACATAAAAACATAACAAACAATCAAATAAGCATGACAATAAGCAAATAAGCATAAAGATTAAGCAAAACAAGGAAGGTAGAATGAGAGATTAATTAAAAACTTGATTAAAAATAAAGATTCAACAACACAAATTAAAAAGTTACTAGGAAAATAACTTGAAATTAAAGACAATAAAATAAATTGACAATATGAAAGTGCAAGAAAATAAAATGGAAAGACTAATGTGTCAAATTATCTAACACCTCCTAATGTGTCATTAGGAGGGTATTTATAGGAGGATTAACATGTGTTGATCTTTTCTTCTTTCTTCTCGTCTTTTCCTCTTTTAAATTCTTTGACTTTCTCGATGTTGTCTTGGAATTTGTCGATATAAACTAAACTCGTCTTATAATTTCTTCATTTATTAGACTTGAGTTCTTCGACTTCATTAAACTTCCGTCTTTAGAGTTTTTCTTCGATAAATCTTTAGAATAGGCCTTGGACTTCCGTTCTTTTTGCACTCTTGATCTTTTGACTTCATCTTTTGTCTTTTTCTTCGATAAAAGCCCGTGAAAGCCCATATTTTCTTCCCTTTCCACATTTTGATCCTAAATCACAACAAAAACACAAACCACACATAATTCTGACATTTACGACATAAAATATACGTTTTGGCTTGGTTATTATTATAATTAAGTGGTAAAAGGATAAGTGTTTTCACACTTATTAAATCCCCTACACTTGACCATTGCAAAGCCCTCATGCAATGCATCAGTTAAAAAGCAAGATTTACATTTTCCATCATAATTAACCTACCTTGGCCTTTATTTGAACACAAGACATTAAGGAAACTTAAAGGGATAGAAAATTAAAAATTATTTTAAGGAAGAAAACAAGTAAAGAAATAAAAGACTTACATTAGGACTTTGGTTTGTCATGAATGTTTATCACCCTTAAGTTTCACGTTCCCCAAACCAAGCTCAAAAACGAGATCATTGTTATTATAAGTTAGCAAACTAACACTCACTCATGTGGCCCAATTATTCACTTAGACTCCCTTATTCCTACGTGTATCTCTTATATTTTATTGATGTCTTGAATGATCACGAGGATGCATTGTTGACTTATTTTGATAGTTATTTAGGCTGAAAATAAAGTAGGACGGTTTAATCAATAGTTAGCTAAAGGACAAAATCTTTTAAAACTGCTTCTCGGGACCTCATAAAGTTCATATCTTGGCATAACTCGCTTCACGATTTGAGACCTTTCTCGGACCGATATTTGGCATAAACTTCATACTTCAAATCTTGATAGACGATCTTGAAATAATGGTCTTCTCTTCATAATAGGAATTTCTTCACTTGAAGTTTTGAGAGATTCTTCATACTTGGACCACGACTTCTTCATGTTTCTCCAATCTTTATTTGGGATTTTGATATACAACGATCCGCCTCCTTTTAGGACTTGGATCTATTTATCCTCATACCTTACTAGGGTCTTTTCGGATAGACTTCTCCATGATCTTTAGGGGAGTACTTGCTTTTCGTCGTGTGTCTCGATCCTTCATATTGATTTTTGATAAATGATTCTTCACATCACTTAGGATCTTTAGCAAAAAAATGTAGCCCTCATGCCTTGTTAGGGCCTTTTCGGACTCGCCAATCTCCGCATCCCGCTTCAATAAGTTATGCCTTGGTTATGAACTCTAATTAATACCGAGCAACTTTTAAACGATCTTGTGCTAGAAGCTAAGTAACTTTTCAAATCGTACCACCTTATTATTGCAATTAAATTTATTAACAAGCGATGGGAGAAAAAGCTCATAATTAACTCACATAAATTCATGAAAGAATACGAAACTTATAATTGACTCTATCATCTCTCGTTCTCCACAATTTAAAATCTCAAGGAATGAGACTTGTGGATGCTTAGCCTATTAAATCAAAGTTTTGGGTTTTCAAGTCATCTATAGGATCTTGCATCTTCTTAGACTTTTTCAAGTTTTAGAATTCGCGTTTTAAAGTTCCCTTGATAAACGACTTTCTAGGATCAATTATAGGAACTTGCGAAAAGTTCTCGTTCTTAACCCGTAAGAGTTAAGACTTTCGCGTTTTAAAGTTCCCTATATAAAAGCCTAGCAAAACTTGACTTAAACACATTAAGGATACTAGCTAGAGTAAACTTAGATAAGTAAACTCGGGTTGAGTCAAAAGATTCATGACGTTTGAAAAATTAAAACCACTTTATTAAACTTTATTCTAGAAAAGAAAGTAAATAACGATAACAAATGAAAAACTACTAGGCCAAAATAGATTAAATTTTTTGAAAAATGTCGAAAAATCAAATTTTCCGGTTAAAATGAGGACAAATACATGGAAAAGCCCACTTAACTTTGATAGAAGTCCCCCCTACACTTAATATAAACATTGTCCTTAATGTTTAAGCATGTGGGAGTAAACTCCCCTACACTTAGGACATTGTGCACGTTGTTTAAATCTTTCTAAGGAAGAGACAACTAAAGTGATTCCTATTTTAATATTGAAGAATGTACCACCCCTAAATTTACATGTTTCAATACAACGGAAGACTCGTTGGTGTTACGGGATAGCACATTACTCACATCATAGACAACGCATAAAAATCGCGTCGTTTAATAATAAAACATTTCCATTCATAAATATCAAAGTTACATAGGTCCCAAGTCATTGTATTTCATATAGGTTTTACAAACATTTGAATGGAAATAATAATTTAAGTGCGGGCCATGAATTCTTATCGTCTTCCTGAGAATTACCTTCAAGTACCTGAGACAAAACATGTTAAAAGAAAAGGTCAGCGATAACGCCGAGTGAATTCATAGAGTTTAATAAAATCCATCAATATAATATCAATATAAAATTATTACTGAAAATCATTTTGTACAAATCATTTTAATAGGCCATAAAATAGCCAAAGTCATTTTATACAAATCTTCATCAAAATCATAATATAGGCGTTTGCCTTAAAAATCATTATACGAGCCAATGTCGTAAAAACATCATACATTACGTCTTATGACGTTGTATGAAAATAAAAACCGTTATATGAATATGGTTATGAAAACCAAAACACGAACATAATATCAATAGTATGACCCTGTATTGCTAGTCGGGCAATACATCGTAATTTGGTGCGTCTAGTAGTATTTCGTTAGTTGGATTATTATAAGCTGCATGACATTGTTACCTTACTAAACCAACAACGGGTAGCTAACCCGATACTCAATTTTCCCATCTAAAGTAGCGTGTCGTCACAAAGGTCACGCTATGGAAATCTTCTCATAAATAAATTCGCTTACCAATCAATGTGGCACGACGGGGATCAACCGTCAAGGCGCGAACTGGGGTGATCGTCCCCAAATAGTACTATTATATGCATAAGCGTCTACCAACTCCCGGTAGTTCACAATTCATGCTAATGGGACTTTTAGTGACATAACCTAACTTTAATAATCCATTTGATTTCATCTATCGGGTCCTTTAATCATTTATCAGGTCATACATTCGGGTCATACAATCATTCGGGTCCAAATCAATAAACAAACAATCGGGACAAATGGTGTCCTATTTTATAAAAACTAACATGTTATCTCCCTCGCGAGTTTATAAAACATTTATAAAAACATTTAAAAGAGTGCGAGGCTATGAACTCACGTTGATGTGGGAAAGCGGTTATCGACGATTCGGATGTACGGTACGTGCTTCAATCACGAAAATCTAAACAAATAATACTTGTCTTAGACTCATGTCCAATGACTTTATAAAAATAACAATTATGTATACATATGATGATTATATATATATATGATGATCAAGTGGGTTTACATATTCTCGTTTACTCATTTTAGTGTTATGTGTCGATAACTTTTATACTAGTTTACTAGTTTTACCTATTTACGTGTTTTAGGTTCAATAAACTTATTATAAGTTCTTTAACTTGTTTTAATCCATTTTATACTTATATTATCAGTATCTATATTTTCCGTGTTGGGCCCAAATGGGTTAAGCCCAATAAGTACTTTTTATAAGTGTTTAACTTATTTAGTCCAATTATTAGTCCAATATGTTTACTTAGCTCGTTAATGTCCGTATGTCCTATAGTTCGGGTTTTATCGGTTTTTACTTGTATTAGATACTTATATATCAGTATATGACTTTTAAAAACTTTACATTAGACGGGTTTGATCGTGTAAGTTTTAATTGGCGAAAAACGTTAATTTTACTATAATAGTCGAAAAAGTCGTAAAACTCAAGTTTATAGTTTTTATTACTTATAAGTATTATTCCACTACCATTTTTATAATTTATACACTTATTTAACCATTTACATATTTATATAAATAAAATTCATAAGTTAGTGGGTTTTTATTTTACATTTTATACAATAAAATTTTGAGTGCTTATATAATAATAATAAACATTAATTCTTAAAATCTGATTTTTATTTTCATATTCACCAAACTGCCATATCTAGAGTTCTATATGGAGATAGAAGCTCAAATTTTTATCACATAAACTAAATGATATGTGATCCATTTAACTCTTCTATAGCTACTATTGAATCAGCCTCTAAGTATTTTCTAAAAATCGTCCAAAATAGTGAACTCAGATTGGTACTCTAAACTTGTTTTGATCATATCTCACTCATTACAATGATTCCATTGCATGGCCAAGTCTCACATGTGTACAAGACCCATAGCTTACTGTATATCAATCTATTCAAGTCATTTTACCAGTTTACCATATGATTCTTTACTGTTTTATACAGCCATCTAAATTAAGCAAGATTTTAACCTTGTTTCTTATAGTTTTTCATCTTTTTAAGCATGTTTATCAACACCAAATCCCCACACAATATTTTTAATCATCATTCATCATCATATACATATACATAAGTGAAAGAAATACAAGATTACATAATCAAAAATAACAAGAGGATGAGGAGAACAATCTTTATACCACCATGATGATGTAGGTTGTGATCAAAACATGGATTTTGAGGGAGAAACTTGTGAATAACTAAGACCATCTTCAAGACCACCATTCTTCATGAACACCTTGTGGAAAATCAGCCCTAATGCTCCATAGAAACTCCTCCTTAGATGTTAAAACTTGCACCAATCTTCCTCTTTTTGAATGGAGATTAACATATGTTAATTATAACATATGTTTGTGGTTAAAATTTGGATCAAATGGGGTGTTTATGGGGAGTATGGGACAAAATCATAAAGAGAGTAGAGAGAAAATGTGGTTGTTTGCATGTATGGAAATGGGAGAATGGTTTTAGTTAGTGGTTTTGATGTTGGCTTAGCTTACTTGGTAAGCTTTGGACAAGTGTAGCTACTTGTTGAAAACTTGCCACCAAATTGGTGTGGTGGAGCTTTGTAGCCGGTTTTGAGTGGGGGTGGGACAAGTGTCCCACTTGTCTCATCCCCATTTATTTACGGGTACTCCTCGGTTCTAGTTTCCTCGATTTGCGTGCCCTCGGGTTGTTTTACGAAAAACATTTTTATAAATTACGAATCAACGGCACAAAACGAATCTAATAAAAATTGTTTCATCAAAAACGGAGTTCGAAAACGTAAATACGTAATCCTAAGGTTTCCGGTTTAGTCGTAAAGGACGTTAAAATAAAATCGTAAGTCCTAATCTCTTCTCGTAAATTTGTGAGTTTATGAACCAACACAAATTTAAAACTCCAAAATAATATTCATGAACAAATTTATTTTTCTGAAATGTCGGACTGTCACCAAAGACGGTGTATGTAAACGTAAGCACGTAACATTGAATCCTCCGGTTTAGACGTAGTCGATGCTACTTCAAGACGTAAATCCAAATTTCTTCCCAAAAATAAGTGAGTTCATAATATAACATTAAAATAATGTTTTCAAACAATATTTGAGAATAAAATATCAACCATAAATTGACAGATTGTCACAGCATTTACCCCTAAACAGGATCTTTTTCCTCAAAGATCATCTTACCTTACTACTCGCTTCTTATAGAGTTAAAGCCATGTGGGTATTTCTTCCACATTCGGTCTTTTCTCACAAGTATAATTCATTACAATACGCGAGTTTCATCAAACATAACTACGGGAATAAGATCAGGCTTAATGTTGACTTACTTTCTCTATCCATGATGTTCACGGGTTTTTGATGAATGCAACTTTTCGCCGATCTAAACTCTACTAAGAAATAATCAGATTCTCACTTGATAGATATTCCATCAAGTTCAATATACGAAACATATTTCACGCAGCTCTTGAAGTCCTAGGGTAGATCCAGCTTATATGCCTTTCAATCCCAACTTTTACATCATCTCAATGGTCCCATACAACGGGGACTTATATCCATGATCTTTCAGATCATCAATTCATTTTTCCATAGTTAAAATTTTTGGCATAACTTCGCTACTCATCTGGCACTTCAAGATCTACATTTTATATTCACATAACCTCCTGCCCACTACTGGCAGTCAATAATTAAATCCTAATTTCAATAATCAATTCAGGTCTCGCGGGTCGAGTATTTTGTAAGGTTAGGTTCGCCATCATAGGAAACCTTAAACCTAAAAGACATGTCTAACTCACAATGAATGTATGTCGGGTGTCTTCACCTCAACTCTTGCTTATAGATGATCTAATATAGATCCTAACAAGATTAGATCTCGATCCTAATACGATAATTATTAATAATAATCTTTCCAAAGGAAAGCGATTATACGGTTTATTACCAAAGGTTAATCATTCAAACATAAAACAAGACTTCTAGTGTTTTGTATTGTTACTTTACCTCGTCCCTTCGATTTGGGGTGGTAAACAATACTCTCATCAAGTTTCGTTCCCAACGAATTCTGAGCAAATCTCTAGAAATTCGATGCGAAGCGAGGATCCTGATAAAGATGTTCGATACAGGCACACTATGTTTACATAACTCCTTTAAATACAAAAGAGTCAATTTCTTCATCAAGAATCTATCATTAACAGGAATGATATTAGCAGATTTGGTCAGTCTGTCGACGATGACCCAAATCGAATCAAATTCAGATGATGACCTTTGCAATAGCTAGACGCTTACTAATGTATGAGGCGATGTATGCCTTCATAATGTGTCATCAGTACAACTTCTTCAGCTAAAGATACATTTAATTCAGAAATGACAAGAATAGAATACATATACTTACAGATTCCAACATAACTATATCTCACAGTCCTCCATATTTAGACAATCACAAGTGGTCTTTAAAATATTTAACGCTATCGGCTTCTCAATTCTAATGGTTCACATTAGCCGCGAACCCCTTTTTACAAACATCGTTTATTTTTATATTGTTCGAAAATTTATTTTGCATTTTCATTATTAAGAAATACATCCTAATTGGTTCTTTATCCTTTCTATATAATGTGTCAATAATTACGTTCACTTTTCTTCATATTTTCTAAGCTTCAGTTTAGTTTCAGCTATCATTTTTATCAGTTTCGCTTAATCCGACGTTTAAAGCGTCGATAATTATTACAACTAATTAAATAATAAATATTCAATTTTATGAAACGTAACCGTAAAAATTTTAAATTTTCTCAGTTTGTCTAATTATAAAAAAATGTTCAAAATAAATTTGAATTTAATTAATACGATTTTTGTTGATTTATCGAAATAATTAATAAGATTCGTAAATGTTCGAAAAATCTTTGGTTATACTTTGGTCAAAATTTTCTTAGGTGAAAAGCGTAAATTATCGTTTCAAATTTTCAAGTCATGGTTTAAATGGTTTCCTCAATCCGTCTTAGGTTGTCTTGAGGTATACACAAACATTTACCCCTAAACAAGAGTTCAGTTAAATGTTATGGGTATAAGGGAATAATCCCTCAAAAGTTCTTTTTGATAAAACGTTTGTCAAAACATATTTGCACTTTCTTTTTGGTAAAACCCAATGTCTTAAATGACTCTAATTTTTGAAATGTCAATATAGATCCCATTATCTTATTAATCACACGGTCAAATCATGTTAAGGATTAAGCCGTTAATCACATGTTAATTACTCAAGGTACAGGTTTTCATTGTTCGGTCAATTCAGGGCAGTCTATAAATAATTATCTATTCTTATAAACAAACAGATGGTTCTTAATGATCACGGGCATGAATTTATCAAATAACAGCCTACACACGTGATTCACCAAATTTATGAATGCTACATGTGTATTAGTCAATCCAAACGACATCACGTGAAACTCCTAATGTTCATTACAAGTACCGGATGTAGTGATTGGAATAGATAATCTTTTTCGCGGACGCGAAGTTGATAATAACCATGCCGTGGATCAAATCATTAGAACATACGCTAGAACCTTGTAAATGATCGAACAAATCTTCCATTTCGAGTTATGGATATCGTTTTCGATTGTCAATTTACCCAATTCACAGTAATCTATAAATATAAGGAATGATAACACCATAGCTCTTCATGATGACGAGCTAGGTAGAATAAAATCTTTCTCCGACAACTCTCTCAGTTGTACGGTAATTCCTTTAATTTAGATGGTGCTGATGTACAGTCAGAAGCCACAAGTGCAGCACCGGGAATATAATCACTACCTATTTCAATCTGCCTTAATGGCAAAAGTCTAGGTATTTCACCAACAAATACCTCCTAAAGTTTCAGATAACATAAACATCTTTTAATAAATTCATATTAGGTTCTTTCTAGATTATAATATATATGACTAATTCACAACCATTCACGGTATAATTCCAAGTCTAAATACAGGATATGGTCATCTACCAAGAATTATTTAGATCATTTTTGATAATCAACATCTTATCATTTAGGGGAATTCTACTCGAGTTCCCATCAATTAAGACAATGTCGTCACGTCATAATCAATCATTCTATTCTACTGGCACTATCAGCTTTCCAGTTTCATTGATGTTGATAAGATGTGAACTTCTCAAAAGACCAATAATAACTCATAATCCTTCATAAATTCAAGGATATTAGGAGACATAACTCACCTTAAAAAGAGTAAGGTCAACGCATAATCTACGCGAGAGATATTCAAATCAGATACAGACGAAAACATTAACGAATATGAATATATCCCATGTTTTCATAAATTGAGTACGCATTCGAAAGCTCCTCAGATCATTACCCAGGTCATTCAAATTAAATCAAATCATAAGAAATGATAAGAACGTCAATACATCCAGTCGGGTATCAACACTCGGTAATCAGATACTTTTCCTAAGAATCTCACTACGGGAGAAATGGACAAGAAAGAATTGTCAATTGTCAAATAAGACAATTTCCTTAGATGAGTAAATTCGACTCAAAAGAATAGATGCTACAGGCACATATGTAGGTGTCCCTAACACTATGTCCTTATTTTTCACTTCTTGCAGATCTCATAAATTTTAATCATTCACAATCTTCAAAGAAAATTTAGTGTTTATTAATCAGTTTTATGGTGACTACTAATCAGCCTTGCATGGTCCATTCCAAATTGTATGTAGGCGCGCAACTATATACAATTTCAAGATTAACGATGCAATACTCAGTTCGTCAAAATTTTATCATCATATTTATAAAAACATTTTCATGCTTAATTCTTAAATAAGAATCAAAAATAAATTTACAAAGATTTTCTTTGTCATGAAAACAATTAAGTTTTCCAAAGGGTTTCATAAACAACTTCATTTCGATAACAATCACTTATAAATCTCACTTTGAATAATCCTTATAGTGATGAAAATTCAAATTTTCTCAAAGGATACTATTTTATCTTATAAAAACAATGAGTGATCTGCAAAAGAGTGATGAAGAGTTGTTCACCAAGAACTAACTTCAATATAATAGGAAATGAGCTTAGCCAAATAATCATGAGGTTCATGATCTTGATGGCACTCAAAAAGAATAATCCACAACGTAACTCAATTCAAGATGAGTACTTGTTCAATGGTTGCATCACTAATGCGAGCATTAGGATGAAGCAATAAAAGATAGATAACATTGATATATGTAGAATTTAGTAATCAAAGGTAGTCTTTTCATTAATCACAAACAAGTCAAAATTGTACCGTAACACATTACGTGTCACTATGTCATACAATTCTCAGAACTCATCCTACCAACTGATATCTCAGTTAAGTTAGGGATTTTTAAAAGATACCACAATGAATACTAATCTACAAGAGTCATTAGGTGTCCCACCTGTCCCGGAAGATCCATCGGTCCCAATTTAGAAGAAGATGTCTTCAATTTATTTATTGGACACTGGGCATCCTCGTCAGTGGATAATGGCATATGAACAACACTTAACACGAATCAACAATCAATTAAAACCTTATAATCTAATCACAGAACTTAATGACTTCCTCTTATCAATCTCATATTCCAAATGGGTTAAATTTTACTTTATTCAAGTTCCAACCAATTTTATACTCAATTCGATATCCTACCTTATTTTCCAATACTTTCAGCCTTATTTATAAACCTTAAAAGGGCAATAAAAGCTCGATATGAATCAACACTTAATTTCCAATCCTATAGCTCTTACAACAACAATTATCAAATGAGTCACTAGTATAAAATGACTCGATCATTCAATTAGACTTCTCGGAAAGGTACTAGTGGCATGAGGCTTTTGGGTAATGTTTCCAATGACAGCCTCAAGTGCAACATTCACCCTTTCGATTTCAATTTAAGAATTCGATGACAATGAATCAGATGACATCTTTCTAGGTGGTATCGTTTTGTCAAACTCCACTCTATAAGGAAAGATCGTCATGACTTCGATATCAGATTTAATCTCGCCAATTCTTCTTAATATCACAATTAACTAATATCTACATTTCTACGAATATCAACTATTTTGTTGGGATCATAAATATCCACAACTTGGTTTAGATCTAGAATAGCTAGAATTCCTACGAGAATAGCTTCGATTAATTTACTAGGGAATTTAGGGTTCCTTGTGACAATCTACGTCGTATAAATACCTCGTATAAATATCAAAATAATCATCAAACAATCATGTAATAAAATTACATCATATATATATATATATATATATATATATATATATATATATATATATATATATATATATATATATATATATATATATAATCCAAGTTATATATATATATATATATTAAAATAACACTTCTCAGTCTGGCCTTGTCGGTAACTCGGGAATTCTTCGGCACCGTTATAGTCAAAAGATTTTTAGACATTTTGAGAAAAATGTTTATAGTTAAAAGATTTTGAAATGTTTTATTCAAAACCTTAGTTTTAAAAATCTTTCGTTCTCTATAACGAGAGCTCTGGTACCAAACTGTAACACCCCCAAATTTACATGTTTCAATACAGCGGAAGACTCGTTGGTGTTACGGGATAGCACCTTACTCACATCATAGACAACGCATAAAAATCGCGTCGTTTAATAATAAAACATTTCCATTCATAAATATCAAAGTTACATAGGTCCCAAGTCATTGTATTTAATACAGGTTTTACAAACATTTGAATGGAAATAATAATTTAAGTGCGGGCCATGAATTCTTGTCGTCTTCCCGAGAATTACCTTCAAGTACCTGAGACAAAACATGTTAAAAGAAAAGGTCAGCGATAACGCCGAGTGAATTCATAGAGTTTAATAAAATCCATCAATATAATATCAATATAAAATTATTACTGAAAATCATTTTGTACAAATCATTTTAATAGGCCATAAAATAGCCAAAGTCATTTTATTCAAATCTTCATCAAAATCATAATATAGGCGTTTGCCTTAAAAATCATTATACGAGCCAATGTCGTAAAAACATCATACATTACGTCTTATGACGTTGTATGAAAATAAAAACCGTTATATGAATATGGTTATGAAAACCAAAACACGAACATAATATCAATAGTATGACCCTGTATTGCTAGTCAGGAAATACACCGTAATTCGGTGTGTCTACTAGTATTTCGTTAGTTGGATTATTATAAGCCGCATGACATTGTTACCTTACTAAACCAACAACGGGTAGCTAACCCGATACTCAATTTGCCCATCTAAAGTAGCGTGTCGTCACAAAGGTCACGTTATGGAAATCTTCTCATAAATAAATTCGCTTACCAATCAATGTGGCACGACGGGGATCAACCGTCAAGGCGCGAACTGGGGTGATCGTCCCCAAATAGTACTATTATATGCATAAGCGTCTACCAACTCCCGGTAGTTCACAATTCATGCTAATGGGACTTTTAGTGACATGACCTAACTTTAATAATGCATTTGATTTCATCTATCGGGTCCTTTAATCATTTATCGGGTCATACATTCGGGTCATACAATCATTCGGGTCCAAATCAATAAACAAACAATCGGGACAAATGGTGTCCTATTTTACAAAAACTAACATGTTATCTCCCTCGCGGGTTTATAAAACATTTATAAAAACATTTAAAAGAGTGTGAGGCTATGAACTCACGTTGATGTGGGAAAGCGGTTATCGACGATTCGGATGTACGGTACGTGCTTCAATCACGGAAACCTTGACAAATAATACTTGTCTTAGACTCATGTCTAATGACTTTATAAAAATAACAATTATGTATACATATGATGATTATATATATATATGATGATCAAGTGGGTTTACATATTCTCGTTTACTCATTTTAGTGTTATGTGTCGATAACTTTTATACTAGTTTACTAGTTTTACCTATTTACGTGTTTTAGGTTCAATAAACTTATTATAAGTTCTTTAACTTGTTTTAATCCATTTTATACTTATATTATCAGTATCTATACTTTCCATGTTGGGCCCAAATGGGTTAAGCCCAATAAGTACTTTTTATAAGTGTTTAACTTATTTAGTCCAATTATTAGTCCAATATGTTTACTTAGCTCGTTAATGTCCGTATGTCCTATAGTTCGGGTTTTATCGGTTTTTACTTGTATTAGATACTTATATATCAGTATATGACGTTTAAAAACTTTACATTAGACGGGTTTGATCGTGTAAGTTTTAATTGGCGAAAAACGTTAATTTTACTGTAATAGCCGAAAAAGTCGTAAAACTCAAGTTTATAGTTTTTATTACTTATAAGTATTATTCCACTACCATTTTTATAATTTATACACTTATTTAACCTTTTACATATTTATATAAATCAAATCCATAAGTTAGTGGGTTTTTATTTTACATTTTATACAATAAAATTTTGAGTGCTTATATAATAATAATAAACATTAATTCTCAAAATCTGATTTTTATTTTCATATTCACCAAAACTGCCATATCTAGAGTTCTATACGGAGATAGAAGCTCAAATTTTTATCACATAAACTACATGATATGTGCTCCATTTAACTCTCCTATAGCTACTATTGAATCAGTCTCTAAGTATTTTCTAAAAATAGTACAAAACAGTGAACTCAGATTGGTACTCTAAACATGTTTTGATCATATCTCACTCATTACAATGATTTCATTGCATGACCAACTCTCACATGTGTACAAGACCCATAGCTTACTGTATATAAATCTATTCAAGTCATTTTACCAGTTTACCATATGATTCTTTACTGTTTTATATAGCCATCTAAATTAAGCAAGATTTTAACCTTGTTTCTTATAGTTTTTCATCTTTTTAAGCATGTTTATCAACACCAAATCCACACACAATATTTTTAATCATCATTCATCATCATATACATATACATAAGTGAAAGAAATACAAGATTACATAATCAAAAATAACAAGAGGATGAGGAGAACAATCTTTATACCACCATGATGATGTAGGTTGTGATCAAAACATGGATTTTGAGGGAGAAACTTGTGAATAACCAAGACCATCTTCAAGACCACCATTATTCATGAACACCTTATGGAAAATCAGCCCTAATGCTCCATAGAAACTCCTCCTTGGATGTTAAAACTTGCACCAATCTTCCTTTTTTGAGTGGAGATTAACATATGTTAATTATAACATATGTTTGTGGTTAAAATTTGGATCAAATGGGGTGTTTATGGGGAGTATGGGACGAAATCATAGAGAGAGTAGAGAGAAAATGTGGTTGTTTGCATGTATGGAAATGGGAGAATGGTTTTAGTTAGTGGTTTTGATGTTGGCTTAGCTTACTTGGTAAGCTTTGGACAAGTGTAGCTACTTGTTGAAAACTTGCCACCAAATTGGTGTGGTGGAGCTTTGTAGCCGGTTTTGAGTGGGGGTGGGACAAGTGTCCCACTTGTCTCATCCCCATTTATTTACGGGTACTCCTCGATTCTAGTTTCCTCGATTTGCGTGCCCTAGGGTTGTTTTACGAAAAACGTTTTTATAAATTACGAATCAACGGCACAAAACGAATCTAATAAAAATTTTTTCATCAAAAACGGAGTTCGAAAACGTAAATACGTAATCCTAAGGTTTCCGGTTTAGTCGTAAAGGACGTTAAAATAAAATCGTAAGTCCTAATCTCTTCTCGTAAATTTGTGAGTTTATGAACCAACACAAATTTAAAACTCCAAAATAATATTCATGAAAAAATTTATTTTTCTGAAATGTCGGACTGTCACCAAAGACGGTGTATGTAAACGTAAGCACGTAACATTGAATCCTCCGGTTTAGACGTAGTCGATGCTACTTCAAGACGTAAATCCAAATTTCTTCCCAAAAATAAGTGAGTTCATAATATAACATTAAAATAATGTTTTCAAACAATATTTGAGAATAAAATATCAACCATAAATTGACGGATTGTCACAAAGAATATAAAATAGTGAATCAAAAGAGTTTAGGATAGAACCAGGAAGACGGGTACACGGAATCACGGGTCGTCAAAAGTCATCAAGAATGGATCTTTGAAAGCTCGAATCCCTGCACATCATAAGAAAGAAAACAACAACCACATACTAGGGTCTCCCCTTACACTTATTATAAAAACGGGATAAAAGTATAGATACTCGGGTTGCCTACCGAGAAGTGCTTGTTTTTGTTAACCGAGTCGTGAGCCTGACTCGACCTTGATTATAATGGTAAGAACCTTAAAGAACATCCACCGGGATCAAATACATGGTTTTCGTCCATCAAATAGCACAAGCTTAAAGTGAACAAGGTAAGCCAAAGAAGAGTAGGCAAGGTTCCCTTAAGCATTTGTTGAGCATGGTGGTAGAAAGTATGATGAAGTGCCAGCATATCTCCATTGTTTCCAAGAATCTTTCCTTTTATTTCATCAGATGGATACTGAGATGGCTTAAAAATTGCAATACCGGGATAAAACACCTTTTCCTTTAGGGGAAAATAACACTCAGGCTCAGTAGACCTTGAAGAGGATCCGCTCATAAATCGCATAATCTTATCCTCAGAAGGTGGATAAAGAGATGTCAAGACATAGGTACTACGGATATCGGTGTCGTCTGTCTTCTTCTCCTTTGAAACGGGTTTCTTTGTATCCGAAGGAGGATAAAGAACAAAATCAAAGTCCAAAGGAGGAGAATCATTCTCATTGGAAAAGTAGGTATTGAGAAAAGTAGCAAAATCTTCCTCAAATGTGTAGTCATCCAAAGTAGGATCAAGCATTGTTGGCGGAGGATCTTCATCAAAAGTAGGAGCAAAGTCATCTATTGAAGAATCACTCGAAAGAGTATCAACATCATCAAAATCATCATAAGTTGGCATGTCTTTATACTCTGAAGCAAAATTATCATAATCATCCCCATCGGAACTATTGATCCCAAACCCAGATCTCAAACCTTAATAGCTTGTTTAAGGGTTGTGATAGAAAGAACAAATTCAATCTGACACTAGAGAAACTTTGCAAGGCAAAGTAACTAAACAAGATGCGGAATATAGTGTTTAGCACAAGAACAAATGATTAAGGTAAACATTCAACTTTAATATATAAATGATATACGAATACCCTATAATGGTATTAGGGTTTACAAAAAGCTTAAAGTATGAAATGAAAGATAATAGAGGAAAGACACACATTGCATGATAACCTAGTGAGTCCTTTTATAGGCATAAGGACTCACGTACAAGATTACTACTAACAAACTTGGAAAGTATCTCGGAATAGTAACAGAAACGCGTAAAAATCTATTCCAAGTTTATCTCTAGCGGCAGGGCCTTTGACTTCAGCAGGGGAACCAATCCCTTGCCTTTGTTATTTGGCAGGGGGAACTTACTCTAGCAGGGGGACAAATGACCAACTAGCAGGGGTAACAAATATACATAGATTTGTTCCCAAAAATCCTCCCCTATACTTGTGCTTTCTCCTAAAGACAAGTTTCTGAATAAATACTAGTTGATGAGGGTGCTTACAAACTTTCTGGCCAAATCTGACTATGCATCATCCTTACCAGATCATAAGCAACAGGTGTTTTAGCATCTACAATCAAGTCAACATGTGCTAATTTCTTCAAGGTCTCCTGATTGAAGGGATAATAACGATGGTTGATCAAATAAACACTTACTCCTTCCATTACTATCTCATAGACCCCAGAATTGGTAAACAGCTTCCAATACAACGAATTTCCTTTGTTCACTGCGTCAAATATGGGATCAAATAACTCATGCTCATACATCCTATGCATGCATTCCCAGATCACCCAATCCTTCTCCACACCATCCATGGTAGGAGGTTTTGCAGCAAAGGTCTTTTTCAAAATCTTCCACAGATCTTCTAAGTCCTCACTATAAACATGACATCTAGACTTAGAAATATATGTGCTGTATTGTCAGCTCTTGTAAGCTTCCACCAAGTCCTCCCTTTGTGTTCATAAACAGCATATTCTATTATAGCAAACTTCTTTCCAAGTTCACTAGGTGAGATATCATCATTTTCCTGCACAATTAGCTGTTTATCAATTTCTTCATTTGAAGGACGTTTAGACTCCTTAGTAACTATGCCAACTTTCTCCATTCTCTTGAGTCTTTTGGCTTCCCTTTGTGCATTGAGTACAGATCTCTCAATTGTTGGAAAACTTTCACCTGCGTGATGTGATACCCCTGCTTGTGATGATGCACCTACTTGGGATGATGCACCTGCTTGTTTAGTTTCCAAAGTCATTCCTTCAGCCTTTCTTTTTCTGGATTCCCTAGCTTTCTGTAATACTTCACTTTGCCTCCTAAGATACTCAGCTTCCTCAGGAGAGTTAATAGTCATGAAGTCTTCCACATCATATTCTCTTAAAACTTGTCTAACTACTCTTTTTATAGCCTCAAAAGTCATGTATGTGAAATCACAATCCTTCCACTTTTTATGTCTATTGAGCAAAACTTTGTAATGTGCAAGTCTCCCCTTCTCAGACTTCAAATATTTTTCTTTCTGAATTTGATTTTCCTTCCTTTCCAGATATTCAGTTTGATATTTGTAAACAAGGCAAATCAATCATACCTATCTTCCAAAGGAGCATTTATTAACTCCTTTTCCCATTGATCTAGAAACTCTTGAACATGAGGCACCCTTTCATCCAACTCCCTATGCATAATTTCAACCTGCTTAAGCATTTCTCTGGGCCTCATCTTTTGCATTCTCTGATCCTGCATATCAATCTCCTCTTGTTGTAGCTTGAGAGCTACCTGTGCATCATCTGTTTCTTGAGCCCTTTGTTGTTCAGGAGTTCTATGCTTGTATTTCCTCTTGGGCTGTTCAACCATAATCCCTTTTCCCTTGTCTTTTGGATCTACTGCTGGTGCTGGTTTGGCTTTAGGTGCAGGTTCTTTAATTGTAATTCCCTTCTGAGATGGTTGCCTTCTATTCTTTCTAACAAAATTTTGAGTAATAGGCTTAGCAGGGGAATGACTTACAGCAGTGGGATCAGCAATAGCAGGGGAAATTTTTGAAGCAGGGGATTCTTCTTGATTGCCCATAGTTAGCAATGTTTGAGCAATCTATTTAGTAGCACTCCCCTTATCACTTCCTTTATCAGCACTTCCTTTCTCAGTCCCTTTCTCAGCACTTGCTATCTTTCCTTGTAAACCACCAGGATATAAATAATACTGAGTAGACTCTTCTGTATTAGGAACTTCCTCCCCTTTGGAAGCATCCTCATCTGTAGATATTATAAGCCTGGGTTTTCTCCTCCCCTCAAGTGTGGCAAGTCTGGTTTCCAAGTTATTGATAACTAGACCTTGCTTTTTGACAGTTTGTACAAGTTGTGCATTTTGATTTTTCAAGCTCATGCACATTTTCGTCAATTCCAAAATGGTCATAGGTTTCATGATGCTCTCAACACTAGAAGGGGATTTCTCCCCTTTTTAGATATCATTGAGTGAGGGAGAGGACTTACTGATGGTGTCACTATCCTGCCCACCCCTTGAGGATGAGATAGTAGTGGCAGCCAAACCCTCAATGTGCTCCAACCTCTTGGAGGCTCTCCTCTCTGCTACTTGTGAAGATTCATCAGGAAAGGGAGACCTTGCAAACCTAGATATAGATCTCCTTTCATGTTGTGGATCAGCAGGGGGTAGAGTACTTGTAGGGGTAGTTTCTTGGCAGGTAAATCAGAAGGTGTTTATGTGGCTGTTTTTGTCTTGGCTTCTTCTTGTCTGATTTGTTTCATTATGATTGATGTGAGGGGAATAGACCTGCTAGAAAATTGTGGGGATGGTGCAAGAAGTGTGGTGAATAGTTTGGTAGTATGCTTGGTTGCTAAAAAGTAGTTTTTGTGTGTGATTGGACCATGTTCACTCATATTCAGAAAAAGTTCTATAAACCTTGGGTACATACAAAATTTTGAATTTCTTGAAACATTTTTAACCATTCCTTTGAAAATCATTTGAGAAAAACAATACTTCCTCCCTGTTGCTAAGCAAATCAGAGTAGAAGCTATGTCACTACCAAATTCATTGAAAGCAGTGGTTTTAGGTGACATACATTGTAAAATTGTATGAATCAAATATTTACAATGTGGGGCAAACTGACCTTTAGCAAACTTACATTTTTTGTCAACAGAAATAGTATACCCCAATTTGACAAGACCCTCAAAGATGTCAGCCTCAGGTAGGTTGGTTATCCCATCCTCATCATCAAGAAGGAGTTTGTCTCTGATGGAGGCAAGTGAAATCACCTTGGGATGACCATCTACTGTGCTTTGAATTGTGACCTCTCCATTCGCTGTTTTGGTCATGGATTTAGACCAAAACTGCTGAATGTGTGAGGTGTAAATCCTAGGGTTGATGAGAAGGTCCACTCTAAAATACGAGGATTTTAGAAAAGCCACAGCATCAACAAACTCTGCTGGTTCATCATGTAATAAAGCAATATGATTATGATTAGCAGCAATTTTGAGAGGCATGATAAAGGTTGAAAACGTTTTGAAGGTTTATAATGGTGAGAGTTAGGTGGGATTTAGTTGAGGGAGAGAGATGGACCTACTGGTGAAGGTAATTATGTTTTTATAGGCGAATTGAAGAGCTATGATTGGACCAAATTTTCAAATTGCAAATATCAAAGATAAATCTTGATAAAAAGGTAATTTATTTGAAATAATAAAGAAAAGATTACCAATTAGCGAAGAAAGCACCTTAAATATCTTTTGAAAAATATAAAATATTCCCTAACCAAAATTTTAGAAAGCAGGCCCAACGGCTATAAGTAGGGTAACGGTATTGTCGATCAACGGTCAAACAGGGGAATGTTGATTAAGCAGGGGAATCAAAAGGGGAAAGCAGGGGAAACTTTCCTAAGGGTATTAGACTAATCATGGAGAGACCAATGTTAACTAACTCTGCTTTAATGCACACCCTTGTATACACAAGGTAGATACATAGAAACTCAAGAGTCCTCTATTCAGCAATGGTCTAAGCACAAAAAGTTAACACATAAGTCACCCTGTACCTGGTTAACCCAAGAAAATAAGCATACCCTAGTCACCATCCCTACCTTTTCCCTTACCTATGGTCAGTTAGTCTTGGCAATGTGTACCACACATCTGTACCTAAACAGCAAGCTATTTTGATATAGAAGTACAAGTACACATTACAGTGCCTCAAGGTTTCAGAATTCGGACAAGCTTTGCAGCAAGTCTTCATCACCCTGAACCCTTACTCAACAATGGATATGATCTAAAATCATATATGAGCATCCTAAGGATACCCCTCAGTCCTAAAGGTGTGACCTAACCCCCCTGAAATATAGAGCATATACCTGATTCACCCATGAATGTAGTATGCACAAATTGGATCTCTGCATTGTTAGTCTAAAACCACATATAACCACTTTTAAAAAGAACAAACCCGGTTTAAAGAGAAAAACTCTTTTAGCAGGGGAATAAACCCCCAGCAGGGGGATCTTTGTTCAAAAGCAGTGGAATGAAAAATGATGGAAAAATTGACTAACATTAATACAACAATAGCAATAAAGCAACCCTGGATATACAAGACATAATAGAAATCAATTTTTAGGGAGAAACCATTCCAATACCTGCAACCAGGTACTGAAACCTCCCCACTTCAAAAGCTTTTGTTAAAAGATCAGCAACATTAAGTTCTGTATCAATTTTCTCAGGGACAATTAGTCTTTTTTTAAAACAATATCTGATAAAATGATGTCTTATTTCAATATGTTTAGTCTTGCTATGAAAAATAGGATTCTTAATAATGCAAATGGTGCTGTTGTTGTCAATAAATATCTTAGTTTTAAGAAAGTTATACCCATAATCAAGCAGTTGATTCTGAACCCAAAGTACTTGACCACAGCATGCAGCAACTACTACATACTCAGCTTCAGTTGTTGATGTGGCCATAATAGTCTGCTTCTTACATTGCCAAGATATAAGTCTACTTCCCGAAAATTGGCATCCACCTATTGTAGACTTCCTATCATTGTTGTCACCAGTATAGTCACTATCTGAGTATGATATCAGCTCAAATGGTGACTCTTTGGGATACTAAAGTCCTAAGGTTGGATGGCACTTTAGATACCTAAAAGTTCTCTTTACAGCAAATAAATGACACTCTGTTGGTGCCACCTGGTATCTTGCACATAAGCAGACTGCAAACATGATGTCAGGTCTTGAAGCTGTGAGGTACATGAGAGACCCAATCATAGACCTGTAATTCCTGACATCTATAAGTTTTCCAGGACCATCTTTGCCCCATGGATGATCCTTGTCCATTGGTGTAGACACCTTCTTTCCCTCAGACATGCCAAACTTCTTCACAATCTCAGCCACATATTTATCTTGTGAGATGAATATCCCATCTTTCCTCTGCTGAACTTATAACCCCAAAAAGAAGTTTAGCTCTCCCATGGCACTCATTTGGAATTTATCCTGCATCAGCTTGGCAAACTCTTTGCTAAGCATAGAGTTTGTGGACCCAAAGATGATATCATCAACATAGACTTGTACCAACAGAAGGTCACCCTTTTGTTTCTTGATAAACAGGGTCTGATCAATCTTCCCCCTGTTGAAGCCATTATCCAATAGATATTTAGAAAGAGTTCCATACCAAGCCTTGGGAGCTTGGTGAAGTCCATACATAGCCTTTTTCACCTTGTATACCTTGTCTGGATGTTCTGGGTCTTCAAAACCTGGAGGTTGCATAACATAGACCTCTCCATCAATGATGCCATACAAAAAGGCACTTTTTACATCCATTTGGAAAACAGTGAAGTCCATAAATGAAGCATAAGCAAGGAATAATCTAATGGCTTCAATCCTGGAAATTGGAGCAAAGACTTCCTCATAGTCAATGCCTTCTTCCTGTGTATATCCTTGTGCCACCAGTCTTGCTTTGTTCCTGAAAACTATACCCCTCTCATCCTTTTTGTTCCTGAGCACCCACTTTGTCCTAATGGGCCTTGCCTATTTTGGACAATCTACTAGAATCCAAACCTATTCAATGTCAAACTGTAAGAGCTCCTCTTGCATGGCTTCAACCCAACTTGGATCATTTAAATCCTAAAAAATCTTCTTTGGCTCTCTTGTGACAAAAATGCAGTAAACAGACAACACTGCATGTTGTCATGGTTAAACTTCATGGTGATGTTAGCAATGAAGCTGTGTTCCTTTGATGTATACCTTGTATGTCTAGGGGCTTCAGGATCACCAATGATTTGAGAGATAGGGTGATCCTTATTGATTCTGTAGGTAGGCTGCATGATTACTTCTGTTTCATCCTCTTCCAAATCAGAATTGATGGGGTTATCTTGATTGGGAAAGAACTCCTCAAAAGAGCTTCCAAAAGAAACAGTATGACCGAGAGATGGGTGCTGATGAGCTGAATGCAGCTCTGAGTAACTTGGACCTCCACTCTTAATTATTCTGCTTCCACTACTGGATATAAGAGGACCATCAGATATGGGTGTAGATGAGGAAATGAGTGGAGATTCTCTTTCTTCATCATTGATATCATTAACAGCTGGATGCTTTGTAGCAGGGGAAGCAATTGATCTAGCAGGGGAATCCTGGATTCCACTGCTTTCAGCTATTCCACTGCTTTTAGAAAGTGACTTAGCAGGGGAAGTGATTGTCTGTTCTTTCCCTTGAGAGATATCATCTTCTTCACCTGTGTTTGAAGCAGCTTCAATGGGAAACAGTGAGGGTACATTCATGTACCTCAATGGTGGCTTCTTAACACCAGTTGGTTCTTGTGTTCCTGAAATGTTAGTATTCTGCAATGCAACAGGTATATAATTCATAGATTTTGAAAGAACCTCAATATCAAAGAACCAATCAGGACCTGTTTGAACATCTTCAGGCTTGTCTTCAAGAAAATCCACATGAAGATTTTCTGTTATTTTGCTTGTCTTCTTGTTGAAGACCCTATATCCCTTGCTGTTTAATGAATAACCAACAAAATATATCCATCATCCCCCTTTTCACTGAACTTGCCTATATTGTCAATTGTGTTTAAGATTATAACATGACATCCAAATGGTCTAAAGAAGTCAATTAAAGGAGGTCTTCCGTTGAACAGCTGATAAGGGGTCTTGTTGTGTACCTTAACCACCAAGGCCCTGTTTTGGACATAACAAGCTGTGGATACAGCCTCAGCCCAAAAGATAACTGGAAGTTTGGAATCAGACAGCATAGTTCTTGCTGCTTCAATGAGTGCCCTATTCCTTCTTTCTGCAACTCCATTCTGTTGAGGTGTTCTTGCAATACTGAATTCCCTCTTGATTCCTTTGTTTATGCAGAAAGTGTCCAGTTTCTGATTTCTAAATTCACCACCAATATCTGATCTCATGGTCACTACCTTCATGCTTTTTGATAGTTCAATCTAATTGATGAACCCAATGAGTACATCAACTGTGTCACTCTTTTCAAACAGAAAGAATGTCCATGTGAACCTTGAAAAATCATCAGTAATCACTAGGCAGTACCATTTCTTCTTTATGCTTGCCACAGAAGTAGGACCAAAAAGGTCCATATGTAGTAGTTCCAATGGCTTGGTAGTGAACATACTTGTTTTTGATTTGCAAGATGCTCTATGTTGCTTCCCTTTCAAACAAGCAGCACAAGTATGATCATTGACAAAGGACTTGGAAGGAAGACCATGAACCAGATTATATTTCACCAGTTTGTTCATGTTCTTAAAATTAATATGACCAAGTCTTCTATGCCATTTCTTACACTCATCAACTGAGGCTTTAGCAATGAAACAAGTTTCATTGTCTTGAAGAGAGATGTCTTTGAGATCAATAGTGTACATGTTCTTTTGTCTTGGTGTTCTGAGTACAATAGGAGTGTCTGGTGGTAAGACAAACTCCTTTCCTAACACTAGACATTCAGTGTCAGTAAACAAGACGAAATTCTTGTTATCAGTCATCTGTGACACACTGAATAGATTGTACTTGAGTTCTTTCACCAAGTAGACATTATCAAAGGTCATCCCATTGGTGACAATAGTTCCTTTTCCTGTTATTGTTCCATGCCCATCTCCAAAAGAAACACCATCATTGTCATGAAGGGGCACAAAGTTAGACAGATAAGATTTTTATCCAGTCATGCTTCTTGAGCATCCACTATCCCAATATGATCAATCATCCCTTGTCTTCTTTGTCACCTGCAAAAAGAAAAACAAATTAGTTTTTCTTAGGGACCCAAGCCATTACAGACTTGGATCTACCTCGTGTATCAATGTAGGATAACTTATCAAAAACTAGATATACACCATTAGACTGAGCACCCCTTTTGGGTACCCAAACCCAACGAGCTGAGGCATTCATAGCTTTCCCCCATCTGCCCATGTTCCTAGAGGACAAAACTTTGCTAGTAGGGGAAACCCCAGATTTAGCAGGGGAATCCTTATTCTTAGCAAAGGGAACCCATCTTTTGTTTTGGCCTCTATTTATGTGTTGGTAAGGTCTAGGGACAGATCTATATGCATTATGAGGTGTTGGGTTGGTCATGGAAGTGTTGGTCTTGGGATGAACATCATTCACCTTTCTTAGAGCAGGAACAACATATTTGTCAATAACCCTGTTTCTCAAGGCATGGGCAACATACTTGGCAGGGGAAAAGAATTTTGCCCCTGCATTTAGAAGAATGGCTTTAGGTTGCATATCCTTTAAAGGATTTGCAGCCACAACTTCCATTGGTGCCTGACATTCTTGATAAGTGTGATCAAAACTGCCACATGTGAAACAGGGCTTTGTATTTATCACAAAGTCTTCTCCTAATTGGTGAGACTTTTGGTCATTCCAATTTCTTTGATTACCTCTGACAGACCTATACATACCAGCATATTTAATGGTGGACTTAGAGTACTTTGATCTAGTTTTAGATTTGGGTGAACTACTCTTAGAACTAGAATCACTACCAAAAAGTCCTTCTCTTGAAAATAGAACAGGGTTATCAATTTTCCATTGTTTTAAAGCAATCTGTTCCTTTTCAAAGTGCCTAACAATACTAGTTTTCACTAGTGGCTCTTCTGTTTCAAGACTATTAGGTATGTAAGCACTCAAATCAAATTCAATATCTTCCTTTTTTTGGAAACAAAAGAGACCAGTCCAAGACAAGTCTTTTCTAGGAAAAGGTGCATGAATATTGGCAAGAGGTGGTGGTATGGTAGCATGTTCATTTTTAATCCCAAAACCTGTTTTATCCCTAGGAGATTGACCAATTTCAACTGCTTGAGTTAAGTCTTTGGAAGCTTTTCAAAATTTTTCAACAGTTTCATCATCTATCTTTTTATTAGATTTAAAAACTTCAAGTTCAGCAGTCAACTCCTTAATGGAATCATTATTTTCCTTAGCATCTCTCTCTAGAATCACAATGTGATCTCTATAATCACTTTCTCTTTGTTTGTACTCTCTTATGGTGGATTCTAACTGTTCTAAAGCATGTTTGTAATTATCAAGGTCATTGTCACAATTGATATAATCAACTTTTATCTTTCTTATTTGATCATTCAATGACTCGGAATTTTTCCTACAAGCTTTAGTGCAATATGAATCATCATATACCTCATTGTCTGAGCTGGAACTTGACATGGCCATAAGAGCAAAATCTTCCTCTTTTTCCTCAGCAACCAATGCTTGATTTCTTTCCAAATTCTCTGTCATGGCACTCCAATCCCATCCACCTGCTCTATCTATCCCCTGCATGGCTACCATAGCCTTAGCACCAGAATCATCATCTCTGGTTTCCTTCCTATAGCTGTTCGCAGTCTTAGGTCCTCTTCATTCCCTAGCAAAATGACCCTTCTTGCCACAGTTGTAGCATTCAACCTTTGTTTTGTCAAACCCAGCCACATCAGAGGGATTGATGGAGATCTTCTTCCCATACTTCTTATAAAACCTGTTAGCTCTCATACTAAGCAGAGCCATGTTCCACTTGATATCCATCTCTTCCAGTCCTTGCTTACTGATTTGACTCAGATCTTCGTGTAACACAGTATGTTAATGCAAGTAATGCCTAAAAACATTATTAGTGTTAACTAATCTTTCTTAGTTTTGATCACAACAAACCATACAACACATTTAGTGTAAAACACAAAATGAATTATTTAACTAACACTATCATCAAGGTAATAATCATATCACTAACCTTTCTTAATCATACTTAGTGATCATCAAAATGATTATCCTTAAAACTCACTTTTGTTAATAAGACAAAATACTTTTTAATAAACTTTCTTTTTTAGAAAATGTTTTATTAAAATGGAAAATGAAAATTTGAAAATGGCATATTCCAAATGCTGTTAGAATATCCTTTGAAGGGTTCAAATACCTCAGATATTCCCACCCCACTAAAAGACAAAAAACGGAGCGAAGTCTAGTGGCGGTACCTTAAGTACCTACGTGGTACCTTAGCGATATGGTACCGCGGGGTGAGATAAGGTACCACGCACAGTAGCCGTTATAGATCCGTTGTAACTTTGTCTCCTTTAAATAGTGGGTCAAATCTCATTTTCCAGCAAGCCTCTTGGATGTTTTTCTCAGCCCTCTTTCTATTTTCTATAGCATAATCATTAGTAAATGATCACTTAATTTGTTAAGGATGTTTACATATGATTATCCTCTTGATCCCCTCCTTTACCATGTCCAATGAGAAGATTACTCACTCACTAGTGTAGTGATAAAGATGAATTTATGAGCTAGTCATATTCATCATGATACCTTTTTGTTTTAGGTCAATCCAATGTATTTATGAATACTTGGACTAGTTGTGTTCATCCAAGTTATTTGTGGATACTTGGATTTGTTGTGTACATCCATTGCATATGTGTTTGCTTGGATTTGTGTTGTGTAAATCCAAGCTACATGTGTGTACTTAGATAAGTCTAGTTGAGTTGTAATAGATTTGATTAGGAGTTCTCACTAAACTATAAAGTGATGTGGTTGTGTCTTGTGAGTTCTCACTAAATTTAAAGTGATTAGTAGTTGTGTTGTGTGAAGTTCTCACTTAGCTTCAAAGTGAAGAGTCGTGAAGATTGGTTCTACCTTTCGATTAGAACTCGACATCTAGCCTTGTGTCGTAAAATGGTGAAGTAGGCAACGTCGTGAAGATTGGTTCTACCTTAAGATTAGAACTCGACATCTATCCTTGTGTCGTTAAATTGTGAAGTAGGCAACGTCGTGTAGACTGGTCCTAGCTAAAGATTAGGTCTCGACATTTAGCTTAGTGTCGGAAAATAATGTAAGCAACGATGTAAGGTTTTCTCCGCCGAGAAGGGAGCTTGTGGATATAGTGGAAATCTCGAGGAGGTGTACTCGAGGAGTGGAGTAGAAACGAGGATAGAGCCTCGTTGTCGAACCACTATAAATCTTGGTGTCTTCCCACTAGGTTGTCTCCTTCCTTGCTCTTTACTTATTTCATTATCATTATACTTGCTTATTATTCTTGCTAGTGCATTTCAATTGAACCTAATCATTATGCAACTTAGCTTCAAGTAAAAGATAGTTTTGATACAAACCAAATTGAAAGCAATTTTAATTTGGTCACCAATCGAAGAGAAATTATTCAACCCCCCCCCCCCTTCTAGTTTCTACAATTGGTATCAGAGCGTTGGTCACTCAAGATCTTTGAAGTATATTGTACTTTAAAACTTGGATCGATCCATTATCTCCTCAAATTAGAAGGTCTAGTTGTACTAAAGTTTCTCTTTGGTCAAAACTATGTTTTCTTTTAAAATAGGTCCTTTAATTGATAATATTGCATCCCACTTAAGATTAGTAGCCTTTATGCATTTTAGATATACTCTTGAAATGTATCTACTAGTTTGCATCTTGCTTTGTGTAGGTACTCATGAAGATCAATCAATTAATTGGTTATGGATTGAGTTACTTGCACTTTTAGAAGAATTATCTTCATTGATCTTTAACATCTTTGAATGATGATACCAAGATGATTGGGAATGATACTAGTCCTTGAAGACTTAGTACTCATCATAGTCATTGATTGGGCATAGCACTTATTCCTTCATGGATTGCTCTTTCTGGCCAAGGTACGCTTTCGTTCTTCCACATGTCCTTTGATCATTCTTTTGATCATTACTTGACTATATGCTTGTTCTCGGCATCCTTGCCTTGACATTTATTTGTGGTTTGTGTTTCTTTTCTTTTATCCTCTCAAACCTTCATTTCTTGGATACTTGACTCACTATGGCGATGTAGAGTGAGTTAGTAGAAGCTTAAAGTATCAAGCATGATTTCCATGGTTTGCACCCATACAGTTAGTAGGCCCTTTGTGGGAGATAAAGTGAATTAATACTTTGCTCATATTTTAATTTAGACTAAGACTATTATTGAAAGTGATCTTAGTTTACACTTGAATAATTTCTTTGTGTGTATTCATTACCAAAGCTGTTTATCGTTTCGCCAGAAAGGCACGTCTTAAACAACTATATATGACACAAGCTCTTCGTTACTACTACTTGAAGATTGTCGTTGATCCCTTGAGCATTAATCCTAGTCTTGATTCACCTCTCTTGACTTCTCTCCACTTAGTCGTTTTGCTACGAGTAGTCGTTTGTCCGTTTCGGTTCTTTTCGATCTTGATTTAACTCATAATCCTTCATTAAGGCATATTGCTTAGTGTTATCATGATCCAATGATATTCTAAAAGGCTCATGATTTAATTTTAAGTATTTTAGAAAAACTGGATTTTCAAAATTTGACGTTTTTCAGAGATAGAAACCTGCCTCTGTAGGCGGTTCCTTATCTCCGCGGCTCAAACCCGCGGTTCCTTATCGATAAGGTACCGCGGGCAGTAACTTTTGTCAGAGCGCCAGTTTGTGTTTTTTATTCTTTTTCAAACCAAACTCTCTCTCTCCCAAAAACATACAGCCGACGGGTTTTACCTTTTCCACCATTGTTGAAGCTTCCAAAACCTTCAATCACTCAAATTAATTGATTCCAAGTTGTGGGTTTCACTCATCCTTCATCTAACATCAATTAATTGTAAGTATTTTCTTTCAATTTCATCTATCTTGTTCTAGGGTTCATCCTTTCATAATTGGGGATTTTTAAAATTGAAATTGAATTAAAACCTTAATAGGAATATGGGTTGACATGGTAATCTTACTATGATTCCTTAGGTTGATATTCATTAAGATTTCACTAAAACCCATTTGTAGAACAAATCCGAATTTAGGCTAAATGATTTTGGTTGAATGATGGATTTGAGATGAACCCATGAACAAGTAGGTAATGACATTGTTAATGCTTACCTAAAAACCTTGTTTTGAAAAACCAATGTTCTAATCCATTGTTGATCTAACATAGATCATGTGTTCTTGGTCAATGATGGAATAGACACATTGTGAACATGAAAATGATATGGATTCAATCCTATGTTTGTCAAGAAATTGATATAACACATTTTCATTTTTTGTTTTCCTTTTTGATTTTCATATGAGTGATTGGAGAAATATTGTCTTGTCTTTGTATTTAGGTACTTAATCATGCCTTCTCAATATCAAAAAGATCATCAATTCACTAAAGGTTATATGCCCAACATCTCCCAAACCTATGCTTCCCCCCAACTTCAAAACGCATTTCCATCCCTTTCCACTCGTTGTTTCCATGAGGGTAGAGTCGTTGACAAGGAAATAACGGGTTATGTCTATATCCTATCTATGTTTGAGCTTTCGGGGTTTGATTGCTTGCTCAACATAGAAGAAGATATTTACCCCTTATTCCTTCTTGAAATCTTTAGCACCTACTCCATGATTGAATACAATGGACATATCTTCATTCGTTTCGTATTGAATGATCAATTGATTCAATACTCTCTTGAAGACTTTGGTCAAATTCTCGGTGTGCCATATGAAGGCACTTGTCGTTTTATGGATAAATGGAGACTTTATGCTCTCTCGGAATCCTTCGATAAACCTCCAAATGACCACACCGAAATTGATCTAGAGTTCATTCTTGAAATCATCTCGAAAGAGCGTGATGGTAACGTTGTGAGAAGCCTTCATTCAAATGTACGAAATGTGAATCGATATGAAGTGCTCTCTAGCGACTTAAGGATTTTATGGTTCAATGGGCCAATATCCTTAGGGAGAATGTCTTTTGTCTTGGTGGAAACCGAGATCATATCCCGGCGTGTATGGTGCATATGTTGAGTTGCATCTTTACATCCACCAAGTACAACTTGGCATTCTATATCGCTCGACGAATCAATTATGCCCTTTCGAAGCCCAAGACAAACCTTCCCTATGCTATGCTTCTAACTCGCCTTTTCAAAAGGGTTGCTCATGATTTTCCCCACCTTGATCTTTCTCGCTTCTACTCGGTTCATCGGGTTATGTTGCCCATTCAAGAGGCATATGCTAGAAAGACAAGAAGTGATCGAGGATCTAGAAAATCTGTTCATCAAGAGATGGATGATGAGGACATGGACATGCCAACAAGTGATGGTGATGTCATATGTACTAGTTCTCATTTCCACTCTTCGAGTAATTCCCATCCATCCTCAAACCCATTCGAGGATGAATTTGAAGACTTAGCTCCTCCTCGTCATCATTCTAGTGAAGTACCGGAAGATCTCAATATGGAGCATCTTTACCGCGAAAATCTTAGAACTCGAGGGGAATTGCACGAACACCGGGTTGAATCAAGAAAAGGTTTCAAGTTCTTGGGGAATACGATCAAGGGATTGGGGAAGAAGAGAAGGTGAAAGCATTGAAGCTTTTCAAAGAATACATGTTGGTAAACATGTATTGTTGAACAATTTTATTTTATCTTGGATATGTATTAACTTGTGATTGCATGTTAGAATTATCATTTATCTTGATCCTTAATGTTAATTATGCCTTCATGTTTGTGTTTTGCATAGCTTTGTGGATGCCTTTTGATAGTTAGCTTATTAGATTATGATCTGTAGTTAACTTTGGCTTTTGAAACCTTTGGGAAAAATATGGGTTTATCAAAAACTGGAATGGGAAATTTTTTAAAACCTTCTGGTCGCGGTTCCATATCGACCCGCGGTTCCTTATCGATAAGGTACCGCCGGTCCTAGATAAGGAACCACCGGCCACTGTGCACGACAACATCTTTGCTTTACACTGTTTTCTTAATTTTGTGTAAACCTTGCATGATTTTCAGTAATAAACTGCACATTTCCTAAACTAGAGTATCTAAATTCATTATTCACCTAAAATGATTTTAACCCATTACTAGTTTGGATCATCCCCTCACCCATTTAAACCCACCTTGTTTGCCATGTTCTTCACACATCAAACATACTTCCCTAAACCTTAAACCACCCTAATCAACCATGGTGTGTACCAAAACCTCAAACACTTTCAAGACCTCCACCCCAAGAAAAACACTCAAAATAAGGGTTAAGGTAGCTAAGCCTAACTTCTCATCTTTCCTCACACCTAAGAATGAGAATGCTCCTATCCTCATTTCTTCATCACCTTCTCCACCTCTTGCACCATGCAAGACCTCCTCCACCCATGGTACTAACCACTCCATTGGTTCTACCTCCTCTTCATTCAATTCTAGAATGAATGAGCTTTCTTCACCCTTCACTCCAAGTGCACCCTTGGAAGTGACCACACAACCTCAACCAATCCAAAGCATTCCTTTTTGGAATGACTTTGATGACATTTTGGTGACTTCACCATTTACCCCTCACAACTCACCAATTTCACCAACCTTGGAGAATTTACCTCCACACTCACCCATTTCCCCTTTAGGGAACTTGCCTCCACTTTCACCCACATCACCCTTGGAGAACATGCCTCCTCCACCTCCACCCAACTCAAACATCCCAATTTTGGGTGTACCTCTTTCCCTCCTCTTGGGTGATCCTTACTTTGGGTTTCAACAAACTCATGGTCCTAGATGTCCATGTTGTCTCTACAACCACTTCCTCATCCAAAACCTAAGGATGGATATGTATGGACTACATATGGGTTTGCAAGATTTCTTGCTTACTTTGTTCTCCATGCCTCCTCCTAGGAGATGAATGATGGAGTTCTTTTAATAAACATTTTCAACAACAAGCCAAAGAAAACCACTTATCTAGATTTAATGATAAGCTAGCTATGATTAGTTAGTTTTATTTGTCTTTGTACTTGTTTCACTAATGAATGTTTCATGTTGTTGACTTATGGATTTAGCTTTGTGTGATACTATCCTTTTGTGCACACTAATCAACTTTAATTTGAAATTAAAATTGAACCTAAATCTCTCACAACCCCTAAACTTGACTAAAATTGGTTCAAAATGATATCTAAATTATTTTGTCATATTTTGTCAAGACATTCTTTGTGAATGTGTTGCTTTATGCAACCCTAGCATATTTTGGTTCTAATAGAGGTAAAATTCCAAGATTTGCAACTTTTTGAAAAAGTCTTAGTTTTTTCCAAAACCCAGGAAAAACATTGTTTAAAGTCCACTGGACGAGGTTCCTTAAGGACCCGCGGTTCCTTAGTGATATGGAACCGCCAGCCCATATAAGGTACCGGGGCCAGAATGTGGCTTTTGACGATTTTTTGGTCAAAACTTATAAAACCCTATTCCCAGTCAAGATTCCCTGTTTACTCAATTTGACTAAACATTCCTTGACAATACACATTTTGTATTCAAATTCTTACCTTGATTACATTTTACTTATACCCCAACCTTGAGATTTCACTCTCACACCTTCCCAACCTTGAGAATTCATTCTCACATAACCTTGAGATATCATTCTCACACTATCACAATGCCTAACTCCTACATTCCCAACCTTGACATTTCCTTGTCACAACCCACTCACCCAAAGCTTCCTTATCCAAGCTTTCAAAGAAACCGAAAATTTTGGTTCGACCTATTTGGGTTAAGAAGAATGAACCATCTTCGTCCAAACCACCCAAAAACCCTACCTTCTCTCCAATCAAGTATTGGAATGAGACTTACACCATAAACCCCATCTCCGGAGCAAAAGAACATGTTCCACCACCACCACAATCCTTCCATACACCTCAACTCAATGACCTTTCCACCTTCCCAAACCTCACAAGGCATTGTGAAAACACTCCCAAACCCTTTACCCCACCACCCCCAAACCCTAAGTTTGATGTCATACCCTCATCAAACGATTTTGTGTTGCATCATGGATCCTCGTGTGATTGTTGCCGATTTCAACAAATTCAACTTTCTCATGTGTATGAGAAGTTAATTTTTCTTGAATTCCTCCTCACTCGACCTCCTATTCAAGTTTTCGTTCCGGTGGACAAAACTTCGAATGATGCATCGTCGTCTTTTTAGTTTTATTTTATTTTTTAGCAATCTTGGAAAACATCACTATTAGACTAGCTTATGCTTAGTGGTTTATTTTCCATATTTATTGCTTTTAGATGCTCATACTATGTGTATGACTATCTTCTTTGTTGTTTTTTAACCTTTGTGTTATTTGTGTGCTATCTAATTTGTTCTATTTTGAGTTGATCTTGGTTAAATTTTTACAATTGCTTATGGGTGATTCCATCAATTCTAAAGCTTTAACCCATTGACAAGCTTATCATCTTCATTGAATTGAAGTTTGATTTTGTTAATTACCTCTTTGGACATACTTAGCAAAATACTTGCTTCTAATTTGAGATTTCTTCTCTTTCTCCCTCTCAAGTTACTTAGTAGGTAGTGATCATATATACATTGGTGTTTCTTTCCTTTCTACTAACCTTTGTGTTGCATGTCACCTTAGCTCACAAACTTGGTGCCCCAAGCAAGGGGGAACAACCACCAAGGGGGAGCTACTAGCAAAGTTCGATGCACTTCAAAGACTTATGCTAACCTTTTTGCTACGACAAAGGGGGAGAAATGATAGTGATAAACTAGTTAATAATTCCATAGTTTGTGTTTCTACGTAAATGAGTTTATCGTTTGTCGTAATCAAAAAGGGAGAGATTGTTAATGCAAGTAATGCCTAAAAACATTATTAGTGTTAACTAATCTTTCTTAGTTTTGATCACAACAAACCATACAACACATTTAGTGTAAAACACAAAATGAATTATTTAACTAACACTATCATCAAGGTAATAATCATATCACTAACCTTTCTTAATCATACTTAGTGATCATCAAAATGATTATCCTTAAAACTCACTTTTGTTAATAAGACAAAAGACTTTTTAATAAACTTTCTTTTTTAGAAAATGTTTTATTAAAATGGAAAATGAAAATTTGAAAATGGCATATTCTAAATGCTGTTAGAATATCCTTTGAAGGGTTCAAATACCTCAGATATTCCCACCCCACTAAAAGACAAAAAACGGAGCGGAGTCTAGTGGCGGTACCTTAAGTACCTACGTGGTACCTTAGCGATATGGTACCGCGGGGTGAGATAAGGTACCGCGCACATTAGCCGTTATAGATCCGTTGTAACTTTGTCTCCTTTAAATAGTGGGTCAAATCTCATTTTCCAGCAAGCCTCTTGGACATTTTTCTCAGCCCTCTTTCTATTTTCTATAGCATAATCATTAGTAAATGATCACTTAATTTGTTAAGGATGTTTACATATGATTATCCTCTTGATCCCCTCCTTTACCATTTCCAATGAGAAGATCACTCACTCACTAGTGTAGTGATAAAGATGAATTTATGAGCTAGTCATATTCATCATGATACCTTTTTGTTTTAGGTCAATCCAATGTATTTATGAATACTTGGACTAGTTGTGTTCATCCAAGTTATTTGTGGATACTTGGATTTGTTGTGTACATCCATTGCATATGTGTTTGCTTGGATTTGTGTTGTGTAAATCCAAGCTACATGTGTGTAGTTGGATAAGTCTAGTTGAGTTGTAATAGATTTGATTAGGAGTTCTCACTAAACTATAAAGTGATGTGGTTGTGTCTTGTGAGTTCTCACTAAACTTTAAAGTGATTAGTAGTTGTGTTGTGTGAAGTTCTCACTTAGCTTCAAAGTGAAGAGTCGTGAAGATTGGTTCTACCTTTCGATTAGAACTCGACATCTAACCTTGTGTCGTAAAATGGTGAAGTAGGCAACGTCGTGAAGATTGGTTCTACCTTAAGATTAGAACTCGACATCTAGCCTTGTGTCGTTAAATTGTGAAGTAGGCAACGTCGTGTAGATTGGTCCTAGCTAAAGATTAGGTCTTGACATTTAGCTTAGTGTCGGAAAATAATGTAAGCAACGATGTAAGGTTTTCTCCGCCGATAAGGGAGCTTGTGGATATAGTGGAAATCTCGAGTAGGTGTACTCGAGGAGTGGAGTAGAAACGAGGATAGAGCCTCGTTGTCGAACCACTATAAATCTTGGTGTCTTCCCACTAGGTTGTCTCCTTCCTTGCTCTTAACTTATTTCATTATCATTATACTTGCTTATTATTCTTGCTAGTGCATTTCAATTGAACCTAATCATTATGCAACTTAGCTTCAAGTAAAAGATAGTTTTGATACAAACCAAATTGAAAGCAATTTTAATTTGGTCACCAATCGAAGAGAAACTATTCAACCCCCCCTTCTAGTTTCTACACAGTAGATCCTTGTGGCCCTTGGGATGCTATAAAAGCGCAAGCAGTGTCAAGACTGAATGTTACAGGCCTTTCTTCATCATAAGATGATCCAGACCTGGTAGCAGGGGGATAAGTAACAGGGCCTACTTCGATTCCACTGCCTTTGGAGATTCCACTTCTTTGAGATATGAACGCCATGTTAGTAGGTGAATCAGAAGATCCACTTGAGTTGGTGGGAATTGTTCCTTTTGACTTCATCTCATTGACAACAGGTTCAAAAACTTTCAAGTTATTGTATATGTCATCAATGTTCTTGTTATCTAAGTCATCCTTATTCTGCCAAATAGCTTTGTAGACAAACCATTCCTTCTGATGGCTGTTAAGGAACCTGGTATTCACCTGCTCTCTTGTCACTTCAATATCAAAGAACTCCAACTGAGCCACCATATCTTGAAGCCTATTGTAAATAGCGCCAATTGATTCATCACCAATTGGTTTGAAAGAAGCAAAATCATCAAGCATTTGATTCTTCTTCTTCTTCTTTGTGGCTTCATTTCCTCCAAAAGTTATGCCTATGGCTTCCCATAGTTCCTTAGTTGTTTGTACTTTCTGAATCTTAGTTGATGTATATCAGGTAGAGCCAACAGCAGTGAACTGTGAGCTTTGACATCATGCCTTCTGGCCAGTATTTCCTTATCACAAAGAGCAGCAGATTTCTTCTTGTCCTTACCACCTTTGGAACTTTCACCTTTCTCTTCTCCCTTGCCATCTTCAACCGCCATCATTTTGGTGAACTGATCACCAAACTCTATGATCTCCCAGAGAACATAGTGTTCCATTTTGAGGTATTGTTGGATTCTGAATTCCCATAGTTCAAAATTTTTCAGGATCCAGCATGGGTAGTTTGAGGTTATTGTGGTTGTTGCTGTTTGAGGAAGAGTCTGAAGACATGGTTGAAATGAGGGTTTTGTTCTTGGTTTAGACAAAGTTTCTCAACAAGCTCTGATATCACTTGTTGATCCCAAACCCAGATCTTAAACCTTAATAGCTTGTTTAAGGGTTGTGATAGAAAGAACAAATTCAATCTAACACTAGAGAAACTTTGCAAGGCAAAGTAACTAAACAAGATGTGGAATATAGTGTTTAGCACAAGAACAAATAATTAAGGCAAATGTTCAACTTTAATATATCAATGATATACGAATACCCTATAATGGTATTAGGGTTTACAAAAACCTTAAAGTATGAGATGAAAGATAATAGAGAAAAGACACACATTGCATGATAACCTAGTGAGTCCTTTTATAGGCATAAGGACTCACGTACAAGATTACTACTAAAAAACTTGGAAAGTATCTCGGAATAGTAACAGAAACGCGTAAAAATCTATTCCAAGTTTATCTCTAGTGGCAGGGCCTTTGACTTCAGCAGGGGAACCAATCCCCCTGCCTTTGTTATTTTGGCAGGGGGAACTTACTCTAGCAGGGGGACAAATGACCAACTAGCAGGGGTAACAAATATACATAGATTTATTCCCAACAGGAACTAGAATCATCATCATAATCATCATAGATTGGTGGAGAATCAAAAATTGGTAGGGGATCCAAATTGGAGAGAGGATCTTCAGAATCTTCCATATTTTCTTGAAAAAGTGGATTATCATAGATATGATCGAAAAGAGGATTGTTGTAGACGACAAAATCATCAAGCTTTGTACTTTCCAAAGGAGTTGTATCAAGCTCGTCTTGAAGCACATCAATCATATTCGCTGATTCTCGTCCATTGAATTTGTTTGTAATCTTCCCCATTTTAAACACTTGTGCATCATTCCCGACTCTTACATTGAGTTCACCTTCGGCAACATCGACTAAATCCTTTCCGGTTCTTAAGAATGGCCGACCAAGTATTAATGGAATACGAGGGTCCATTTCATAATCAACAACAACAAAGTCGACCGGAAAAGTGAAGGTACCTACTTTAACAAACACATCTTCGGCAATACCAACGGGGTAAGCGAGAGTTCGATTTTCTAACTCAACAGTCATCTTTGTTGGTGTAAGATCGGGTAGTGATAACTTTTTCCAAACACTTAATGGCATCAAATTTATACTTGCCCCGAGATTGGCTAAGGCAGTGAATTCTTTGGTTTGGTTAAAAGTACATGGTAGCACAAAACGACCGGGATCTGCAAGTTTCTCCGGAAGTTCTTTAAGAAGGACTACAGAACAATTTTCATTTAAGCGGGTGTTGACAAACTCGGACATCTTCTCCTTCTTATTAAGCAATTCCTTAAACATATTAACAAATTTAGGCATTTGGGCTAGAGCTTCAACAAGGCTAAAGGTGACGTTCACTCCCGAAATCTTTTTCAAAAAGTTTGTCACTTGAATGTCATCCTTGGTAAGCACTTTGCACTTGTCTAACCGAGATGGATAAGGAATATTGGGTTTAGGTGGTGTAGGTGTAGAAGGTGAAGGGTTTTTCTTGGGTACTTCTGCATTAAGAGGTGGAGACGGTAATGGAGAACTAGTACTAGGCATGGAAGTAGGTGTGATAAATGATGGTGGAGGAGGTGTAGATGGAGTAACTGAGGGAGGGGTAGAAGGTCCTACTAGAGTTGCTCCACTGCGTGTAGCAATAGCACTCACATTCGCTCGTGGGTTGGCGACGGTATTTGAAGGAAGAGAGCCCGAAGTAGAGGGTTGAGTGGTTTGGAAGAAACTAGCCATCATATTCTTCAAATCATTCGTTTGATTGCTTAAAGAGGTTTGCATATCATGTCTAAGCTCGGTTCGAATATCATTCCCTTGTTTAGTGATATCTCCTTTCAAGTTGATGATTTGGCTTTGAAGATTCTTAACTACCTCTCCTTGGGTGCTTATGAAAGTTTCAACATCATGGTTATATGAAGTGGGTTGAGTTATGGGTGGAGCTTGGGGAGTGGGTGGCTGATATAGAGTAGAAGCTCGAAGTGGGTTTGGATTGCTTCTATTAAAGTTGTTGGGATTGTGGTTTTGAGGAGAAAAATCGGGTGAAAAAAAGTTGTTGGAACGATAACTTAGCAAGTTACGATCACCTTGCGGTCGGGCTTGATAGCTTTCCGTTGAATAGTTACCATGAGCCGCATACACGTTTTCCAGATTGTCATGAGTAGAAGGACAATCAGTGTATGAATGAGGACCGACGCAAATCTCACAAGAAAGTGCTACAGCTTTAACTTGTTTTTGTTGATTCGTAGACACGAGTAGGATATTTTTGTTCATTTCGGCCATAATGCGGGTGAGTTCGGTCATCTTGGTGTTTGATAAAGTAGAAGAAACATTGACTCTCGGATTATTCCTTGAAGATGCGGATGAATCCCAATTTTTGTGATGAGTAGTCATGTTCTCTATAAGCTCTCTACACTCCTCGGGTCTTCTTTTCATAAATGTGCCACCGGCGGCTGCATTAATCGTATCACGATCACGAAAAGTTAAACCGTTGTAGAAAGTATCAATTAAGGTGACGGGGAGCATATTATGATTAGGACATCGATCGATCAAAACATTATAACATTCCCAAGCATCGAAAAGTGATTCATCAGGTTCTTGTGTGAAACCACTAATTTGATTTTAAAGGCTCGTTACAATGGATGGTGGAAAGTAGCGCGACAAAAATAGTTGAGTCATTTCGTCCCATGTATGAATTTAATTCTTTGGAAGACGATCAAGCCCTTTTTCGGCATGGTGGGATAAAGTGTGTGGAAATAGATGAAGGCGAATAAAATCCATAGTAACCCTGGGCAATTTCATGCTTTGAGTGACAGTAATGAATTTGTCGAGATGTTTGTTGGCATCATCATCCGGCAATCCGCGAAATGGACAAGTGTTTTGAACTTGTTGGATCATGTGATGCTTCAACGAAAACTCTGGAGCCGTGATTTGCATCCGCCCAATCAGTCCTCCGCGTCCATTCATTGTCGGTTGACAAAGCTCCTTAATGTTAGGATTTTTCAATCAATTAATGTTCGTTTCCTCGACTCACTCGAATTGATATCAATTTTAACGTGGATTAATTATTTTTGGTAACTAAAACTTTTTGGTATTTTTAAAACTAAAAAGACAACAATTTAAACTAATTAAAAAGAAAATATAAAAATAATTATTAATTAAAACTATTTAAACTAATTTGAAAACTTTTTTAAAATTAAACTTAAATCTAATTAATCTAATTAGTTTCTACTAAAACTTTTTAAATGAATTCTATTTAAAACTAATTTTAAATAAAACTATAAAAAACTAATTTAAAAGAACAATTTTAAAATTCTTATATAAAACTTCTAATTGAAATTAAACAAAAAAAACTTGTATTTAAAATGAGAAATAAATTTGACAGCCTAAATAACCTTTATTAATTAAATGATGCGTAATTAACTCAAAAGAAGGTCTAGACTAGTCGGTTAACTCATTGGGCTGTTGAGCGAGGTATCACCGGTTCGAGTCCCAGAAGGGACTAATATTTGCTATATATATATATATATATATATATATATATATATATATATATATATATATATATATATATATATATATATATATATATATATATATATATATATATATATTATTACTTTTTTTTTGGAAAATTGAAACAAACAGATAAATTGTATCTGTTGCTATAAGCAGCAATATCAGCACAATAATAAACCAAATAAGCTAAGACAGCTAAGACGAATAAGCAAATAAAAACTGATAAGGCATAAAGCAAATAAGCTAACACTAAAAAAAGAACAAAATTAAATAAGCAGTTAAGATAAATAGACTTATCAAAATAAAAATAAGATCAGACTAAAAATCCGTAAACTTGAAACTTAAGTTTAGCAGATGACCAAACAAAGTTAAATACCAAATAAGCAAAACTTAACTGAAACAAAGCAGATAATAATCAAATTATAAGCTAACTAAACACCAACTTATTACTATCAATAAAAAAACCAAAAATCAGATATCCAAAACCAAATAAAAGCAAAAACAGATTTAAATAGATTTAAACTAGATATAACACTTCTATTAACTAATAAAAAACTAAAAGCAGATAACCAAACAAGCAGATCCAAACAAATATCAAATCCAGAAATGTATCTTAACTAAACAAACTCAGACAAGCAAGCTATATCAAAAGCTAAGCAGATTCGATTCAAAAAAATAAATAGATAAATAAAAATAAACCATTAACATAAGCAGATTAAAATAACAAATTAATCTAAAATACAAATAACTTAAAAGAAAAGAAAATCAAACCTAATGGAGAAATCCGTTGAGAAGAAAGTTGCGCTGAGCAACCTTATGAACCCAATCGAAACACCACCTTAAACTAGAACCATCTACTTCTTGAACCACGAACATCAATCGAACCAGATTTAAGATCTTCCTAATGGGGGAAGATTATTACCAATTTTATTTCAATAATTAAAATTAAAAACAGACTAGAGATTTAAATTGCAATTAAATTAAAATAAAGAGACAAGAATGAACCGAAAATTAGAATTTTATTAATAAATAAAAACTGGATTACAATACTTTGAAGGAAAATTATAATAAACCTAAAATCTATTTTGCAAAAAATAAAAATTAAAATAAAAAATAGGCACAACATTACAGAATTTTGATGGGGTTTTTATAGGCAAATCCCAAAGCCTTGTTGGTGAAGCTTGTTGATGAAGATATCAAATCTGGGCTATCCATTCCATTTTTCTCTCTCTTTTGCTTGATCTACTGCTGAGAATCATCTTGTATCACATGGATCGCCCTCGTGGCAATTTTGTGCTTCTTGTGCTTCTTGAAAGCTGAAGTGGACTGATCTTATTGGAGGATTTGGTGGTGGAGACGTGTGGGAACCAATCAAAAGAAGGGATAGATCCACGTGGATGAGGACCACCATCTTCTTCATCCCTAAAAGGGTGCAGATTTAATTATGGGACGTGTGAATCACACGAATTAGACAAAAGCCCCAATTTATTCTTGGTTAATTTTTGATTAGGGTTTAGGAATAGTAAATAGGGGTAAAAAGGATATGGGGTGTCTGCGTTTGTGTTTGGGAGAGAAAGAAAAGGTGAGTGTTTTCTTTGTTTGTAACGAAAACAAATGAGGAGAGGCGTAAGTAAAAATTGTTTTAATAAAAAGTGTGTTACGTGTGTGAGGTTTGACCAAGGATTTTGACTAAACAAAGTTAAAAAAAACTTTGTTTCTACCGTCCATTTTTTTGTGTAATGGGCTTGGCCCAAATTGTTTTAACTTATCCATCCGTCTCAATGTTGTCATTTTGGGCCTTTTTGGGCAATTTAATAAAAAGTATATACTTTAAGTCTTTAAATGGGCTTTTGAACCCATTTATCCAATGTGACAATCTGTCAATTTATGGTTGATATTTTATTCTCAGTTATTATTTGAAAATATTATTTTAATTTTATATTATGAACTCACTCATTTATGGGAAGAAATTTGGATTTACATCTTGAAGTAGCATCGACTAAGTCTAAACCGGAGGATTCTACGTTACGTGCTTACGTTTACATACACCGTTTTTTGTGACAGTCCGACATTTCAGGAAATAAATTTATCCGTGAATATTATTTTGGGATTTTAAATTTGAGTTGGTTCATAAACTCACAAATTTACGAGAAGAGATTAGGACTTACGTGAATAACTTAACGTCCTTTACGACTAAACCGGAAACCTTAGGATTACGTATTTACGTTTTTGAACTCCGTTTTTTATGAGACAATTTTTATTAGATTCGTTTTGTGCCGTTGATTCATAATTTATAAAAATGTTTTTCGTAAAACGGCCCGAGGACACGTAAATAGAGGAAACTAGAATCGAGGAATACCCGTAAATTAGTGGGATGAGAGAAAACAAGTTTTGCCCCACCCCACTAATATGGAACGGCAACTCTTAGCTACAACACACCTTATGTGTCAACATTTAACAAGTAAATGTTACACTTGTAACTAGCTTAGCTTATAAGCTACCAAAACACAAAACCATCTAACAAAACCATTCACTCTCATTCTCAACATGCAAACCACTCTCATTCTCTCCTCCCTCTCTCTAAATTTCGTCCACCACCACCCCTAAACACCTTCATTTGATTAAATTTAACCATGAAATCCTATGTTATTCACACATATGATGAAGCCCTTTTCAAGCTCTATTGATTGGTGGTGATTTTAACATCTAAGGAGAAGATTTGGTGATGTCCAAGGGCTGATTTCTACAAGGAGTTTACAAATATTGGTGGTCTGGAAGATTGGTGTTGATCTATCATAAGTTTTGCCATCAAAAATCTAAGCCTTGATCATAAACTACTTAATCTTGGTGGTATAAAGATTGTTCTTCCTATCCTATTGTTATTTTGATTATGTAATCTTGTATTTTATTTCCTATTGTATATGTATATGATGAATATATGATGATAAAAATGTTGTATGGGGATCAAGTGTTGATAAATATGGTTAAAAAGATGGAAAACCATAGGTAACAAGGTTAAAATCTTGCTTAAATATGATGGTTGTATAAAAACAATAAGTAACCAAATGTTAAACTGATAAAATGGTAAAGTGGAATCAATATAGAGTAAGTATTAGGTGTTATACACATGTGAGAGTTGGCCATGCAATGGAATCATCAAAATGAGTGAGATATGATCAAAACAAGTTTAGAGTGCAAATCTGCCTACACTGTTTTGGACGAATTTATTAAAATATTTAGAGGTTGATTCATCAGTATCTATAGGAATAAAATGAAGCACATATCATGTAGTTTCTGTGATAAAAATTTGAGGTCCTATCTCATTATAGAACTCTAGATATGGACATTTTAGTGAACTTAAAAATTAGGATTGATTTTGTGAAATTAAAGTTTAATATTATTATATAAGAACTCAAATAAATATAGTATAAAATGTGAATTAAAACCCACTAACTTATATATTTCATTTATATAAATATGTATGAGGATAAATAAATGGACATTATATAAAAATGGTAGTTTGGTAAGTTTTGTAAGTTATAAAACTATATACTAAGTTTTATGATGAGACTGTATTTATACATAGTCTCATCGTCCAAATCGGGCTTAAAACGCTTAAAATATCATCAAAATACCCATATATGTGCTTGTATTTGTTCATTGTGTATTTCAGGTACGGATATCGTGAATTCACCAAAAGATCAAAGGAATCAAACAAAAACGAACACGGGAAACGAAGCCGCACAAAGAACCGGACCCGAATCATGAATTTCTAGTCAAGTCCTTGAAGATTGAAGAATTGGCAAGAATGGTCCCTCAACTTTAGAAGACTTGACATTTTATACCCTTGCAAAACTCATAATTGCATTTGGGTCCTTATAATATTGATTATGTGCAAGTTTGGTCCTTGAAGAATGCATAATGTGCATTAAAAGCCCTTGGAAAAAGTTGTAAACAAGATTGTGCCACAAATGACAACTTTCCCAAAGTTGTCACATGCATTTTGGGCATTGTTGGATGTTTAGCTCAAATTGACAAAAGAAAAGGAATTGGGGGACTAAACCTGCCCAGACAACAATACTCCCCTCCACCACTCCCCCACTGACACGTCACAACCCCAACTCCCCCAACCAATCAGACTCCTCCCCTCAGCCATGTCACACCCCACTATTATTTATTAACTGATTTTTTTTAATCAGTTATATAATTAGGAGGGTAACACGTTTTTTGAAAATCAATT